>CM032067.1:15057604-15072907 GCA_018831715.1 Matsumurasca onukii
TCATAACTCATTACTACCACTCATCACACTCATCCTTCACCACATATTTGCCTTAAAATACCCTCATGAGAGTCGGCATCTCAAATAGTGATTTAGTGATTTTTCTGCAATGGAACAAGATTAGAAACGGTTTAAATGTGAATCTAGGTACAGCAAGTGGTGCTCTGGAATCTACTAGAAGTACAGTAGCAGAGCTGATTGTGAACAAGTGATATCAAACAGTGGAAATCTCTAAATGGGATTGCTCAAGCGCCTCGTTTTCTCATTTATGTGATCTTTTCCCAACAATCGCTCTTTCTTTTGGAACAAACTGCTTCCTTTTACGATGCAATCACGCTGATTTCTATCAGCTCTGCTTGAATTTATTCTTGCAGGTGTACGTAAACCGAATTGGGAATTCGTTTATTCTTAGGGACGAACGAATAAATAAGGTAAAGTTTTCTCACCATTTAGCCTCGACTTTTACCTAAAGTTACTATAGTTACGTTACAAATGTAGTGACTGCAGGAATCAAAACCGCACCAACGACGATTAAGCTCAGAATCGCTTTTATTCCAACCCGCCACGGGTCCGCTAAATGGGTTGCGTTAAGCGATAAATAGCGATTGCTTTTTTAAAACGACAGTCTACTCGTTTCTGTACATAGGTACAGTGCAACACAGTTTTTTTTTCTTTTTACGGAAAGTGTATTTTTGTCTGAGGTGTAGGTAAGCTTTTTTAATTTGAGCTATAATTGAACGTCCAGAGCTGGGATACATTACATTACATTGAGAAGGGCGGTCTGATCCTGATGCACCAGCCTTGTGAGAGAAGATGCTACTCAAAAAAGATTTGTGAGCTCTAAGAACTCAAATCCTTCTCACAATCCCTCTTCCGCTAACTTACCACCCTTAGTCATCTCACCAAAGTAGCCGTTCTTTCCTGCTCCAGACCATGACAGTCGAAGAGAATGTGTTCAGCAGTTTCATCATGCAAGCCACACTTCCTGCATGCAGGGACCCGTCAAAGACTCACACCTCTGTAAGTGCAACCTGAGGCCACAGTGACCAGTGATGAGTCCAGTACCAGCCGCAGTCTGTCCCTCTTGAGGTGGAGCAGATCTGATGCTATGGTGCTGGAGGGTTGAGAGGCCAACTTACTGCGATGGCCTTGAACAAGCTGCCACGTCCTCTCATGCTCCGTTCTTACCGCTCTGATGAGTTGATGGACTGCACTACTGGGAACTCACGAAAGGTTGGGGTCCCACTAGCTTTGTGATTGCTGCATTATTAGCTGCGTCACCTTCATTACCTTCAATACCCGAGTGTCCTGTACCCACACAAGGTGACCATGTTGAGTGTACCCAATCGAGAAAAGTGTACTAGCAGTCCCAAACTAACCTGGACCTATTCACAGGATTTAGAGCACAGGAGCCGCTTGACTATCCGAAAAAATGTTGATAGACTTGTTTCTATAACCAAGTCTAAGGTTTTCCTGAGCACACCATAGTATTGCAGTAACCTCAGCCTGAAACACTGAGTGTGCATTCCCATGGGGATACAAGCTTCCATCCTAGGGCCTCTGCACCATACGCCAGCAGTACCCTTCTCACCTTTAGAACCATCGGTGTACCACTCCATTTGTGCCGGGGATAGGCCGCCGCCAGGCAACCACTCCTGACGTCCCGGGATAGTGATCCTGAATGGCTTGGAAAGGTAACATACCTTCATCTCGTCAAGTACATGTCCAGGACATTGCTCTGATTGTTATTCTGCCGTGGCCATAGGGACGAACCCCCTCCACGTCTGGCCACGTTAAGAGCGATATGCACTTCCTCGCTACTGACCTGATAAATATGTCAGTGGCGGGATGTTAAGACAGCAGTCAGAGAGGCACCAGGTGTGCTGACAAAGGCACCTGTGACGGCCAAGCACGCCAGTCTCTGGACACTTGCAAGCCCGGCCGCCGCCGTCCCAACTTGGACTCTGGGCCACCATACGATAACCCGTGCGTGAGCTGGCCTTACCACAGCAGTATAAAGCCAAAGCGATCTTAGGCTTCAGACCCCAGGAGCGACCGACTACTCGCAAGCCATGAGGTACTGCTTTCCCCGATCGATGACTCGTTTTACCTGTGGTGAGTCTCTTGTCCAGTATGACCCCAAGATACTTGACCTGGTCCCTGAGTTCTAGTTGTACTCCCTCCATGCGACCAGGCCGTCCTTGAAGCTTGCCGATTTGTGAAAGGGACAATAGTAGTTTTGTGGATTAACCCAAGTCCAACAGATACACCTTGCACCCAGAGCCCAGAAGGGTTCAGTTACCGTGGGTTCAAATCTGCCACTTACCAGTATCGACATCGTGCGTAAGCCTGTTTTTTACTGTCATTGATTATCTGATAAGCTCGTCCACCACCATTCCACAGTGGTGACAGAACAACCCCTGAGGACAGCCAATGGTACTTACTGTTCTGCTGACACCTAGAAGGAGGCAGTAACAATTCTCCCTCTCTCAGCATACTGATATCCACTTACATGTGATGTCATCAATGTGCCATAGCAGAGTTCTCGATGACAGATGTTCGAGTGTTAGTCAGGAAACTCCCTCAATGTCAAGGAAAGCTGCCAGTGCAATTCTTATGAAGGGACTTCTCGATTCTACATACCAGGTGATGCAGCAGCTGAGTGCACGATCTTCCAGTAATGTAGGCATGCTTTGGCATGGAGAGGATACCTGACCAGAGCCGTGTCCCACATGTCTCAGCACGATCGCCTCCCTAAGACCCTCAGCCTGACGGTCCAGGTCCCTGCGCGTACGTACCCTTCCTGAGCAGGTTACCAACTTACCACAGTTGTTCTTCATATGACACAAGCAGGTGCGCCTCGGATTCCTAAAGAGCACTTCGGCTGACCTGGGGAGGGACATGTTAAATACTATATGCCTGTGATCAGAAGAACTCACCAGACACATGCCACTATTATGTATCAAGTGAGACACTGAAAGGGTACACATAGTTATGTCAATTACCTCTTTTCGAACTCTGTTTATAAAGGTAGGTTCGTTTCCTGTATTACAAATGACAAGTTTGTTGGACACTATATAATCTAGGAGGGCTTTACCTCTGTTATTGGTGTCCGAGCTGCCCCAGGCTGTATTGTGGGCGTTCGCATCACAGCAAAGCACAAGCCCGAGCTTCTCCCTGTCTGCGAAGTCGACAAGGCTTCGGACTTCTCTTGCGGGTGGGCTTCCGGTATCGTCATACGGGAGGTACACTGACGATATCAGGAGATGCTTGTTTAGGTCACTCGCCAACAGCTTTATAGTGGTGAGGTCCCTAGAACAGTGCTCAAACACAGGTACACAATTCAGACTGTTACTGACAAGCATACAGGTTCGTGGTTTCTCAACTCTAGGGGCATAGACTAAACTAGCCCCAGGGCAGTTAAGTCCTAACACTTTATAACCTTTAACCCAGGGTTCCTGTATAAGTGCTAAGTTGAATTCTTCTGTCCGGAACCTTTTATTGAGGACAGAAGTTGCAGCTTTGTTGTGCTGAAGATTAGACTGAAGGACCTGCCCCTTCATCTAATGGCACATTAGTCTTATCTTCCTTAGTGAGGACCTTGAGTCTAACCTGGTCTGTTCCAAGGTAGACTTTCCAGTCCCTGGCCTTGAGGGTTTTGTGGAAAGGTCATCAATGTGTGGGGCGATGGTCCGGTAATCCTTCCCCTATTGTCATTAACCACCTTCCAGTCTTCTGTTGCAATACCATTTTGCAACGACAGTCTACAGGATCTGTTTTACGTCCCTGTCAGCAAGTGGGTCGGGGGTCTGAGAAGAATCCTGGTGGTACATGAGGTCTTTATACTCTCGACCACTTTCCTCCCCTCTTCACCCCCACTCTAAGCTTGGGGCCGTCTGCATGACCCAGGCTCTGGTGACCTCGTTCTCGCAGACCAGAGTGCAGACTCCTCTCTCGAAGAAACTTCTGCAGATCTTCAGCTGCGTCGGGTCAGGAGCCTCACATATCTCGTCTGCCAGCGCCGCTCGAAGCCCCAGCACGTCCGCCTCCGTGAATCTCACGTCCGGGAAATTCTCCGGCACCAGCACCAGCTTGAGCAGTCAGCACCTGCGCCGCGGTGAGTTGTTGATCAGCGGCGTCAGCACCACCAGGTTGAGGTGTGGACACAGGTGGTGCGGTGGGTGCACTCCCCGATGCCGACGTTGACGAAGCCGGTACTGCGGCGACGACCTTGACGACGCTGCGCACCTTGGGGCCCTCATGTCGACCACGCTTGAGTGCAGGTGTCGTAGTTCTACCCGGCGACTCGGAGCTGTCGGAGTGGAGCCTCTTGGGGAAGTCCCTTCTCTGCTTACCGGAGTCACCAGAGCCCAGTTCCGCCTCACCTTTTTTGTTTTTCTTCTTCTTTGCCAAACCCTTCCGCTTCCTCCACTCAGCAGCAGAAAGCCAGGTGCCGTCGGCAAGTTTTTGCTCTTTAGTGAGCCTCTTCTTCTCCGCTCCACTAACATGCTCCTTCTGCTCTTGGTCGCTGGTCCTGTCCCCAGCAACCTTGAGTAGAAAGGTCGCTGGACTTGCTACCAGCTCCCTCCTGGAGTAGCATCTCTTCATCGACCTGGCCGATTTCGAGATTCAAGTTTTCCCCGATGGGACTGTCCGGGGGCAGATCCCCAGTCAGCTCCATCGGGTGAGTCCTCACCATGGTGAGGTTTGGTTTTGGTTTTTGTTTGTCGTTGGTCCAGTCACGGTACCGAGGAAATAAAGGTCCACCGACCAGAGCCCCGAATGGCCGGGTAGGCTAGTATACTACAGGAGGTCGCCTGGTATCCTGTAGGCTCCGTTAAGACGCATGCTCCCCATGCGCCATGCACCCCATCAGCACGGATCGCCTAACACCTTGGGGTTGGGGAAAGTTGGAGGAGGGAGGTAGATATACCCTGACAGAGGGAGGCGACCCCGACCCACCCGAGCAGACAGAAAGTCCCTGGGTCAGAGGCCACCCTACCCGCAGAGTATAGGATAGGAAGTTCACTGTTTCGGGATCAAACAGAGAATGGGGAAAAGAGCCTCCCATCGCTCATCGGTTATGGGAGTGATGAGCCCCGGACTTGGCCGGAGTGTAGGGTTCAGAGCTAGGATACAGACGACACTGTCTCTAAGGTTAAAGTATTATTACATACGTTTTCCTCCGTTTTTGATGGAAACAACAAGAGTATTGACTGGCTTGGAGCAGTAGAAAACCAATCACAACCATAAATCAGACTAACCAATATTAGAAAGTTACACAAAAGATAGTTTGGAAGATAAAGTTTTTCGGTGAGTCTTTCAGTCTCTAGGTATAAAAAACCCAATTTGATCAATAATTTTGACGGATTTTGACTTACTCATGAGTTTGTTTTGAAATTCAACACTCTCAGTAAACCGTGCAACTATTGTTCCTTCTAAACAATACAAGTCAGACTAATGAGTCCATACATTGTGTTAGTTTAAATGTATAAAACAATTAAACTGTCATATACTTGTCAATATTATTTGCATCATGGCATTACATTACATTACATTGAGAAGGGGCGGTCTGATCCTGATGCCCTTAGGACTTATTGCGCTCCCCTTGTGTTGGTGTAGAGATGCTACTCAAAAGATTTGTGAGCTCTAAGAACTCGAAATCTTTCTCACCAGTCCCTCTTCCGCTAACTTACCACCCTTAGTCATCTCACCAAAAGTAGCCGTTCTTTCCTGCTCCAGACATGACAGTCGAAGATGTGTTCAGCAGTTTCATCATGCAGGCCACACTTCCTGCATGCAGGGACCCCGTCAAAGACTCCACACCTCTGTAAGTGCATTCTGAGGCCACAGTGACCAGTGGTGAGTACAATTATCAGCCGCAGTCTGTTCCTTTTGAGGTGGAGCAGAATGCATCATGGCAAATGGTATTGTTCATTCATCGTTTGAAAAGTGACTCGGCTGCGCTTCAGACGTTAAACATGAGCTCGGATAATAAACCGTTACTTTAGGACTTAATAATTCGTGTACTATTACTGTGTAGGACTAAACAGTTTGACATGAAAAAGGAAATGTAAGCGAGTAATTTATTAGATGAAATATATTCATTCTTCTTAACAATTTTTTTATCTGTCATCCACAAACAAATCACGTATCAGCTGTTTTCAATTTACTCAGGAAACGTGATAAATGGTAGAATTCACCATCATACCAAGGAAAAACTAGATCTACTAGGATGTTTGTTGTACCATTTTCTGTTTTCACCTCTTGTTTACTCATCCCAGACAAGAACTTGATCTTCTCTGAAAACCTGGGATTTGCTGTGTTTGCGAGCAAAAAATAAAAGATGTATTGAGGAACAACATTTTTATTATCAATGTAAGTCCTTGGTGGGAAAACACTGTTCTGAAAATCGTTACTAGATATCTTATGATTTTCCATTACCTTCGTTGTCATCCTTTTCCTTTATTAACGTTGGTATTGCCGGGCAAATTTTCAGCTGGTTTGTTGAAAAACCTAGTTTTTCAGATCTAAGGGCCATAACCTATATCATACCATCCCGTTTTAAAGCTTTCAATGGCGGTAATTTGGAATTTTGATAACCGCAAGTGTAAATAACATTTTCAAAATATGTACTTCAAAGTTTGGTCAGTGTTGATGATTTTGAACTACAATTGTTCATCGGAAATGGGTCTAGTGTATTTACAACCGCTATTCGAAGAATAACTACTGTATTTCGTAATAATAATGATAATGAATACTTTATCGCCTTTAAAACATCCATTACATAATCGTCAGAGAATAGATTTTGTTATCTTGAATTTTGCTATACATTCCAACTTCCAAGTTCAAACATGTATCTTGTTATTTGTTTTAAAGTTTGTCGTTGGCGAGGGAACTTCAGAGTTTAAACAATTATTGCGATATTTCCATCGTTAGTGAGCAAAATGATCACGACGTTTCGGGATCTGCAATATGATCCCGTCTTCAGGTGAAAAGTAACCTAAATAAAACACATAGCGTTAGAAAATGAGCTAGTCTAAAGTAATCAGTTTACGCTCATTTTAAATGTTCTGTGTTATGTCTTATGTTACTTTTCACTAATTGTCAGATACGATCCCAAAACGTCGATCATCTTGCTCAATAACGATGGAACAATTTTAATAATAGTTAAACCATATTTTGCTTATTATCGTGCTACCATTAATTTGTATATCCCCACTCAAGTCCTGATGTTGTAACAGTTTGTCAAACGTTTCATGTCCATTTCTTGGATTTATCAATAGTGTATTAGTTTAAAATTCATTTTATTTAGCACAAAACTGTAGTATTTATAAGTGGTGAACTACTTCTCGCCAAACAGTTCAAATGAGGGAGGTTCCACCAAATACCATGAGTGGAACCCCACTCATTTGGAACTGTTTGAAGAGGTTATTCATCACTTATATAGTATATTAGTTTTCTTGTAATCCATCATGGATAGACCACTAGTTGGAAACGACACAATTTATATTAAAGCTGTTTTATACCGAAGTTGCAATTATATTTAATAGGAATTTAACAAGCTTTTCATTGATGTACTCCAGGTTACTGCACATCGTTACATGCCAGAATCCTGGAACTTGAACCCATGTCCTACAGTATTCTGTACGCCCAATATACGAAGAAGATTAAAAATATTCATCCCTCAATATCCATGGACGAGTCAGTTGAGATACAGTTTGTTTTACTTTTTATATGAATGATATTTCTTGAAAAACTTAAAGGACAAACTATCACTGATATATAACATGTTATAAGGAGCTCAAATAGACAAATATATGTAGTGTCGGTATATTGAACGTATATTAACATACATTAACCTACGCTCAACATGGAACATAAATTTGACTTGAATATGAATATAGAAAGTTATTTTCGGAATAAGTACGTTCAGCCAGACACAGCTGACACTTTGTGATATCGGATATTCCTGGTGACATCTCAAATTATCAGCTGATATAAACTGCAATTTGCGTCATCCGCATTTAGATATTGAATTGCTTCCCACTGAGATTTATCAGGATTGAATATTACCATTCAACCCACTCGTAACTGAGCTATATTGATAGTTACTGTGCATAAACATTACGAAATTCCTGTTTCGATTTTGAGATCATCCTCTTTTAAAAGTGCAGTTGAATTAGCTAAAATTTATTTTAGGTCGTTTTAAAACACGCTACTCTATTTCTACATTTACGATAGTTTTCCTAACATATGATCAGCGTTTTATTAACTTACGCTTACGCAGTAAAATAAACATAGTCCGGCAGCCCAAGCACTGATAGAGTCACAAGGGAATTATTTAAGATTCTAGAGCCACTGACGCGAGCGTAAGTTTATTCGTTCTCGAAAACTGCACGATTAGGCCCCTATTATATACTTGCTGTCTGGTTTCATCTGGAGTGCAATTCGGTTTCACTGCTTGCAACTGAGTCAGAGCATTTGGCATCGTAGGATTTTGTCAAGCAATCGAATGCATGTTTTTGCAACTGGCGGGGCATTGGGTTATATGGCGCTCACTATACGCTGCTACTCAGTTGCATGAAACTGCATGGATTGAATGCAATCGAGTTGCAGGCACATAGTTGCAGCGTATAATAGAGGCCTAAGTCACATTTAAGTCATTGACATCGGACAAACTCGAGCATGTGGAGCCGAAGGAGAAATACGGCAAGAGAGGCAGCGATCGCAGCGCTATCTATGCTTGAGAACACAACCAATGTGGATTTTTCTGCCTTCGCAATACAGTGAGCTGTGCCATTTTATATTTACTACATTTCTGTAAAACCCAAGATAGTTTTTGCCACTATCATGGTCTCACTGATTGGAATATTTTGAATGTATGTAGAGTCCATGCGTTTCTTCGAGGCGCTTAACTTGACGATTAAAACCAGTTATAACTGGTTTTTTGGGTGGGGTAACCAAATGTTCAGTCTTTCCATGGCACTCGTACTGTGAGGAAATGCTATTACTGTACTTTTTAAAAACATAGATTTGTTCCCCCACTATGTCCCCTCACTTTCCCTCGCCAAGCGCCACGAAGAAACGCTGGACTACTCGTATTAGGCTTCTTTTCCTTAGGAGGAAATTCATTACGTACCTAGGAGCTCCGTTTTGCTCGTTTGAGCACCCGTGTGTGGGACTCCCTTTTCTTCTGACTACTTCTTTAGCCAAACGTACCCTAAGGTAGGGTTACCCACTAGAACCTCTTGGACTTCATCCACTGGAGCTGGAATCACTTAAGGTATTGCATACGTCCTGTGGATTGATCAATCTTGTTGGGTGCGGTATCATAGATATCCACACTAGAGTTAAAATATGACCATAAATACAGATTTAGAGCATAAATCCCCATTATTGGGAGGGGACGTAATTATACCCTTATAAAAATTACTATGGTTCACGGCAGCGTGATTTGCTTTGCGTCCACAAAATTGAATTTCGTTAACTACATTTGAGTGTTTTACTCCAGTTTGTGACAAACAGTGAGTAAGCGACAACAACAGCTGTTTACAGGCTGTTGACTGTTTACAGTGGAAATGATGGAAACATTGCCTCGCTCAGTTTGTATATGTTAAACACTTGTAAATGTTGTCAGCACAAACCGTACAGGTGTTGTTTTCTGTCAAATAAAGCTTTTTTCTCTGAAAACGGAATTTTCAAGCATGTTGGAATGAATGAACGTCATATGGGAAATTGTAGGTTTAAAATGAACTTAATGTGAATGAATAGACAACTGTAGATAGTTGATATTCGTATATTGCATCGCATTGTTTACTATTTTATAAAATAAAAATTCCTCAATTTTTATTGAAGATATTTATTTTGTATCGACAAACTTATAAATATTTGGTCGCAAGAATCGTCATTTTAAATTATTTTAACCTTACCCTACAGCACTGCAAACAACTTAAACGATTCTTATGAGTTATGGCAATTTGGGCAAAAGCATGTTTCCCATCTTTACGATGACTGAGTACTACAGGGTGTTTCACGACAACCCTGCCATACTTCAGAAACTTGTTACCGGGGTCCGTACGACCAACAAGTTACAATATAAGATAGTATTTCAATCATCAGGTGAGGAGATATCATGAAAAAATACTTTTTAAAAATTGTCTTGTCTTAACGCCAGATTCTTAATTTTTAACGTTTGCAAAAACTAACGTAGTTTTTTAATACATTTATAGGCAGATAAATTTTAAACACCTATTGATAATAATTTATTTATAATCATGTAATTAACAAAAGGAAATTAAGACAACATTTTGACTAAAGCCAAATTTTAAATATTTTTGGTTTTTACTGTTTTGTTATTTGCTAAATTTAAGCCTA
The DNA here is from genome assembly GCA_018831715.1 of Matsumurasca onukii. Classification (NCBI taxonomy): domain Eukaryota; kingdom Metazoa; phylum Arthropoda; class Insecta; order Hemiptera; family Cicadellidae; genus Matsumurasca; species Matsumurasca onukii. The sequence continues at coordinate 15,067,982 of CM032067.1, forward strand.
TAATCAAATAATATCTTGTTTACCCCAACTTTTTGTTATTGTTTTATTCAAAATCAAATTTTACAACTTTTGGTATAAAATTAGTTAGGCTTAATCGGCCGGTATTACTATGGCGTAAGTTAGAAATAGCTATTATTCTACACCAAATTTAGTTAGTAACCTTTGAATACTTGCAGCCAAGATTTGTTGGGTAATTACGACGTAAGAGCGTTTTGAAAACGAACAAACTTTTATTACGTGGTTTGACAATTATGTTCTTTCAAAGTGGCAAAAGTATGCCTTAATAATCACAAAAATAAATGACAATTGGCATACTTGTTTGAAATTTATCTGCCTATAAATCTGGCCACAAAGTTACGTTTATATGTTAGTTTTGCATTCGTAAATATTAAGAACCTGGACCATCTTATATTGTAACTTTTTGGTCGTACGGACCCCGGTACCAAGTTCCTGAAGTATGGCAGGGTTGTCGTGAAACACCCTGTATAGTGAGGGAACACAATACAAATTAAATTAATCTTAAGTTTTAGATGTATATTTGCAATTGGCACGGTAATCAACTTGTTCAAATACATTTTTTAATAGTTTTAAACAAAGTTTCAGTGTTTTAAAATTATTGTACAGTAAACTTTACTAATGGGTTTGTAAACATCTCCAAGTTATCTAAGAGCCAAGCTCTCTTAAGGGTCTAACCCACGCAGCTCTCAGCCCTTTTGAAATAAATCCCAATGTCAAGAGGTTCTATTTTCAGAACGGAAAGCACTTTATTCTAGTTCTGAGCTTACTTTCCATATTTACCTTAGAGAAATTAACCTTATTTACCTTATCTTAATATATTTCCTAATTCAACCAATATTCCACACACTGTTCTATTTGCCGATGACACTAGTCTTCTATTCAATGCAGCTAACTATTTTTCAATGAGAGAATCGTTTGAATTTTATTCATCTCTGTTGGTCAAATGGTTTTTCATTAATAAACTTCATCTTAATAGTTCAAAATCCAACATAGTACAGTTTTCCACTCGGCCCCATTGCCAACAACACATTTCTCTCAAATTGAACAACTGGGATTTAGAATCACAACATTGCAGCAAGTTTTTAGGGATTTTTATTCAAAACAACCTTAAATGGCACTCCCACATTGATCGTCTTTGTAAAAATTTAAATTCTTCTATCTATGCTTTGAGACAGCTGAGTCGAGTTGGGACTAGGGAAACTCTAAAGTCTGCATACCATGGAATCTTCGAGTCAGTTTTGTCTTATGGCATAATATTCTGGGGTTTCACCAGCAGGCAAAACGTAGACAGGGTTTTCGTCTTGCAAAGGGCACTAAGGATAGTTTGGGGGCTTGGTTGGGCTGATAACTGCAGAGTCGAGACAGAGAACATCTTAACCGTTCTCATTAATAATTTACTTTGCAGCTATTTATATTTTCAAAATCAAACTAAATTCATAAACATTCGCCACAATATAAACACAAGGAACCAATCACAACTAACGCCTCAAATTATGTTTAATTTGGAGCTTTGCAGAAATTCAATTTTTTATCAAGGTATAAATTTATTTAATAAACTTCCAGGCGAATTAAACAATTACCTGGCCTAGATATGTTCAAACGCAGACTAAGATGTTATCTCTCTCGAAGGGTCCTTTATAGTTTGTCGGAGCTTTGACATGTTCTCATGGCATGTTCTTAGCACTTAATAAGCTATTTTAAACGGTCTTAGTTTGACCTATAGAATTTATGAATGATGTGTATTTTATTGAGATATCATGCCTGACTTGCATCGAAATGTAATTGTACATATTATGATGTTAATAAAGAATTTGAATTTGAAATCACTCTTTAAAACAATACGAGCTCTAGAAAAAAGCACCAAATCTGCGGTAACCATTGTTCAGTGATAGGTGACAAACTCAATTGCTATGCCAACTTTAAACTTTGCAGGTGCTTTAGCGTGCCAAATAAAACTCACTAACCCGATGTTTGTATGGTAGATTAAAAATGGATTTAAATTGAGGAATGATATATTTAATTAATTTTTATATGCAATATAAATTGTTAAGTAGTATACCTTTATTAAACAAGAAAAGCTTCTTTAGAATTAGTACAGGGTTGAACAAATTCTCAGTACTATGTCTAGATTAACTGTCATGAAGGGAGTCCTGAGATGGTTGAAATTCACCAATAAACAGTAGCTATTTTTCAACTTGGTTGCTACATAGGCCTGAAAATGACAGTCTCCTTGAAGACTTCATCCTCAAGATCGTTCTAAATTTGGATCAGATCATTTTCCTTGGATCTCTTATAGTAGTTTCATCTACTTTGATTGATGATTGACCATTTATGTAAGAAGTTAATTTTGCTTGATACTCATTGGTTCATATCTTCTTTTGGTCAGGTATAAATCGATCAATATGCCAAAATGTTTATTTTAAACTTTCTAAGTTCTCTGGATTTCATCATCAAATATCTTGTTCCTTGGAGTCCTCAAGTCTTTTTCATAACTATTTTTGACTTTCGAAAGCAAATGCATAGCAAGTTGTTTTACTTTGTGATTAACAAAGGAATACATCTGTGACAATCAATACATCTATGATGTGTTTCAAATCTAGGCTAAAATTAGACAAAAAGGGCAGTTTGGAAAGTTTACAGTCTAATTCTTTTTTTATCTTTATGTTTTCAGGTCGCTGAACACGAATTTGAGTTTCTGACATATTTTGACAAATTGTTTTTTTGGCAAACACAGTGAAAATTTTGTACTTGTTTTATTGTTTTGCCTAAATCTCAGTAAATACGCATTTATCGAAAAATGTGCCCAATACTAAATTAAAGGTGACAAGATTTACCACAAGTTTATATTTGACACTTTTTCTTTAGCCAATTTTATAGAGCACATATCAGAATTGTCAATGATTAAAATCCCATATTGCTTTTTGTCCGGCTTTCATGGAAACAAGCCGTGTCACAATAATTTCGAATTTATAAAATTTTACAGGTTGGACATTCAATGTTATTCTATACTATACTATAATATACAGGGTATAATCAGTTGACCGACATGCATTCAATGAAATGCATGACTGTCAACTGAATATGAAACTATTTCAAAATCGAGAACAAAACGACGTAGTAGTATAAAACAATGTCGGATTAGTTTTGTCTAATAAATACAACTTTATTTGGAAACATTGAAACCTGATGCAGGGTTCCATTCCATGAGCTTTCTTTGAAGGTACCAACATAAATACTTATGAAAAAGAATAAAAGTTTAAAGTTACTACATTTACAATGAGTTTCTGAATAACAAAGCCACAAACGCTAATGTGAATCCTTGCGAATTTCCTAGAGCGACTAAAATCATAACGCCATTGCTCTTTTTTATCCTTATGATTAATCTATATGTTCCATTCTTGCAAAATTTAATTAAAATGTTCCTGGTTGATTTTGTAAACGGAAAAATCATTTCATCAGAAATGTCCTTTTAGAGAGGCTTTTCCCCAAAACTGGGGTTTTATACTATAAATACTATATTTTCGTTCTGATGCTGACCAGACGTACCTTTTACCCAACATTTGTAAAAGGTAAAAAGTTTAAAAGCTAAAGTTCGTCTTGTTTAACGAGGCGAAGTTAGGACTACAAAGTCCTCTCTACCACTCAACCTCGGCCTTTACCTAGCGTTACCATATGAGTCACATTACAAATTGTTGGTGGTGATGTGGGATCGAACGCCACTTTTGGTACACATACTACGCACGGCAATAAAAATATTTATGTCAAGTTCAATTGAAATATACCGTTTGTCGAGTGCAACCGTTTTGTTTTACGACTTTCTCTCTAGCGATAAACATGACTAGCTCTATTTCCTATGGTTTATGGTTATTCGCTAAGAAAAAGTAACAATTCTTTGTTGGAAGTTTGTGGTTGACGATGGTACAAATTCTGAGATTAAAACATTATGACGGACGTTTTCCATGAACTTTCTTCTGGATTCTCCGGAATCGTTCCTGGTTTCACCAGAAGACGGGGTAGGATTCCAGATCCCGAAACGTCGTGGGGTTGTTAACTCAAACACAATGGAAAACGTCCGTAATACTGGGACTCGTGGCGTGGTCCTGTAATCAAGCTTCATGGAGGCCAGGTTTTGAGGATGATAAAGGTCTAAAGCGGCTCAGATAGTCTCAGTGATCATCTGATGATACCCGCATCAACTCCCACCATCGTTCAGACATATCAGACCATCACCTGCGTGGTTCGGAAGTCACGTTAAGCCGTTGGTCCTTGTATTTCCATTGGTCACTGGGCTACTAATTAACGACCCATTCTAAGGAAGAGTCTGCCTTAGTTTGTAACAAGACTACACCTCATAGCTCATTATTTCCAATCATCCTTCACCACGCATTTGCCTTAAAATACCCTCATGAGAGTGGTCGGCATCTCAAATAGAGATATAGTGAATAGTGTTACCTCAGAAAATGTAACACTCGATATTATTCCTTATTTGCTAGGTTACCAACCATGTTGAGAAAGGCACTAGAATCTGAACCATAACTCACTTGAAACAAAGTCCACTGTTAACTGTGATATACCGTGCTTCTTGCAGCTCAAGGGACCATATTCACACTGACTATTCATCTAGATTAGTTGTTCATATCAACGTTCTGCTTTTAGTTATTTGACGACATTGCTTGTTTGTAAAATATGGTTTACTATAGGCATTCTAGCTATGAATGAAAAGCCTTGATTATTTTCCGAGTGATATTTGCTGTGGGGAGTAACTTTAATTGGATGGAAACGGGTTTCCGGTTGACCTTTTAAACGTGTAGGCGCAAACCACAAAGAATATCTTTTATGCCTTTGAAACCAATAATAAGACTCTTTTTTGCTGGTGTAAAGTAGTTTATCAATACCAAATCTATTGAA
>CM032067.1:19286516-19678712 GCA_018831715.1 Matsumurasca onukii
TTTGGGGAGTTTGTAACTATCTTCTGGGTTAAAATTGTTTTCTAAACCTTCGTTCTCATATAATTTTACGAATTGATTTTTGTTATAAAATATCTACTATGGAAAACGTACATCTGAAAACATTCTTTTTTTTAGGTTCTGACAAATTCGCGGCGAAAATGATGTCTGAAAATGTGCCCTTGTACTTAGCCGATATTTTGCATCATACTCGTAGACGCAAAACAGTTGTCCCCAAAATACGAGGTCGTATAACATTGGGGTTCGAGGGGGCTCAGCCTCTAGCGAACCCGAAGATCGAGTGTAATCTAAAACCAATTTTCATATTCGTAAACCTTGTCCCCTTAAACTAATATACGACTACGTCTTATTTTAATAGAACACTAAGTACGCATTTTCTCTTTCTCTTAGAGAGGTGTTATTTTATTTAAACATTGAAGTGCAAAAGGCTAAACAATTGCGTGGAGAGGGTCGCTTACAAAGGTAATGTACTGTAATCTTTGTCCTCTCAAAGCAAACATAATTTTACTTCCTGTTGACTCCTAACGTCCATTTCCCCCCGACTCTAACTTCTTTCCCTCAGTTTGTTCATAAACAGGAAACTGAACACTGTTTTTCAAGTTAATACACAAATCAAGGGTGTTCCGTAAGTTCTCACGTTTCTAGCCGACATTTTGAAATGGCTTCTTACTTTTGTACTTTGTTTTCACAATAATGCGTCAAATTGAATCAGCTTTCCAATAGTACATAACATAACCAAACTGTAACATTTGAAAATATAAGTAGAGAAACAGTGTTGTTTGAAGAATCAAGAAAGAAAAAAACAAGAAATTCAAGTCACGAAACGTATAAAAGTACGGTTGACAAAAGCTAGTCATTACAGTTGGTAGAGTTGACAAACTGTCAAAGCAGAAAAGTGCATCAACAGTAAAGAGCTGCAAATAGAACAATGAATCTGTGACACAACAGTTTGCCTGTATACTATATAAAAGCGTAGGCAGGGAGGCGCAATGTCCATTAGATGATGTGATGTGATGGACATAATGCACTGTCACAATTGCACCTTCAAAACGTGCAAATTAAAACTCCAGTTCACTCATTTTAACGCTCTTTTCACTCTCAGGGATGAAAGCGTCCTCTTTTATGTGCTTTTGCCGGAGTTCAAATCCACTCTTTTTATATTCCCGGGTTTTATGCGACTCTTTAACGACGGCATTTCCAATTAATCATGGCCGACAGGTCTTTTTAAATCAGTTGGCAGTAATCTTTCAACATTTGTAATTGGAAAGCTTGCTTGAATTATCTTGAAAAGTTAAATGATGTGAATTTAAAACGCTGAAATATCAGCACATGCCACAACAGTTGAAAGATGTTTTGCGACAAACCCCAGAGTAAACCTAGAATATAAGTCGCTAAAGTTGGTTTTGGCCGGAAATATTGTTGGTGATGATGTTCCGGAAAAGTTTGATGAAGTCAAACCCAGAGGTTAAATTTTGTTCAACTTCCTTCTTCTGTTCTTCTTTTCCAACATTTTCTCTCTCTTTACTGCCCCTCTTTCATCAAGTTCTCTCTCCCAGCTCACTCCTTCTGTTGAACTACTTTTCATCTTAAAGTTTGGAGAGAATACTTCAAACATTCCAACATTGAGTGAATGTCTGTAAGATGTGTGTCTCTCTATTATAGATGTTTAGGTACGGCGAACGTACCTTTTCCTATATTTTTAGCTATTAATACATCGAGCCATGTCAAAGACGATGATATGGTAGATAGCGCATAGATGCCACATGTCTGCGGCAGGAAAATCAACATAGTTAGACAGCCCACGTACAGAACGCGCTGTTCGCGTTGCCGTATCTCGCAGTCTTCTCTCCCCCACTCCACATGCTCGAGTTTGTCCGATGTCGATTACTTAAATCGTGCGATTCTCGTGAACGAACGAATCTATGCGTGCGTCAGTGGTCTACTATTAAAATTCACTCGCATCAATCTGTGCTTGGGTTGCCTCAACCATTCGGCATTCATGCGCTATTTCCCTACCATAACATTATCTTTGATTACGAAAAATAGAAAATCTAAATATCTGATACGTTAAAAAACTTATTCAACGTCTACAAAATGTTGAAAATGTTTTCTATTTTAGTCTTTAAAGTTTATTTTAAACAATCTCAACCACATTCACCCATAAACAAAGAAGCCAATGAAAATGTCACATTCATAAGGTTACACTAGCAGACGATAAATTCATTTGTTTCCTCGCAACATTGCAGAGAAACCCGCCATTATAGCCGAGGCTAGCTTCTGTGCTATTGTTCTTTATTCTTCAGACTTGAGGAGACTTTTGTAGTTCGATAATTGCTCCCTTGAGCTCTGCCGTCGCGTCGCCTTGCTTCACAATGCAGTCTCGTTATGTGACATTTGACACCTACAGCTGTTTATATGAGTCACTGAACACACTTTGACATAAGTAAAGGTTGGTCTAGTTATGTAGTATATCTAGTAGATAAAATTCCATTTTTAATTAAAAAAAATTTAAACCTACCGAAAAAATGGGCTTTGCCGAGAGCTACCTGGCTAGATTCACAACACTAGGCCGGTAGGTTTAGCCTTAAGAAGTGTCGCAGTGATGTGTATTTTCAATAATTCAGAGTTGAGAAATATATTTGATATTTCCAAAATTATTTAGAAAGTTGTAACAATGTTTGCAGTTGAGTACATATTCCTATAACGTTTATTCGGACTTTTTTCTTCCTTTTTCAAAATTTCTAAGAGACGGGTTTTTGACCAATTACGGCGCCGTATTTCATGAACTCCCTTTAAAACAGTTGAGTTTGCTCACGCATAGAATGCGCTGGGAGTGCTCCCGTATCCCCTAAAGAATAAGAAAGAGTTTATCTGTGTTCACCCGTTTTCAGATTGTTGATAAACCTTTTTTGGCTTCGTAAATAAGGTCTTAAAAACATGTCTAACTAACTATGTTGTCTAACTCTAACCACTAATTGAATAAAAACTAAAAGGCATATGAAACAAATTAAAAACTGGCTAGAATAATCTTTCATTTTAGAGTTTTTTAAAATAGCATTAATAAAATCGTCTCAACTTTATTTCGCGCAAACCTCTGCGACGACACTCTCCAAACCTAGTAGAACGCCTCCTTAAAACCATTCCCTCGCAGCTCATTCTTTGTGTGGGCTGTCTCAAATATGAATTTCCTGCCCCAGCCATGTGGCATTTATGCTGTATCTACCTCCCTTAACATTGTCTTTGCTTCAACACACATACAATGCTGAATTAAATTCTTACACATAAATTATGGGATATCACATCTCATCATCTAAACTACTTGACAAATTTCTAGGTTATTTTGCAAAATTTGCATTTACCTGACAACTAAGACTCCAGATTGAAAGCTGTAGATATCAAAGACAGAACCGGTTTGAACTGGTTGTTCAGAAGCACAAAAGCAAGTTCATAATCAGAGTAGGAAGTTTCGCCGAAGCAACCCCTAGGGGCTTGGGTTCCTTTTGATCAACAGATGTTTTGTGTGTCTTGGTCCCTCTAGATGATTCACCGTTTATTGGGACAAATACGCTTCACTCTGCACTATACCATATATGCTTCAGAGTATACTACTTATATTAAATATATTTCTGTATCTACTATATGAAATACCCTGCGGTATTTACTAATAACACAAAATAAAGTAATCCTTTATCCTCTAATAATTACTGAGAATTTTCGTTTGCTATCAATCTATGCATTTAACTCTTTAGACTTTAACTAGATTTGAGAATTTCCTTTGGAATGAGATATGCATGCCGTCAGCATGGGAAGACCTCAGGCCCGGGACCATGAAATGATCACCGATCCTGACCCCCAGAACACGTGTTGAGCACTTTTTCACACTATACAATATGTATGTATATGCATGTATATGATTATGTGTGTACTCTCTACAGGTCGAATTTTTGTCAAATATTCATGAAATTCGGTACACATTTTGATATGTAAATATCTCGGTCAAGTTCGTTAGCCAGCAAAATTGAGCTACCGGATGGATCCTTGGTGGGGAATGTCTAAAAACAGTATATTTCATCCGATTTTCATGAATTTGAAATAAATATGTATTTTAATAGTATACGTCAATGTACAAAAAATTATAATAACGCCCATGGCAATAGAATGGCCGAATGCCAAAGGCTGTGAATGGAGCGAATAAGAGTAACAAATTGCAAAGGAAATTCGATTCACTCATGAAAGCGGCGCTTAACGCTTAGCTGCGTGTCGGCCTGGTTATTTACTTAAATTGCAACATGTTTTAATCTCCTAGGTGTAAGTACAATCTATATATTAAATGAATTGATGAAAATCTAATGGCAGTCAGTACAACCGTTCTATCAGGCCGATTTTCTTCATTTTTTAAATGAAAGGTATTTTATATTAGATTTGTCATCAAACATCAAAATCGCTTAACTTTCGCCCTTCTCAAGTTATACTAAAAAAAAGCTTTTTCCCCATGTCTTCTTAGCTTTGTCCTGTCATATCTCAGGTTCTAATTGAGATAAATTGTTCGTTTTGGTCTAAGAACACTCAGTGAATCATGCTCTTTCATTAGAGATATCATTCGACGTATTTAGTTACATCTAGAGGAGTTATGCGTGGACAAACGATTTTTTGCACTGTTGCGGAGCAATACGGGTCATCTAGTAAATGTTTAAAAGAACTTTCAGCACAGGTGACTTTTTCTGTGTAAGCGAATAAAACACGGATGATTGCTCAAACATTGTTGTTTATGTATCGACACCAGTTTCCGGAAAGAGCGCCGGAAATGACGTCATATTTACGAGTACAATACGACTGAGCATCAAAACCATGATCATTATTGATACCAACACTTCTTACAGCAGGAAATGAGCTAACCAGTCATCATTCCCAAATAACCTTGTTCTGCAAACAACCCCATTGGTTGGCTCGGAGCAGTGGACGACCAATCACAACCGTGAATCAGTCTGACCAACTGTAACAGTGAACACAAAAATACCTATTTATCTGTTTGGGGACGAGTGGATGGCACTTTTTATATGTTTTAATGATAATTTGACTTTCCAGAGTTACTACTAAACTCCTGAATCGGGTTGGTTACTGTTTGCTGTTAGTATAGGTGAACACTAACAAAAGGCCCGACAAGACAGAGACGAGAGAACTCTAGCGGCAAAGTGCAGAAGCTCTCTCTCTAATTGAGCAGACCAGCAAACTTGCTACTTTGATTATTAACTTGATTTCACCAACAATCAAAACTCGCATTGATGTTCGATACTCTTGCAAGTGCACACTTTGACTGTACAGAAACTTATTAGCAAATTTTCTTTGAAAATATATCATCTATCTCGCCAAATAGTAGGAAACGTCGTAGAAAGGTGTGGTTTGCAGTGTTTTGTTCCCCACACCTCCTGAGTCAAATGGAACACTTTAATTATTGAATCCGAATTTCTGCATTTTTACATTCAGAGCACTGGGTATAAATTAAGCTGTTATATAATGACTGCGAGAAACGTACTCAAGAGAATTTCGTATAATTTTAATTGGATAAATAAACACTTCTTCGGTTTTATTGGAAATTTGCTGAAAATTCGTGGGAAGTTTCCACCTTCCAATGCTTTCGATCACATAACATGCTTAATTAGCTAACTTCCTTTGAAAATTGAGATATTCATGCCGTCAGCATGGTAAGAAACAGGTCCGGTTCCTTGAAACGTGTTGAGCATTTATTCAAAACTTTATATACATATGTTTATATGTGTATCAACTCTACAGATCGCATTTTGGTCCGATTTTCGCCAAATACGTATTGTAAATATCTAGATCGAGTTGAGACTAGTTCGTTAACCAGAAAAATCGGAACCCCCTTTGGGGAGACTTATCCCACAAAAACAGTAACTTTCGTCCGATTTCGATGAAATTTAAAATAAATATGTACTTCGTTATCTTACATCAAAATGCCAAAAGTTATGAAAATTGATCAAGTAGTTTCCAAATGGCGGCAAAAAATGATTTTTCGCTATGACAGCGGAATGAGTAGTCCGACTTTATTGAAATTAAAATGTGTTTTTCTTTTATGATATGTAGTATAACTTCCAGTAAACCAACTCGTAAATCTGAGGTCGTAGGCCGAAGTGAGGTTATGAGCGCAGCGAACAGCCTCGTAACGCTCGTGATCACACATTGCGTTTTTATTTTAAAATAATTGTTTAATTTGAAATAATATTTCAAAACCAAGCCAACTTGCAGAACAAACCTACCTCATCTGTAAGGTCAAGTTTTGGAATTATGTGGCGGAAATGAAGTTAGAGATGGCCGGAAATGGACATTAGGAGTGACCGGAAGTGAAATTATCTTTGCTTTGAGCAGACGGAGACTACAGTGCATTACCTTTGTAAACGACCTCAGCAAACGGCAAACCAAACATTTAGTTCCAGCTCCGCTCCCTCAGGTATTGTCGTGCTGCTTTATAATAAGTTAGGCCATTCTTTTTCTACGGTTTTCTGATCTTTTAACAAAAATGGTACGTTTAATTTTGGTTATTTTATTTTGAAGTATGTTTGGTCAAGTGATATCTAGTCTTTTGTGTATGGTACAGTTAATTTTATATTTTTTATGGTAGCTATTTTATAATAGGAAATCAAAAGTTAACCCTTAAGAGTCCGCCTCAGTGGTCATCTCAGAGAAAGTGTGATTTCGTCCGTACAAGGAACTGCGCACGTAACAACTGGCTAAAAACTGGCCTTCTTTCAACTGATGCGGCCTGACTGTCAAACCGACCGCTTACATGCATGCCCCGTAAGTTTTACGGTTTTCAACTTTCAAAATTGTTTTAAAATTAATAAACATAATTTATTTTTAAACTAGAGGAGATTTCCAACACGAGTTTAGAGTCCGATATCCCATAAGTGGTTTAGTAAATTCGCAAATAAACTTTGAAATGTTCCAAAATTTAGTGCTTTTCAACTATATTTTCTTCTCTTAAAACGTAAATTGTCTTCTAAATCTCTATATTCGCGTTCGGATACGATTCTTAGCTTTTAAACTAATGTAAATGCGCAATCTTAACTGTTATTGTGTTGGCGTATTTTGAATTATTAAATACCCTGGCTTTAAGCGTCACCTCACAGCTGAGACGGACCACTAAATCACTACCGACCACTCTCATGAGGGTATTTTAGGCAAATACGAGGGGTAAATTAGGTGGTGAAGGATGAGTGTGATGAGTGGTAGTAATGAGTTATGAGATGTAGTCTTGTTACAAACTAAGGCTCTTCCTTAGAATGGGTCATAAATTAATAGCCGAATGACCAATGGAAATACAAGGACCAACGGCTTAACGTGACTTCCGAACCACGTAGGTGATGGTCTGATATGTCTAAACAATGGTGGGAGTTGATGCGGGTATCATCAGTCAGATGATCTTAATACTTTAGTCAATATTCTAACAGTTAAAACGCAACTACTATCCAACTAAAATCAAAAGTCAGTCACTATAGTCATACATACCCGCATTATCCTATTCCAGAGTAATTTATACTTTTTAACCACTCATAAACACTATATTTACCAAAGAAAAACAACCGATTCACAACAATTTCGTGAAATACAATTCACTAAATCGACAAAACAAAGTGCAAATAAAAGGTGAAAATCACAAAAGCTCTTTGACAAAACAAATTAACTGAAATCCCAGCCATTTCCAGTTTGGGTCCGGGAAATATTAAAACGCTAAGAGTCTTTGGTTGTAAAGAGCTTAAATTGATATTTTATATTGGAAACGGCGCTCGGCGCTTCGGCGTCAATGAATAAATAACAACACGGAGAGCCAAGGCGTTGCTCTTCTTTAACTGATATGTCTCGACTCGTGGTTTATTTTTAAAGTAAGGCTAAAGAGATATTGGATTTTCACATTACTTGTATTAGCAAATTTCTATCGCCATAGCTCAGTGGTATAGTGCGTGCTTCGCACCAAACCAGTCCGGGTTCGATTCCCGGATAACTTTTCACGATAGCCACTCCCCGTTGCTCGGAAGTCACGTTAACGCGTTGGTGCATTCCATAAGTAGTTTAGCTATTAATTAATGACCCGATGTGGGGAATAGTCGGGCCTAGTTTGTAACAAGACTGCACTCATCATTCATCAAAATCTCACAACACACTCACCTTTCATCCCATATTTATCTTAAAATACCCTCTAGGAGTGTGGATCCCCCCCTCTCTTTAGCGGATCCGTGGCGGATTGGTAGCGCGACGACCCGAGCTCATCACTCCGGTGGCGCGGGTTCGATCGCCGCAGTAACCACTTACAGTTTGTAATGTGGCTATACGGTGACGCTAGGTAAAGGTCGAGGTTTACCTTTACCTTTTTAGGGGTGGTCGGTGTCTCAAAATCAAAGTACGTATTGCCAACGAAACTTCGTAGAATAAAACTGCTTATAGAGTCAAACACCTCCAGAGTCGAATTGCAAAACGTTATATATACGTGGCAAAACCGTTTCCGCCGCCATCTTGGTCTGGCTAATTGGGTCCTGTTGTTTTTGTTGAACACATGTTTGTACTAAGTTTCATCAAAATCGGATCGGGAATCAAAAAGATTGTATAGCGTTTGAAACCTCATTTTTAGGATGAAAGCCCCCCCACACACACAAAGGGAACTTCCGGTATAAATTATTCCCCCGTTACAGAAAATTCATTTATGATTCACGGTAGCGTATGTGGCTACGCGTCGGATTTGTAACTTAAAAGTGTGTTTGCTTGATGTTTGGTTGTTAGTGGGTTTGACAGTTGACTGCGAAGACGAATCATGACTATATCCTACGACATTAACAACTAAAGAAGACTGTATGTTTACACGTGAGCTCAGGATTGGGGTGGGGATGTGTTACTCAAGCTACACTAGCGCCTCTGGTGAGCAGTTAATGCATTATGTATCCGACACGAGCTAGAAATCTTACAGCACCCGAGACTAGAGTAGGTCCATCGGTGTTCAACTTTTACTCTTGAAAAATCCCCTAAATGGGGTTATCTATAAATCAGAACTGAGTTATATATACCCTCGGGGAAGGCGTATAACTGAAACTTTACCTTCAATTCAGTTGAATGCAAGTTTTCAATGTATTCTGAGCACAATTTAGGTGTAATCTACCTAAAAATGGTTTAAACTATCACAAATAATTTTATTTTACGAAGCTTATTGGGATGCCATTTTGAACATGGGGCATCGTAAGATTGTGAAAATTGTTTTTTATACTCTTCCAAATGAGAAGTCACACTATGGTTCGGAAGTTGATCCATTACATTAGTCGTTGGGATATTAGTTAATGACCCAATCTGGGGAACAGTCGGCCCTAGTTTGTAACAAGACTACATCGCATCATCCATCAAAAACACTCAACATACTCACCGTTCATCTCATGTTCACCTTAAAATAGCCTCTCTAGAGTGTCTCGGTCAAAGTATATTAAAGTAAAGTATCAAAGTTGGGGTAAATTAAAAGATTTTAACGGTCATCCCCACTACTCCTATTTTGGGTGAGGAGTAAACCCCTAAAATATGTTATGAGGTACTTCAGTTGTCCCACATTTACCAAAAGCGTTCAAAAATTTGCGTTCATTTAAAAGTAAAGGGGAGGGGGTTTGACTTTTCAGACACCTGTATATTGTTAGATAAAGTTGTATTATTAATTTATTGTTTCAAACATAATTATTTCCTTGTAACTCATTAACTTTAGACCAGATATTTAAATGTGATGTTATTACTGAAGAAATTTGAAGACACAAATTGTTGGACCCAACCGGGACTTGAACCCGGGTCTCTTGCTTGCCGGGCGATTATGCTGACCACTACACCATCCGGCCCAACTATTAATGCCTTCAAATTTAGAGAATTACTCAAATCTGAATGTTTATCCCCATCAACAAGCTGGAAATATAAATTTTATAATATGTATGGTATACTACTATGAAATAACTACATGAATAATTTTGAAATAACTTAGTGGACTTTCAGTACTTGTAGTAGACAATTCACATCGCTACAATTGAGAAATGTGTTATTTTCTCAACAACCTGGTTCACGTATGTTGGTGGAACCGAAGTCGATTTCGGTTAGATTGGTCAATTTTCTCTAAATTTGTCCCTTACTTTGTGGCACGCATTTGTTGTCCGATTTTCACCAAATTTGTTTCTAGTTTATATTGCAACTATATGATTGATTTGGGACTTTTTTGAAAAGCCATATTTTAACTGAACCTTTTCAGAAATTCTCTTACAGGTCATTTAACATTCTTTTGTCCGTTCGTCCTTTACTTGATTTAAATTGTGATCTCCATCTGATTTACTCCTGTATCCTTTGTGTTTACTAAACAAATCAGCTGGATAAAATGTCCAGGTTTGTGTAAATCTGATAAGGACAGGCCTGGGTGTAGTGCTGTATTCCCCAGGCTCCGTAGTCGGACCTTTTGAATATTTTCATGCACCATGCATATTTCCCGCTTTGTTTAAAGGAATCGTTCCTAACATCACTTGAAATTGTTCGATGCATGTTTTCACTAATTTTTTAGCTTTTTTGGAATACGTTTTCACACACGTTTTATGTAAGCGATTTCAGCTTATTTTTAGTCAAATGTTAAGCGGTGAGATCATAAATTTTGGGTTTAATAGCACAAATACCCCATTTTGGGGAGACATCCCCTCCACGAAACACTTCGATGAAACGATGCTGCTGTTTAACAATTTAATCTGTTTTAAATTTTTTCATGATCATATAAATAAGATTACACCTGTGTTCTAGATGAAGCAAGATTATTTTTCACCTATTTGCCCGGTCAGACAAATATGACTTAATTTTTATCATTTCGATTTTTTTAAATTTGACAGCATGGTAAGACCAGGCCCGGGACCGTGAATGAGTACTGATCCTGCCCCCAAGAACACGTTTTGAGCATTTTCCAACACTTTATATATATGTGTATTTATGGTTATACCATAGATAACGTACCTTCTCAGTCTTGTTATACGGGTCAACACTTCTTTCTGTCGCATTAGTCCGATTTTCACCAAATTTGTTTCTAGTTTATATTGCGAACTACACTCTAAATATGAAAGATTTAGGGACACATTTGAGATTGGTAATGACTTATTTCTTTTTGAAAGCCACTATTTTAACTGAACCTTTCAGAAATTCTCTCAGGTCATTTAACATTCTTTTGTCCGTTCATCCACTTTACTTGATTTAAATTGTGATCTCCATCTGATTCACTCCTGTATCCTTGTGTTTACTAGACAAATCAGCTGGATAAAAATGTCCAGGTTTGTGTAAATCTGATAAGGACAGGCCCGGTGTAGTGTTCCCAGGCCCGTAGTCCGGACCTTTTGAATATTTTCATGCACCATGCATATTTCCCTTTAGCTGTTTAAAGAAATCGTTCCTAACATCACTTGAAATTGTTCGATGCATGTTTTCACTCATTGTCTTTAGCTTTTGGAGGAATACATTTTCACACACATTTTATATAAGCGATTTCAGCTTATTTTTAGTCCAAATGTTAAGCACGGTGAGATATCATCAGATCATAAATTTGGGTTTAATAGCACAAATACCCCATTTTAGGGGAAGCACACTCTCCACAAGAACACTCCGGTGAAACGATGCTGCTGTTTAACGAACTTAATCTGGTGATTTACAAAAGAATAGTTGTAGCTCAAAATTTTAAAACTGGAAAACCCCCAAACTGTAGAGTGTTTACTACAAAGACATATATAAAGTCAATGGCTCTGGGTTGGACGCTCAAAGTTTTTTTTCTGTTTGCTTCTTCTATATATTTTGTTCCATATCTATATTTATAAAAGGTTTTGACGTGACTGACTCAACATCGCTGAGCCTAAACTACTAGGCCTAGAAACTTGAAGTTCCATATAACCACTACTTATATAGTATAAGCACCCACTAAGACAGGATTTTTTATTCAAAAATTAAGGCTGGGTTTCTGGGGGGTTCAATATTGGAAAAACTACCTTAGAATTTCTTCATTTTGAAATTCAAGGCACTGGGCATATTTCTTCACTTTGACATTCAAGGCACTGGGCAGATTTCTTCCACCTTGACATTCAAGCACTGGGCATATTTCTTCACTCCACTTTGACATTCAAGGCACTGGGCACATTTCTTCACTTTGACATTCAAGGCACTTAAACATTTCTTCACTTTGACATTCAAGGCACTGGGCAGATTTCTTCACTTTGACATTCAAGGCACTGGGCAGATTTCTTCACTTTGACATTCAAGGCACTGGGCACATTTCTTCACTTTGACATTCAAGGCACTGGGCAGATTTCTTCACTTGACATTCAAGGCACTGGGCAGATTTCTTCACTTTGACATTCAAGGCACTGGGCATATTTCTTCACTTTGACATTCAAGGCACTGGGCATATTTCTTCACTTTGACATTCAAGGCACTGGGCAGATTTCTTCACTTTGACATTCAAGGCACTGGGCACATTTCTTCACTTTGACATTAAGGCACTGGGCAGATTTCTTCACTTTGACATTCAAGGCACTGAACATATATTTATTTAGAAATACAATAACAAATTCAATCACGAAAAATCATTTTTAAATTCCGCAGCGTAGCACGGGTACTGTCAACTAGTAGCAATATAAATAAATAGCTCCATTTCCTATATAAATTCACTAATAACTCTTTTACAATCTATAGTAAAAGAGTAAAAGCAAATACATCATCATGGAGCACGCTCGGAGACAATGTCGCGTATAAATATCAATGTCTGCAGTCACAGCCAATATCACAGTATAAATATCAATATCTCCGTGCGACAGTTAGAGCAGATGTCCAAGCACGGCCATCAATATCAATATCTCACTGCTGCATTAACACGTGCTTCGCTTACTTACTTGCATGTGTTCGATATTTATGTTTCTACTTTTGTATGGAGTTTTCTGGCTCAGTGGCTTAGGGTTGGTGTTTGAATGTTTTGATTAAATGTATTGTCAATGATTATTTTTAGCCTTTTTATGTATTCGATAAATTCATTGTGTATAGCTTTGTCACAGAATAATGTATTTAATAATGTATTATATATTTTAAAGGCACGTTTTTGCCATTACCAGGAACATGGAAACACTCCTTCCCTTTCATATAAACTCTCATTTGTACATTTCGGTTCATAAACGGCGTCGGAACAGGGGACTACGAAACCATGTTTTCCCACTTTTCGAGTGAGCGGAGAAAAGTTAGAATATCACTACTACCATTTATCTTGACTGGCAAGGTGGCGACACGCGTGACTTTTCAGACACTGAGCCAGACAAAACAACCCTACTTGCCGAATTTCGAAACAGAAGATAAACTTGGATTTCCACCTACCCCTCGTCCACCGGACATCGTGAGAATGAAATATTGAATTTTCCGCTATTTCAGTGGTAAACATGAGTTAAAGTTTGTCTTGTTTAACGAGGCGAGGTTAGAACTACAAAGTCCTCTCTACTACTCAACCTCGACCTTTACCTAACGTTACCGTAAAGTCACTTTAAAAATTTAAGTGGTGACTGTGGGGATCAAACCCGCGCCAGCGAAGTGATGAGCTCCGGAGTCGCGCACGATTCCAACCCGCCACGGGTCTCGCTGAGTTCTTGCTTGGTTGACTAATCCTCTCAAGTAATGACAATTTGAGATTGGCAAGCAATGTAAAGCAAAAAGAAATTTCTCTTAAACTCAAAATGGTTAGACAATTTTCAAAACCAGCCCCTCTTACACGAAACTCGAATCATTTACATCCTCCATTCAGCACAGATGATGCTGAGACTGAAGAGCTTTAGACAGTGATTAACCGAGGTTAAGACAGTTACAAACCCCCCCAGTGGTGGGGAAGACTCACTTATGGGGGGAGGGGGAGCTGTGTGCAAGCCAAACTCTCGGCTGTAAGCACAATCGTCTGTGTGCCTCGGGCTTTGTACCTTTGAGAAGCGATGTTAGTTGTTGTGTTTTGCACTTAGGCGCCAGTGTTTGTGGTGTTGTAGCTTTGGAGAGCGATTGTTTCAACAAGTTAGAGGAGGTATTTCACCCAAGGCCTGTTTGGATGTGATACGACGGGTGATGGAAGCTGTAAATTGATAACTCAATCACTATTTGAGATGCCGACCACTCTCATGAGGGTATTTCAAGCCAAATATGGGGTGAAGGATGAGTGTGATGAGTGGTAGTAATGAGTTATGAGGTGTAGTCTTGTTACAAACTAAGGCCGACTCTTCCTTAGAATGGGTCATTAATTAATAGCCCAATGACCAATGGAAATACAAGGACGTGACTTCCGAACCACGCAGGTGATGGTCTGATATGTCTAAACGATGGTGGGAGTTGATGCGGGTATCATCACTGAGACTATCTGAGCCGCTTTAGACCTATATCGTCCTCAAAACCTGACCTCCATGAAGCTGGATTACAGGACCACGCCACGAGTCCCAGTCAAATATAGTTTCAGTTATATTTGTTACGTTCTCCAAGAAAGCAAAGGGGTTTCGTATAGCCAGATGGTAGAGTAAAAGTACTCGAAAAACGAAATTAAAATTTGTATCTATTTATAGAATAACAAATTTAAAATGCAAATTGATAAAACCGTATTAAATTGTAAATTATGTGAGCTACTATGGAAATAATCTTCACTGGGCTATAGCTTCAAATGGTTGTGTTAATGGCAACTTCAACATTTGCGAGAGCTAAATATTAAGAGCTTAACCTAATTATCTAAAGTAATTCCATTTGAAATGCAAACTAACTGAGGAGTATTATTAAATGATTTTAAATAAACGTGAGACAACTATAACTGTAAGAGCTGAGTAAATAATTCTTGGAAATAAGTTAAAATCAAAAGTACATTAAAACAAGACGTTGGGCTATGGTTAGGACCTACCTCCCCAAGGGCAGTAGGGTGAAGGGAGACCCCCACACGCAGGGATTCTCCTAGGCAACTGAACCCAGAGGAGCTAAGCCAATAACCTTTTATTACTTGCTCAGCATACCATGACTATCAAAACAATCTGGCCACCATTGCTTTGATAACAAGGAAGCAGTTCTGTAAGCAGTCAGCACAACCAAGTGACCCTATGTTATGATATAGAGTTCGTGGATTTGACTGGGACTCGTGGCGTGGTCCTGTAATCCAGCTTCATAGAGGTCAGGTCATGACTATGATATTGGTCTAAAGCGGCTCAGATAGTCTCAGTGATCATCTGATGATACAACTCCTACCATCGTTAAGACATATCAGACCGTCACCTGCGTCGTTCGGAAGTCACGTTAAGCCGTTGGTCCTTATATTTCCATTGGTCATTGGGCTATTAATTAATGACCCATTCTAAGGAAGAGTCGGCCTTAGTTTGTAACAAGACTACACCTCATAACTCATTACTACCACTTATCACACTCATCCTTCACCACATATTTGCCTTAAAATACCCTCATGAGAGTGTTCGGCATCTCAAATAGTGATTTAGTGAACCCAAAGGCCAGTTAGGTTTTGACTGTAGCGAATTTGAGGTACCATTATCGAAATTACAGTATTAAATTGCAAAACAAATTCGCTTCTTTCACTCCAGTTGCGTTTTAACGCTTAGCTCCGTGTCAGTCTGGGTTTTGGTTTATGTTTAAAAGGATGCAATTGATTCCCACTGAAAATACTCTCTGTAACATGAAGGCCTATTCAAAATATAAATACACGTGCATAACTTATTTGAAGTAAAAAACTGTTCGAAAAAAGTACTTTGCGTTATTTGACGAACTAGGCCCTACGTATTTCTGAGCATATTGGCTCATGAACAAATTTTAGTTTTACAGGGTGTTTTTGAACTCTCCCAAAAGCTTTAGGAATATTTTTCTTGGGTAAGTCAAGACCGTAAAAAAAACAAGTGGAGCACAGAACTGAATATTCTTTACAGCTGTTAAGTTAAACATTATAGAACGTAAAAAAATAATAAAATATAAAACAAACAACACAAAATTAAAGAACGTTGTTGAAAAGTATACTAAATTTCAGCTTACTCTGTTCATTTGTTCGGGATGAAAACATTTAGTACAAAACATA
Source organism: Matsumurasca onukii (assembly GCA_018831715.1). Taxonomy (NCBI): domain Eukaryota; kingdom Metazoa; phylum Arthropoda; class Insecta; order Hemiptera; family Cicadellidae; genus Matsumurasca; species Matsumurasca onukii. The sequence goes on from CM032067.1 coordinate 19,302,652, forward strand.
TGTATACCTACGGGAACTATGACATTTGAAACCCGTGCGAGTACGATGTACCTTTCTTTTGACCCAAGTAACATATTTTTAAAGCGATAAAATTCACCAACACCCTCAATAGTAATAAATATACAAACTTTTCCCGATCTTTACAGAATATATTTTTATTCAACAAACAACACTCCACTAATTTGTAAGTAATTAGGCTAATTGATCGAACATCACGTAACAATAGAACCGACGGCTCATTCAACATCATAATTAGCAGGAACACTTAACAAGATAACAATCGAAGCTATAGGCGCTACACAACAGGATAAGAATCTGGTTTTGTGCTGAACTAACATCTTGAGTGATTTATGAAAAGGTTTATCTGATGTGCAAACAAAGGAAACAAAGTGGTGGATTATTTAATGATTTTATATACAGGTGTTCCGCGATGACGTTTACGCGTTCGATTTCTTGTTACTCGCCAACCTCTGCAGCAATCCTTTCATTTCGGCTTAATTTAGCCATAATCCACCATTTTCTAAATTTTTGAAAATAATACCTCAAAACCCTTTGAGATATTTTTGTGAAACTTGTTATAAACCTTAATTGTTTTCTTAATTATATTTTCTAAACCTATTTTTTATCAAACTTAACAAATTTCAAAATGGCGGCAATTTAAAAGTTTTTTATTCAAATTCTAATTTAATTTCATTTAATTTTGGCCGCCATTTTGAAATTTGATAAGTTAGATAAAAACATTGTTGGAAAATGTTATTAAGAAAACAATTAAGGTTTATACAATTAGGTTTCACAAAATTATCTCAAAGCTTTTTTAAATTATTATTGATTATTTTCAAAAATTTACAAAATGGTGGATCACGGCTAAACTATGCTGAAATCAAAAAATGTTACTGAACATTTTCGACTTACTTTTGTATGTGGAATCTGGTTTTGCATAGTACGCTACACATTTTTGTGACACCCTGTATACAGAGTGTGTCAAAAAGATGTATACACAAGATTAATTAAGTGTGTATTTTAGTAAATATAACATTTGAGTTAATGACATATATGTGTTTTGTTGCTAAAATTTATAAATGGGCAAAATAAAAACCATTAATATTCATACATTTACACATCGGTCTGGTACAGGTTAGAAAAATTATTGTACAGTGCCCAAAGTGTTGTCATGGAAAGAAATTGTAAACAAAGGACAACGGAATTTCCAGCATTTTTTAAACTAAATGAAATAGTAACAATCATGTCTACATATTGTTGAAAAATAAATGTTTTAAATTATCAATTGGTAACTTCAAAAAACGTAGGATTTTTTGCAATTAGCTACATTCAAGGGTGTTTACATTTTTGAGACATTCTGTATTGAAGTTTGATTGTGAAAATTTGAGTGTTGTAATGTCAGTACACAAAGAAATGGTGGCAGAATTAAGGAAACTAGCTTTTTCAATATAAAAATGTTTGCAAAAGTAACTAATGTAAACCTGTGTAAACCGTGTTACAGGAAATTCCCTAGAATACACGTTAGTGCTTTATGCTACTTCCGGCCATGTTTTTGTTAATATTTAAAACAATTGTATGTTTTTATTCGTATAAAGCGTTAAAGCATTTCTGCTGACGGCAATTTAGCTGGAAGGCAACATGTTATTCTACATTTTAAGTTAACCAACTACATACTATTATTTTTACTTTTATTTTGAGCCTGCACGATATTTCTTTGTCGAACCAATGAATCTAAATCGGTATTTTTCTTCCCAGTTTAGAATTCTGACGGAACCGGTTTGCTTGAGGTGGTCAAGGACTGAAGCTGGTTTCGGCAAGCTTTTGTGCTCACTGCCGAGTCCTATTTTAAATCACTAAACATAGCCACAAGTGCTACCGTGAATCCTAGCGAATTTCCTGTAACGAGGTAAAATAACAACCCCTTTTGACTCGGTAGGTGTTAAAAGCTCAAAACCGGAAACAGTTTGTTCTACGACGTTTTCGTTCTTCTTGACGACAATGATGGATTTCCATGGAGAAACGTTTTCCTTTATGGAAATTCGCTAGAAACATAAAAGTGTTTTTTGCAATCACCCCCTCCTTTACAAATCGATTTCTCCCTAGTTTTGATTTCTCCTAAGTGTTTTACACCACTTGTTATAGTTTATAGTTGACAAATGATACTATGTAGCGACCTTTTGTCTATGTCCATTAAATTAATCCTTTTTGTACACGTTACCTAAACGTTCCTTGACATTTGACTAAATTTCACCCCTATACTTGTATCAATTGGAAGTTATTCCATAAAAATACATGAATAAATACATATGTACACAACGGAACAATATTGGCACTAAAAACTAGTTGTAGGTGGGAAATGCAAAAATAAAACAACAGATTTCTGTCCAGTCTTCCAGATAACGACATACTCAGTGCAGTAACTGTAGCAATGAATGAGTTGACGTTATCTCACAAACAAAAGGTACACTTACTTACCAATGTACAGTTGTGGTTAGAACTAAATTCAACAACAAATTAATGGCGTTTTAAATTTACGTTAGAATAATGATTACAGATACAAGTAACCCTAAGCCTAGAGGAAAACTTGAATTTTATCTCAGCTAACACCTCCGGACCAAGGCACTCGTGCGTTCCTGGGCTGGACGCCAACACAGACGCCGGCTTTTCGCCAGCCCGTACTAGTCACGAGTAACCAAGGACCGGAGAAGTGTGCACAAATATTAGGAAACCACCTGTGTTAACAGATGCAAAGGTGGATTCAAGCTCGCACAAATGTTTTGATAAAAGCTTTGCCACATTACACTTTGTCGTGGAACAATAAAGAAGTACAGGACAGGTTTCATTGTTATATCTGTATTGTAGGTCAGGACAAATAGATATTAACCTTCTCCTTCTCCGGGTCGGCTACTTTGTCCCCCTCTCCCCACCTCCCTGACAGCACGTACTCTTAAAGACACTTCCGTTCTGTTCAGTTCTCTTTACACATGAGTACGGTTATTTTATGTAATTGACTGTAAACATTGCACGACTGTTAGGTTAAAGTTAAACTTTGCAGTGTTATTTTCCAGAAATATTAAAACCTAGCCCAAATCATGGGCTAGGTTATCACATAGACACCTGAGAAAAACGCTATCCATGGCTGGTTTTATCCGGTTTGATTTGGCTTCCGGTTCAAGTCTGTCTCCTTGTTGCAAAAGCGTGGTGAATCAATAGTATATTTCATCACTGGGTCCTAGAGTGAACACTCTAAATATGAAAGAGTGAAAACCATTCCAAAAAGGGTTAAAATCGAGCCACTCTTTTTGCTTTGATACTTTGATTTGAGACACCGACCACTCCTAGAAGGTATTTTAAGGTGAATATGGGAACAAGGGTGAGTGTGTTGAGTGTTTTTGATGGATGATGAGGTGTAGTCTTGTTACAATCTAGGGCCGACTGTTCCCCAGGTTGAATCAACGACCAATGGAATGGACCAACAGCTTAACGTGACTTCCGAACCACGGGGAGTGGCCATCGTGAAAAGTTATCACTGCACCCGGGAATCGAACTAGGGTTGTTTTAATGGGAGTGACTGGGTTTCAACACCTAAGAGAGCGAAATTTCGTTCTTTCTGAGTGGCCTTCACTCTTCATTTTTATAGTTGAGCTTTTTAATACGAGCTCAAGTATAATTTCCGAGTTAACAGCGGGAATCAAAAAGACACTTTTGGGCCGAGTAATGAACGATAATTTGTTTTCATGACGCAGGCTTAATATGAATAAATGTATCCACTAAATTGTAATTTTATTGTAAAACAAATTAAGTTTAACTCATTTACACCTATTAATCTGAGTTGTAACGATTACTTGAAGAAACTGCTGTTGTTCATCCTGACTCGTCATCAGTTAGTGCTTAGTAGCGATTAAACTAAATATCATTAGGGTCGATAGTTGGAGTAGTTCGACTTTTTAAAGTCGATTTTTACAATCGATATCTTGCCACAAAAAGACCATTAAAATGATGATTGAAATAAAATAATCGGTTTTCCCAAGAGAAAAAGATCATCAAAACAAACCTTTATTTTCCTGTGAATAAATTGCAGCTTTAGCTCGCCAATGCATGTATCTAAAGCAGCTGTTTTTAGAACCTGTTAGTTTCAAGTCTGAGTTAAGACCTCTCTCTGTTTGAAACAATTGAAACAGATTGTTTATTCGCTGCTTTACACTAGTCGTGTGATTATGCTGTCTTGCCTAGGGTTATTACTTGTAAACATGCAACACTTCGAACAAATCATCCGCCCTTTCCGTCCAGTCAATCACTTGGCCTGGTATCTGTTTAGTTTAACATAACGTGCATTGTTGACATGAAACTACTATTAAGGGTCCGCCTCAGCTTCTCGGGAAGCGTCGTTGCAGAGGTTTGCGGAAAATAAAATGGAGTATTAATTCTATTCTGACGAAACAACTCTTAAATGAAACATAAACATATTATCTAGGTTTGTCTGTAGTTCATTTTTCAAAATATCTTTTGTTATTTATGCTATTGACGGTTAAAGTTAGAAAATATTGAGTGTTTTAAGACCTTATTTAAGAAGCTTAAAATAGGTTTATCAAAAATCTAATCAGGTGAACACAGGTTAACTCCTTTCTCTTCCCATAAAATTTAACATATCCGAATTTAACTTTCATATAAGAGCGTTATCTACTTTCTACGAAACCTTGCAAGCGGAGGGTTTGACAGTTAGGTAGCATCAGTTGAAAGAAACCCCGTTGTTTAGCCCGTTGTTACGTTGGATGGTGTCATGTGTTCCTTGGGTGGACGAATTCAGCCTTTCTCTGCGGGTGACCACTGGGACGGACCCTTAAATTCGTTTAATAAAATTTTGTATTTTCGTCGTGGATTAAACTAAACGCTCATAAAACGTAAGCAACCCCGTCTATCCATTGTTCCGTTCCATTTATCGTTGAGCTATCAATTAACAACCCAATCTGAGGAACAGTCGGCCCTAGTTTGTAACAAGCCTTCACGTCATCAGCTACTCATCGCACTCACCATCATCCCATATTAACCTTACCCTCAAGGAGTTGTCGGTGTCTTAAATCAAAGTATCAAAAGTATTACCAATTTGAAAAACATTACAATTAAATAATTTGATTCCCAAAAAACCCTCTACACTATAGCCGCTACAACTTTGCATCTGGGATTTGTTCAATATGGCAACATCGCCCATCTTGACCCACCTTGGCTTTTATATTTAAATTATATACATCTATTTCAACAAGATAATTTTACGCAATCCTTAATCCTCATTTCTGCAGCTATCACCATAATCATCAGACAATCAGGAAAAAAATTATTCAAGTACTTTAAATATAGTTTGTGTTAACGTTTGCAAAATTTTACTGTAGAAAAATGTCCCAGTACAAGGTTCTTCCAAGAGCGCTAACTGCCGAGCTCACCGCGTTCAGGATCGTTTCCATTTTGAGTCTCCTACTGGTCAATTTCTGCAGTAAACACATTTTTTCGCACTTTTAAAATATTTATCAGGTCTGCGATTTTTTCTGAGTATCCCTATCAAATATATTTTTTACCGGCCTTCTAATAGCTTGGCAAGTTAAAGTTGAATAAAACTTCATTATTGCAGTGTTGCCATGTCCAAGTAAACCCTGAGAAGAAAGACCACATGCAAAGTTATAGCGGCTCAAGTGTAGTCAAGGAACAACTCAATAAAATAGGTTTCCAGAGACAGTATTCCAAAGAAAACAAGTCGAGGATTATTTCCCCAGCAAACAAAGGAAGAAGTTGACAAACATAATCCTGCCTCTTATTCAAACAAAGGATGCTTAACATTGTGTATTGAGCGAAAACACACTGGCAATATTCTCTGCTTGGTTGAATCTTGAGAGGAATATTGAAATCCGAGTAGAGTTCTTAGATACTGGAAACATTCATAGAACAAACCAGAGGTTTTAGAAAGAGCTCACTTGTAGAATACTACGTATTCTTGAAATAAACCTTTTGGATAAACCACAATAAAAATAGTTTTAATTAGTACAAAAGGTTTATTTCAATTACATGTCAAACCACATAAGTTTAAAAACTAAAATAGTACGTATTCTATTTTGAGTATTCTACTACTGAGTATTTTGACTGGGACTCGTGGCGTGGTCCTGTAATCCAGCTTCATGTAGGTCAGGTTTTGAGGATGATATAGGTCTAAAGCGGCTCAGATAGTCTCAGTGATCATCTGATGAAACCCGCATCCAGCTCCCACCATCATTTAGACATATCAGACCATCACCTGTGTGGTTCGGAAGTCACGTTAAGCCGTTGGTCCTTTGTATTTCCATTGGTCATTGGGCTATTAATAAATGACCCATTCTAAGGAAGAGTCGGCCTTAAGGTGTAACAAGACTACACCTCATAACTCATTACTACCACTCATCACACTCATCCTTCACCACATATTTGCCTTAAAATACCCTCTTGAGAGTGGTCGGCACCTCAAATAGTGATATAGTGAATACTACGTATTTGTTAGAGATTTAAACCTCATTAAGTGTATTTGACAGGAAAATGGTAGTTGTATTATGGTATTTTGATTAACGCAAACTGAAGGGGGTTTCATAAAAGTAGATTTAAAACTCAACACAATAGTAGAAAGGCTGCATTTTTGAGATGAACAACGTAATGAATAAATCCCGACTAGTTTTCTTTTTGTTTGAGCTCTGGCAAAATTTAATCAGTGGTACTTTGAAGAATTTGAAACAAGTTGATTTTGAGTCCATAGCTCATTGATGGTTGGGGAGGTAGTGGGAGGTGGAGAGCTGCGGGTTCGATCCCCGGCTAAGATACGTGAGTTGGGCCCGGTTTTCCATAAAGCGTTTGACTTCTCGCATAACTGAGATTTTGTTTGAATTGAAATGCCCTTGGTAAATTTTGCACCTGCTTGTGATAAAACACAAACTCATTGATAACATTAAACAAATAAATTTTACGAGGTCATAATTCGAAATTTAATTTCCAGTTCAATTAATAAACAAAGGATCTCCTGTACACATTTAAAAATTCAACAGGTTGAAAATAATATTTCAAATTTCTAGACCAAAATAAAAGTTTTAACGTTTGACAAAACGTGTGCGTGCCTCTAAATTTGACTATAAATTTATCCTTGCGAAGACTTTCATGAAATAAACCCATAAATAAGATAAGAATATAAAGCGCAACTCGTCAGAATATTATTCCACGATTGCGGAATGAATTTAATAAATGAAGCAGTGAATTCATTATTCACAAGTCTTGTTATTGTTGAACAATTGTTTTCTTCATCAGATACAACACCTTCATAAATCACTAACTCCATTTCCAACACAAACCCACCCTCAACTCAACTCAGTTCCTTATCTTTATTTCGCTGCGCCTTGTTTTAATTTTCCATCACGAACCTTCTCATTGATTATGATTCTCCGACTTACTGCTTGGTTCGGGGATAACAAGGCCGACACGCAGCTAAGCGCCGCTGGCACGAGTGAATCGAATTTCCTTTGCAATTTGTTACTCTACGAGTAGTTCACTGCGCTCACAGCCTTGATTCGGCATTCAACCTCAGCTTGGCCTTCTGTATATGATCACGGGTTTTACGAGGCTATTCGCTGCGCTCACCTCGCTTCGGCCATCAGCCTCAGATTCACGAGGGTTATTACTGCATTTTATACTACACATCATGAAAACACATTTTTAATTCCTGTAAAATCGGACTACTCATTCCGCCGTTATAGCGAAAAATCACTTTTTGGCCGCCATTTTGAAAAGACTTGATAGATTTTCATAATTTTTGGTACATTTATGTATAGTAACAAAATACATATTTATTTAAAATTTCATAAAATTCGAACGAATTTTACTGTTTTTAGATACTTAAACCCCTTTAGTGAAAAGTCCCACCAAATGAAGGGTTCAGTAGTCCGAACTCAACCGAAATATTTATAAAAGAACATCTGTAACAAATTTAGTGAAGATCGTAGAAAAATGTGACCTGTAGAGATGATACACATAGTCCTATTTATATAAAGTGTTGAAAAACGCTCAAAACATGTTCTGGGCATCAGGACTGGTGCTCATTTCATGGGCCTGGATCTTACATGCTGACAGCATGAATATCTCGCAGAAACGTACCGGCAAAAGCCATTTTACGATTAAAAAGTCAATAGCTTTGACAAGATAATTAACTATTACAGATATTAATGTACTTAAGAAAAACTACACGAGAATATGATTCCATTATGTCTCTACTTGCCTGCGTCCGTGACTCTACGGCTTGCAAAGCGCAAGGTCGCGGGTTAGATTCCCGGCGCAGGCACAAGGGTTTGGACCGCTTTCCCTTAAAAGCGTTTTTGATGCCCACAAACCCTAAGTTAAGTAACTCATTGAAAATGTCATTAGCGTAGACAATAAAATAAATAAAAATAAAATAAATTAATGTATAAGTACTTACGAAAGAAAGAAAAGTTGCAATGTACGTTATACGGCAAGAGACTTGTTATTATTTCCATAAAAATATTGAATTTACAACCGGCTTCTGGGAGTGCGAATTCATGTTTTCCAAGGAAAGCAAAGAATACACAAACATTTACTGTAATTAAATTAGCCAACAGCCTCAAAGTCTGAAAGCCTTTCTTTGTAGCATTTGTGTTAGCTACTTTTGCTGCTTTGTAAATTAAGTAAATTAACAGATGGCTAAGGTATCTGCTTTATCAAATGATATTTATTTCAGACACATGAACATTTAACTGCAGGGAAAATTAAAATAAAATTATCTAATTGAATTTAATAATAATAAATTAAGTATTAGACTTTTCGTTGACAACTTTACCTACATTGTTTTACCCAAAACAGAAAGAAAAATGTAGGTAATCCGACATTAAGTTAACTTTTAAATTTTGACTTTTATGGTTTTGACTGGGACTCGTGGCGTGTTCCTGTAATCCAGCTTCATGGAGGTCAGGTTTTGAGGATGATATACCAAAAGTGCCGATGAAGTCTCAGTGATCATCTGATGATACCCGCATCAACTCCCACCATCGTTTAGACATATCAGACCATCACCTGCGTGGTTCAGAAGTCACGTTAAGCCGTTGGTCCTTGTATTTTTATTGGCCATTGAGCTATTAATTAATGACGCATTCTAAGGAAGAGTCGGCCTTAGTTTGTAACAAGACTACACCTCATAACTCATTACTACCACTCATCCTTCACCACATATTTGCCTTAAAATACCCTCATGAGAGTGGTCGGCATCTCAAATAGTGATTTAGTGATTTGTTTCATTTGGTCAGTCTGATACACCTCTGTGATTGGTCGTCCACTCCCAGCCAGTCAATCAAACCGTTGTCACTGGCCGTGGACGTGCTTGATTTTCTCCGATTGTTTGCTCATTTCTTAACGGTTTGTGCATGTTGTATTGTTTTCTAAAATAATTGTTTTATAATAAAAATAAATTTAATGGAAAACCACACAAAAATAAAAGAGGAGTCTCTTGTTGTTTGGTGGGAGTTACTGGTCAGCTTACGCTAGCTATTTTTAGTCTATCTAATTCCTTAACTTTTTTTGCCAGGTTTTAGGTTATTTTTACCTGAATACGGAATCAGATTTCAGATCTCGAAAGGCCGTGTTCTTCTTGTTCAATAAAAACAGTTCACAATAATATTTCAACCTCAGTAGTACATTCAATTTTCGTATTTACATTTCAAACTACTAAGAATTAAACTAAATATTTCTTGGCATCATTATTGTTTTGTTGAAAAACGTGTTTGTACTTGCACAACAAAAGCGTTGTTCGTGTTCTTTGTAGTTGAGGAACTGTTCACTTGAGCGCTGCTGCAGTCGCTTGTCATATTGTTCCTTGGCTTCTCTCCCGAGATCATTAGGGAAGATAGAGTTCACGCTCTTTGTTTTAACAACCTTTGTGTCCACGGGATCTGGATTTGGTTAGGACTTTCGCTTCTCAGATATGAAGATTAAATTGAACTTTCACCATCGTTTAGACATATCAGACCATCACCTGCGTGGTTCGGAAGTCATGTTGGTCCTCGTATTTCCATTGGTCATTGGGCTATTAATTAATGACCCATTCTAAGGAAGAGTCTGCCTTAATTTGCAACAAGACTACACCTCATAACTCATTACTACCACTCATCACACTCATCCTTCACCACATATTTGCCTTAAAATGCCCTCATGAGAGTGTTCGGCAACTCAAATAGTGATTTAGTGATTGAAAGTTCAGCAAGTGGTTTGTTATTAGATGAGATAATGATTAGTGAAAAGACCTTATCTTCTAGCGATATACTATAAAGCCGGTTGGGCAGGTGACTGAACGAGTAAATGTAGGCACTTCCCGGCATGCTGCCCCCCTCAACGATATACTCTTTTTGAAGCTCTTGGTGTGAAACCTTTGGGGAAAATCCGAAAACGTTCTTTTTAAGGTTATAACTAGTTGGTGGCCAAAAAATATGGCGTCTGAAAATCTACACTTATACCTAGCCGATATTTTGCATCATAGCGGCAAAACAGTTGCTCGGATCTTAAATTTGGTGGAGATTAGTTAGTGTGGAATCAAATTTCCCACACATTTTGTATTTAACACTTTTTTCCACCTCTGGCAGTTTCGTTTCTAAATCAGTTTGAAGTTAAATTGTCGAAAATTCAACTTTTCGCTGTTTTGGGCTCTTAGTTACGGTACTTATCAACCACCCAGACATATAAAATGTATGTGTGTTTATAAAAGTGTTGTATTTTGGGAAAAACTTACAGAAAGCCTGAAGCCACTATATATTAAAGAAAATGTGGTTATTTGGCACCTAAAGTTTGAACTTTAATCAATTTTCTAATATTTTTGCTCTGGTTATTACATATTCATATTCCAAAATTATTTGTCCTATAAAACCAGTGGGTGAAGCAAATTTGTCTTAATCATAAGCGTAGCGAATGGCCGCAAAATATGCAGCCGCAGGCCGAGTGGGGGTCGAGCACGGAAGGCGAGTTAATTGTTATTTCTAAAACCATTGGATTGAGATACATCCAAACAATCCACCACTTTGCCTGTAAAGTTAATTGTAAAGTGGTTTTAAGACCAGTGTAATAGTAATAAATTTAGTTTTATAGCTGACATTTTAGTTTCCCATTTGAGTGTATTTTTGGAATAGTGTTCTGGTATACTCTTTCATAAATAACTGTTACCATTTTGAAATGTTCACTGTACTTGGAAAATAAATATTTTTGAAGATAACTGGTTGGGTTTGTTATACTTTTGATATATTCGATATACTACTTCAATTCATTTAGTTGTTTAGTTAGTTCCAGGTAATTTTAATTATATTTAAAAGTTTAATACATGAGAATAATTACTATAAATCAAAATTTAGACGTTTGATTACTATTCAAGTGAAACGACGCGTTTTAACGTAACTTTCTTCATTGATATTGATTTTACAAAATTGGTTTTCCACTTGGTACATTTCTCAGAATAGCTGATAACAGTGTAGTGTACAGTCTGGTTCAGTAATGAGATACTAAATAGACCTTGTTAATGGGTACAGTCTCTATCAGCTCTCCCTGATAAAGATGCTGCGCTACTTTAGTTTGTTATTTCCTTTGTAGATTTCCAGTGAATAGGTTCTTCTTGCAAAGTATCAATCTCATTTCTTCTCTAAAAAATCTAGTCACAGGAAAACACAGATAAACTATTTCTTCTTTCATAACAATTAACATAGATGAAATTAACTTTCATATAAGAGCGCCATCTACTGTCTACGAAGCCTTTGCAAGCGGAGGATTTGACAGTTAGGTCGCATCAGTTGAAAGAAAGTCCGTTCTTTAGCCTGTTGTTACGTGCGCGGAGTCATGTGTTCCTTGGGCGGACGAATTCAGTCTTTCTCTGCGGTGACCACTGAGGCGGACCCTTAAAGTCTACTCGCTGGCAACTACAGACTTTAAATTGTCAGATTTGTAAAATACTACTTTTTTAATAACTTTATAAAATCCAATGACACGAAATAATGGGAAGAATTAGCACCTTAACTACTTTAAGTTAGTGTACGTGAAATTACATTTGACCTAATTTATTGCAAACTATAGGTAATAAACCAGCTGTGAATATTAAGTAACGATTACCTATTAGAGTTGCATTCGCTGGGGCTAAAATAAAACTACGCCAGTACAACTTAATGTTATATACAATGTTTCACCTTGTAAAGCTAATTGAATTATTTATTTATTCACAATCATAATCAGTTGATAGCAGATAGGCTTTGTTAAAACCTTTTAACCAGAGAATTTTTAAATAAAATAAAAGTTAAATAATGATAAACAGCCAAGTAAGTGAAGGAGGAAGACGGAGGATATTTACCAGGTTTGTGCCCTCTTGAGGGTTGGGTTGGTAAAGTGATTTATATTCGAAAGAACGGAGAAAAGAAGGGAAGGAAATTTCCAAATAAAATTAAATTAGGGCTCGTTTCGTTGTGCTCATATCAAGAATACCAACCGATATTACTACATGAAAATAAAGGTATAATTTTCTACCAAAAGTCTTTGTATCGTGTCCTGGTGAGTTTTGAATTTCAAACCAAGTAATTTTTTCCATGTGTGTTTTTGTCTGCATATAATATATACTAATTTGGAAAAACCATAATCATGAATATGATTTATCAAACCATCGAAAAAAGGGGAATACAGCTGGTGTATACAGAAAATGAAGTCCTCTGATTGGTTCGCTGTGAGAGTAGAATCCAGGCCTCTGATTGGTCGGTTGATTGATGACGCCTGTTGTGACGTCACGCTTAGAGTTTGTCACGTGACTAACTGCTTAGCTTCTTCTTCACAGCCGCCGAACGGATTCTTTTGCGTTTCTTCAAAATTACCAAAGCTGATTTTCAATTTTCTGTTCTTTTAAAGCAGTTTTATTTTATTTTTACCGTTTTGTTTATCTTTTTAACGTATTTCATCTTCTATTAGTTAATTGCCTAGTAAATGATTAGTAAGTTTCTCTTTTCTTTAATAACTTTAAAAGATAATCAAAAGTAATAACTGTTTTATGTGTATTTAGAACGATTGTCCAAAATGTAACTTTCTTTTGTAAACGCCCTTAAAGGTCGTTGGACACGGAGTCAATTGTGGCTTCCAGTTTTGGTGGCCATTAGTGGACGCCCTAGTTTAGCCACTAGTTAAAAATAACTGATGTTTTGCCAAATCGTGTTACTATTGAAACAAACCATATTTATTACTGAAAGCTAACTATTTGTCTATTAAGTGGGTGCATTTTGTATAGTACTTGGGTTATATATTTAATTTCTTTTAATTTGTTGAATTTTTAATTCATTTAGATATGTATTTACCAGAACGTGGTCATAAAATGTTTACTATGTTTTGAAGAAATATTTAAGACTTCCAAAAGGTCCCTGTATAATTTAAAAAGATTTGTTAACTCATTTGTACCATTGATGCGGTTTATCACAGAGATATTTTACCTTAATCTATACTGAAGCTACTCTTTAATAAAAACTTAAGTCGTAGAGTCTTAAAGTTGTGTAAATTAAAGTTATCAATAAATTGCAAATAGTAGTTCAATACTACTTTTGATAAAACGCGATATAAAAATTAAATTCACAAATAAAGACACATTTAATTAAATTATACTACAGTTTATTTATCACAATGAGACTACAAGCGCATATTCCACCAGCTGGGTTTTCACCTGAGGGACGCATAGCGTAGTCGTGTATTGTAACGTGTTACTGTTTTGCCGCTAGGCGCGCTGCTGCAAGTACGTTTATCACTAATTGGCTTTTTTCCCGCCAAAATGTAATGAACAACCACATTATCTGCCGCAGATTGCGTTTTAATTAGGCAAATGTTTACTGTTACATTTCTAAATGCATGTCTCTGTGGGGTTTTAAATACAGGAGGATAATTGGACGGTGGATTTTTTTTCTTGACAATGTTTTGTGAGTCGTGTTTTGGTTAATTTTGTTGTCAAATTACGTTGTTGGTAATAAAACATCGCTTTCAGGGGTTTTACGTGTAAAGTTGCTTATTTTTGTTGAAGTGAAGTTGGCTTCAAGTTCTATATTTGTAATTTTAAACCTATTGTTTCTGTACACAAAATAGGGACAGTATTTAAAACAATACTATCCGAAGAGTATGTATCTATTTCTTTGATCGTGTTCGTTTTTATTGTTTATGGCTCTTCTTTTGAAGACGTTTGTTTAAAAATACTTTACAACTTTTGACAAGTTATTTCTGTGTTCTATCACTTAATTTTGCTAAATCCTTTCCTTTATTGGTGAAAATAGTTGGTCAAAATTCTTCTTTTGTTTGCCACAGTTTTAGGTTGGAAATGTTTTCGAATAATTATTTTGTTTCTCAATATTATGAATAATTGTGTACATATTAGAAAATAAAGTTTTGCTATCGCAAATTTTATAATTTCAATAATTTTCAATGCGACGAACATTTAAAACATTGCCATAACTTTTATCGTGGTCTTTAATCGAACAAATCTGCTATATATACAGGGTGTCACACAAAATGTGTAGCGCACTATGCAGAACTGGATTCTACATACAAAAGTAAATGAAAAATGTCAAGTAACATTTTTTTCGGCTTAGTTTAGCCGTGATCCGCCATTTTGTAATGTTTAAAATATAACTAATAATTTAAAGCGATATTTTTGTGAAACTTGGTATAAACCTTTATTGTTTTCCTATTAACATTTTAAGTTTAAATTACCGCCATTTTGAAATGTAATAGGTTAGATACAAAATATTTTCGAAAATTTAACTAGGAAAACATTAAGGTTTATACCAAGTTTCACAAAAATATAAATGGCTCTTCTGTTTCAAATTACGTCGTCTTATTCTTGTTCAAACTAAATTATTTTCAATAATTTATAAAATGGCGGATTACGACTAAATTAAGCCGAAATGAAAAAAAAATGTTACAAGACATTTTAATTGATCTTTGTAAGTAGAATCCGGTTTTGCCTAGCGCGCTACAAATTTTGTGACACCCTGTATAGAAAGTAACTACACATTAGCCCTCTCACTTTACATGCTCGTATACGTAAATAACAACATAATGATCCGGAAAAATATGTGTTTTGTTCTGCTGTATTCTCTAAAGAATAATCTCGCACTACATAGAGTCCCCGAGGGAGAGGAGATTAATTCACATATAAAACAGTTTTTTATTAAATCCCTTAGCTCACATTTGTATTTGTGCAAAATTGAACACACGACTGGGACTCGTGGCGTGGTCCTGTAATCCAGCTTCATGGAGGTCAGGTTTTGAGGATGATATAGGTCTAAAGCGGCTCAGATAGTCTCAGTGATCATCTGATGATACCCGCATCAACTCCCACCATCGTTTAGACATATCAGACCATCACCTGCGTGGTTCGAAAGTCACGTTAAGCCGTTGGTCCTCGTATTTCCATTGGGCTATTAATTAATGACCCATTCTAAGGAAGAGTCGGCCTTAGTTTGTAACAAGACTACACCTCATAACTCATTACTACCACTCATCACACTCATCCTTCACCACATATTTGCCTTAAAATACCCTCATGAGAGTGGTCGGCATCTCAAATAGTGATTAGTGATTTATGAAACTAGAATAGAAAGGGGGGAGTACAGGGAGTACACATTATGAAACCTCCCTCTCTTCCATCGTTGCACACTTAACTGAAGTCAAAATTGTTCGCCATAATCAACATAGGATTTCTATGTTATAAAACGTGTCTTTAAGGCACACAAGAAAACTTGCAACTGCAGAACGAACTACTGTGTAGTGTTTCACCCTCTGCGTCTCAAGTGGTTGCTAGGGGAGGAAATGTTGTGTAGAACATTGCAACTCCTCCCTTCTTGTAAGTGTTCTTGCAGTAACGAGAAATACACAATCAGCTGTGTCTCCAGCTGGCCAGCACACAGATTAGGCAGTAATCTGTAATCACACGTTGATAAGTCAGGTTTCGGATACACTTTGGGGGTATTTCCTGTCCTGTAGTATCGATGAGAACTTGACCGAAATATTTACAAAAGGAACATTTGTATTAAGTTTTATGAAAATCGGACAAAATTCTACTTGTAGAAGTATGTAGAGATGATGTATGTAGAGAGTACACACATATATACATTCAAACATATAAACATATGTATATTGTAAAAATGCTTCAAACGTGTTCTGGGGTTCAGAATCGGTGCTCATTTCATGATCCCGGGTCTGGGTCTTACCATGTAGACGGCATGAATATCTCATTTTTCCAATGAAAATTCGATATGTATAAAAATGAATTTAGGGACCACCTCAGAGAAAGCCTGAATTCGTCCGCCCTAGGAATACACGACACCGCGCTCGTAACAACTGGCTAAACAACGGGCCTTCTTTCAACTGATGCTGCTTAACTGTCAAACCAACCGCTCGCAAAGGCTTACGGCGGCCCGCTTTTACACCTTTCAAAATAATTGTTAAGTTCATAAACAAAATATATTTGAAAACTGAAGGATTTTTCCATCACGCATCCAATTTTTACAATTTGTTTAATTGTTTCACAAATAAACTTTGAAATTGTTTAAGTTTCAATGCTTTTCAACTCCATTCCATACACTTTAAACGAATTCAAAAAAATAAGCTCCATACGCGTGCCGGAAAACTCTTCTAGTTTTAAAATATATCATGTGTATTGATTGAAAAGTTGTGTTGAAAGGGGAATGACGGGCCGTTGTAAACCTTGCATTGAAGCGTCGCCGCGCAGCTAAAGGATCATCATTAGCACCTTTTAAGACTGCGCGTGCGCAGTACGGGTGGTGAATATGATGAGTAATCTGACCAATCCAGTAATCGTAAGAAATAACGTGTTTTTGAGTGGTTAAACCTCGCGTCAGCGTACGTGGTGATTCTCTGTGTGTGCGTACCAATTTTTACATGATATAAAAAAGATAATCTAGGTTCAATTAAAGCGACATTTTTATTCAAATATGTTTTTTGAATTTTACGCGAGTTTTCCAGGGTAAGTATTTTTAGCGTACAGAATAAACAAAACCAGCCGTGCGAAAATCTCGGTACAGTTTTCCCAATAGGTGGAATGATGTATTGACCCCAGAGACAGACCCATTCTCACAAATCAATCCCTTTGAACCCCCACACTCTGGAGCCCCTGCCCACAAACCCATTTATGATATTCAAACTGGCAGCGGCTCTATCCCCACGGGGCGCCACGTGTGTGATCTATTGGTCTGGCCATCTTGCGCTAATATCATCACCAAGTTGTTCTTTACATCTATGTTTGTAACAAGACTACACCTCATAACTCATTACTACCACTCATCACACTCATCCTTCACCACATATTTGCCTTAAAATACCCTCATGAGAGTGGTCGGCATCTCAAATAGTGATATCTATTAAACACATTTTCCTAGAGAAATCTTTGGTTCGTTCCGTATTAAACGTCTCACCCGGCCTCGGCGTTTACCTAGCGTTAACAAATTGTTAGTGGTGACTGCGGAGATTAAACCCGCGCCACCTTAGCGATAAACTCCGGAGTCGCGCGTTACCAATCCGCCACGAGTCCTCTAACAGTTCGGTTTGTTTCTTGCTCCTCATAAAATCGTGATTTTAGAACGATAAAAACAAAACATCATATTATAGATGTACGTGTTAGTTTTGACTGCAATTTAAAACCTTCTTGTTACAGCCAGTATTTTGATGATTTATTCACTTCATTCAGTCAGAAATCTGCCTTTTAAAATATTTGGACACGTAAAAAGTCTCTTGAACGGTGGAAAGACGGCTGTTTGTGACAAAAAAAATTATTTACTGGTTTGACAAAAGTTCTTGGTCGATTACTTATTGGGTAATCGTAGTGTTAATGATGTTCATGGTTAAGTGCTAGTTATAAATTCCTAATTTTTTAATAGTTTTTATACTTTTTTTGGACTTTGTTATGGAATTGGGTTGTGTATTGTATTGGGGTGTAGTTAGTCGCGCGCCTAATCACCGGAGCACCTCGATATATCACTGAGAACCAAGAGGAATTTTGTACGTGTTGTGCAAACACAACAAAAAATAATAAAAACATAATCGACTCGTTGCCACGACCGCTACCGTGAGTAGTGAATGTCCTAGAACAGGGGATAATAGTGAATAGTGAATAATAGAATAGTGAATGTCCGGTATAATTTACACCGGAAGTGCCTTTTTTATTGGGTGGGGGTCTCCAAAGTAGGGGTTTGGTGTAACCAATCAAAATCGTATTTATGATCAGATTTCGATTAAATTTGGTATACACATTTATATCACGAAACAAAGTATGTGCCAAAACTCAACTAAATTTCAATCAGCCAGACCAAGATGGCGGCGAAAATAGTTTTCTTGGTTTGGCTTAACGGATTTGGATTTGTTGACTTTTGGTACATATACTAGTTACAGTGTCATACATGTTTATACTATGATTTATCAAAACAAACAAAACATCGTTTTCATAGCATAAAAATCCAATTTTTGGGGAGGAACGCCCTTTAAAATCACTTTAAGGTGGACAAATTTCGCTGGTTTACGAACTTAACCTGAAGATTTACAAAACATTGTGAAAATCAGGTGAAAATGCGACATAACGTTTCGTCATTTGACTCAGTTGGTGTCGGAAAGATCAAAACTGCAAATAAGTTTGCTAAACGACATGGCGTTTTACGCAAAGGAATTCGCTAGCAAAAATAAATGTGTTCGCAAAACTATATACAACAAATAAAATGTTTACCCAAAATCATACTCAACGCACAAATTTTACTGAAATGAAGTCCAAAAATAAGATTAAAACGTCAAAGGTTTTCTCACTCATTGGTGTTTCTTCAAGAACAAGCTTTCATTTACTTCAAGACCTCTTTCCACGAGTTTTATTGTAAATGAAAGATACGGGAAGGAAGGAATGATTTGTTTTGAGGGTTGCATGACCAAGGATAATAACCTTTCAACATGTTTCATTGTGACAATGTAATCACCGGTTCCTTGAGTCAAACCTAACACAGGATAACTCAAATCTGTTCCATTCTATTCATTCCGTGTCATTTACTAAAAAATTCTTCATAGATGTTAATTTTATGTGGCTATGTTATTTTTAGTGTAGTTAGTCGCGCACCTAATCACCGGAGCACCTCGAAATATCACTGCCTTCTCGCAAGTTCCCAGGTGCTCCAGCTATGTGGTGCCCGAGTGATGTGTTCCGGTTTCTAGACACAGCATAAGTATTTATAAGAACATTTTGTTTAGTCTCGCAGTCATTCTTGCCAAAGGTCAAAGTCTGATTGTCAGTTAACTAGACAAGGGAGCTGGACAATGGAAGGTAGAGGAGGCGAGGGTGTAAAGGGTTGTTTGTAAGGTAAGGGGGTGTAATTGTTGAGCTAAGGGAGGCAGACTCTGAGATCAACCCTCACACTAACAGCTAGGTCAGGGTCCTGAGTGCTTTATCAGTTGTTACGAGCTCGCTTTCTTGGAATGTTTTATTATTATCGAATTTCCTTTGGAAAATTGAGATATTCATGCCGTCAGCATTGTAAGAACAAGAACCAGGCTCGGGACCATGAAATGAGCACCAATCCTAACTCCCAGAACATGTTTTGAGCATTTTTTCAACACTTTGTATACACATGTATTTAAGTGTATAATCTCTACAAGTAGAATTTTTGGGGTGGGGGCGAACCCCTAAAACATTCCTAACAGTACTGTACTTAAGTTGACCCCAAATGCATATGCCAAAGCATGTTTAAAAATTGTCATTCATTCAAAAGTACCCGGTATATTTATCAAGTGAATCACAAAGCAAAGAATCATTAACAAAGAGGCTAAAGATCTTTAACAAATAGGTTGTTAAGGTCATGTTTAACAAGCAATACTATTTTAAACTCTATCATCAACGAACAACAGTTTATTCATAATACATACTCTGTGGTCTTAACTACCACTACAACTCGTATCATCAGCTGACAATAAGACAGAGAACAACAGACAGCTGTCAGCAGTGGGAGACAATGCAGCCCGCTGATTGGTCGGTTGATGGATGACGCAGAGAGCTATGACGCCACACTAAACACCAATCACGTCACTTGATTCATGACTCAGCGTCTTCGTCGCGTCTCTCTGTGTTTTGTAATTATTTAATCTGTGAAGTGATATTGTTAGTGAATTTCCGTAGGAAATAGAGCTATTTATTACTATCGTCACCTAAAGAAATCTCTTATGTGTGACCCTTTTACAGGCCCACTTTTTGTCCTATTTTCAAAACATTTGGTTTGAATTTTTCTTGTATAAAATTTTAGGTTAGGTTCGTTTTTGCCGGTTCACGAAAGTGACATTTTTGACTTTGGGGGTATCCCAAAAATAGGGTTTATGCTTTACTTATCAGCCGAACCAAGATGACGGTGAAAAATCGTTTAATCGCCGCCATCTTGGTCTGGCTGATTGGATTTTGTATATTTTTGGTACAAACTTCACTTAAGAGGGCAAAAATGTTTATATCGAATTTGATTACAATTTGATCATAAGTACAGTTTTTATACCATAAAAACTTATTTTTTCAGTCATTGTAATAAAATACAAATGAACTTTCAAATGATGGTAGAAGACGGTGGTCTTGCAATATGTTCAAACTGTTATAGTTTTCAGCAATTTGTACGATATACTCGTAAATCTGCTAACCAAATCTGTATTGTTATAAATGTTTCTGTTTTTGTTCCAGGTAAGACATGTTTGTTATTCCTGTCCGTAAGTTGCAGACAGATATATTTTCTTAATTATCACAATTAGCTTGTAAGTAATTGAGAAACTAGTACAATTTCAAAGTATTCGTTGCCGTATTAATTTATTTGTAAACTAAATAAATTCTTAACGTAAAAAATAATACACGCCTGTTCGAAAGATTCATAATAAAGATAAATATTAACACTTTGCCAGTAAGTTGGAAGAATTTAATAAAAACTTGGCCACCCCAATGCCGAAGTGATTAATGAAAAGAAAGATTGGCTTTTAAAACTTCATCAAGACACAAAACTTTGTTAACAACCCCTAAATTATGGATTCTTTCGCAAATTATTATCGACTTAATTACTTTGATTGGAATTCAAGACCGGTTTGTTTGCTTTAAGGAATGTTATTGCTCTAAACTTTTTTCAGTTAGATTTTGCATGTTTTTGTGAATTTCCTTTTAAGATGAGATATTTATGTCGTGGTCATTACTAATTTTCATTTTTGTAATTATCTTGACAAGTTCGTTAACCTGCAAAATCACATCACCGGAAATCCTATTCGAGGGGTTTTTCAACAGTAAAAATCCGACTTAAATTAATTTGAAATAAATATATGTTTTATCCGATTTGCCAATATGCAAAAAACCATACAAATCCTTTGATTCGTTTCAAAATGGTGGCAAAACAATTTGAAACAAAATGGCGATTTTAATACAATTTGAAATTTTCCTTACGACATGTGGTAAAACTCGCAGTAAAAGATACCGTAACTCTGAGATTAAAGGCAGAAGCGAGGAGCGTAGCGAACAGCCTCGTAACTCTCGTGAAAACGAGTGTGAAAACAAAGCTGAGGCCGGAGGAGAGTTACAAATAGTAAATTTGAATAACGTATTGCAAAAGAAATAAGCTTCCTCGTGCCAGCTGCGTGCTGGCCTGGTTTATCCTACAATAAATTAAACAAATTGTACGCATTTGACTTAAAAATCCCGTAACTAAAACTGGCTTCATTGTAAAATACGAAAAAGTCTGAACTTGAGGGAGGGAAAAGTAAACAAGAATGAAGATTAGCGAATAGGTCTCGGAGGGATGCAGAAAGTAGCAAGTTAATCAACAGGAGCTGACCCAGGGTCAGTTGAACAAATCCACCGGATCTAACTTTGATTCTTGATTAGACTGTTTGAATTGTTATTGGATCAGTATAAATAAGAAGAAAAATGAGAGTTGTTCCAAAAAGTAGTGTTTAAATATCTTACAAATTTTTAAAACTTCACTAAATCACTATTTGAGATGCCGACCACTCTCATGAGGGTATTTTAAGGCAAATATGTGGTGAAGGATAAGTGTGATGAGTGGTAGTAATGAGTTATTAGGTGTAGTCTTGTTACAAACTAAGGCCGACTCTTCCTTAGAATGGGTCATTAATTAATAGCCCAATGACTAATGGAAATACAAGGACCAACGGCTTAACGTGATATTATACTTAAATATTGGTAGAAGTTTCAACGAGGTTTTGTTAATCAATTTCACCTTATTCGTACTTGTACAACAATATTTTCTAAAAATACACTTTCTTGTTCACAAGACATTAAAAACTATTTGAGTGCTCGCTGATTTCAATAAACAGAATTCGTTATTCGTTAGGAAGGGCATGAGTATAATAGCAACCCTTTCTTGTACGAATTAAACTGCCAAATTTACTTAACTCTTTGGCTTTCGCGGCCAGTGTCAAAACTATAATCTAGTTCTTCCGTTTCATACCGCATCAAAACATTACAATAATTAGCTTGAAAATTTCTCGGTCTCCCTATGGAGTACCATCTTCAGTCACTGATTGGCTGAACTGAGCTAAGCTATCCTAGTGGTCTGCCCAACCGTCCATTGGAGCAGGGATGCCAACTGTCGATGTTCTAATTGGCTGTGACATTATCGAAAAGACTTCTTCAGAACTGGTTCCCAGATACTAGAAAGTTTAATGTTGTTTTCTTTGTTGATGTTATTGTCGTTTTCTATTCCATTGGTCGTTGGGCTTTTAATTAATGACCCAATCTGGGGAACAGTCGGACCTAGTCTGTAACAAGACTGCATTTCATCACCCATCAAAAACACTCATCATTCATCCCATAATCACCTTGAAATACCCTCTAAGAGTAATCAGTGTCTCAAAGCAAGTATCAATCTACATTTATTGTAAATTTCAACCCATTACAAGTCTTTCACACTTAATATCACTGTAGAAAGAGATCAAGACTGTTTGTTTCAGGAAGAGGAATACTCTCGAATATGTATTGGCGCCTATCGCTAGCGAAATACTGCCTTGGGAGTGATAAGTCACGGGAATAGATGGCGCTTGATGTATTTTTATCAGCAGTCTAAATGATTCACCTCTTATTCTTCTCTTGATGCATTCTACTAAGCATATCACCGTTTGATAAATTGTACGCAATTTATTTTTATGATCAGTCAAGATTAACACGTTTTTTTCTGATATCTGGAATAAGGTTTTGAGGATTATATAGGTCTAAAGTGGCTCAGATAGTCTCAGTGATCATCTGATGATACCCGCATCAACTCCCACCATCGTTTAGACATATCAGACCATCACCTGCGTGGTTCGGAAGTCACGTTAAGCCGTTGGGCCTTGTATTTCCACTGGTCATTGGGCTATTAATTAATGACCCATTCTAAGGAAGTCGGCCTTAGTTTGTAACAAGACTACCTCATAACTCATTACTACCAAAATCACACTCATCCTTCACCACATATTTGCCTTAAAATACCCTCATGAGGTGGTCGGCATCTCAAATAGTGATAAGCTATTTCGAATCACGATTTTTATGATTCATTTGGAATTTGTATAGTACAATAATTCTTTTATCACTAGGTCCTAAAGTCGCGGTTGAGGACGTTAAATGAGCGAGGACCAAAAGGTTTGGATACTTTTGTCACTAGACAAATAATAATAATAAATATATTGTAATAAAAGTTATTAATTATTTTAAAAATAAGTCAGGAGTTCAATTTGTATAGCTTAAAAGAAACCAATGCTACAATGGTTTACTATCAGTCAGTTTTAAGGTACAAAACAAACTCATTGGACAGGTGGTGGTGTTTATGGAACAAAAAATCTTCAATACGAGTATGATCTGTTTTCCTCTAAGGTTTGATAGATCAGCAAAACGAACTTTTATTTCCATGGAAGTAAAAATGCAACCTTAACTCGTCATAACCTTTGTCGAAAAAGAACAAAAGAACTATTAGAACAAAATTACAACAAGACCTATTCGTGATGGTAAAAGATTAATATTAATTAAAAATGGTATTACATCGTGTCATAAGCAATCGATCTAAGATTTGGAAGTTCGCTCACTATAGGTTTCAGAGTTTAAACTATTATTGCGGACATTTTACCGTTAGTTAGCAAGATGATCACGACGTTTCGGTATCTGCAATTTGATCCCGTCTTCAGGTGAAAAGTAACCAACCATGTGAAAAGGTCACTTTTCATCTGAAGACGGGATCAGATCCAATCTAAGAGCCCCATCTCCCAACACTTCACCAAATATCATCCTTAAAACCTTCCTTTCCCACTTGTCTAGTAAGTCTTCTTGGGCTGCTGTTAAAGTCCATGTTTCTGATGCATATAGGCCTGGTACTATTGGTCTGAGGACTGTCTTGTAAATAAAGATTTTGGTTTTTCTGGATAAATTTCTGGATTCAACTATCGGTTGTAGAGCATAATAGCATTTATTACCAATACTCAATCTGTCTTTTATTTCTTGTGATATTTTATTTCTCGATGGATTGTACTTCGATGCAAATCAGCTGCTTGTCGTTTGTAAACTAATAAATAAATACTAATAAAACACACACATACAGTATATTTATAGAACCGTCTTAACTCATTTGGCGAACAAAATTAGAGGGTTTCTTTCTTTTGTTTCTCTTCTATTGAAAGAGTACTAAATAACTTTATGAAGCTAAGAAACTTATGTGTGTTGTAATATATTCTGTGCGCAAAGAAAGTTCTCTGGACAAGACGTAGTAATGAAAGAAGTGAAAGTTGGAAGTACGCCGTTGATTGGCTTTCGAAACTCAATTAACTCCTCAACTCGTGTTTTGGAATGTACGTTTCAGGCAAGGATAATGCCAATAACTTCGTCTAACTTTAACTAGAAGTTGAGTTTGTTTTATTTTCAGAATGATAAACAGAACAAAAGACATTAATATTCTTGAGGGTTTTAACAGTTTCTTTTCTTTGTAGAACGAAAGCTTAGATTTGAAATATTCAATCATGATAAACTTTTAAAATGTTATAATCTAGTTCTTCCGGTTCACACCGCGTCCAAACTTCATAATTAAGTTGAGATATTTCGAGTTCTATCTTCAGTCACTGATTGGCAGAAACTGAACTACTTGCTGTCTGCTGTCCTTTTGGTGGTAGGGCTGCCAACCGTCCAATGGGGCAGGGATGCCAACTGGTGTTCTCATTGACTTTGACACTATCGAAAAGACTTCTTCATAACACGTTGCCAGCATCTAGAAAGTTTAATGCTGTCTACTTTGTTGAAATAATTACCATGTGTAATTATTTAAATGGGATAATCAAAAACCATTGAACCGAGAAACCATTTCCGCCACTCCCCGAGGTTCGGAAGTCACGTTAAGCCGTTGGTCCGTTCCATTGGTCGTTGGGCTATTAATTAATAACCCAACCTGGGGAACAGTCGGCCCTAGTTTGTAACAAGACTATACCTCAACATCCATCATTCCATATTCACCGTAAAAGACCCTCTAAGAGTGGTCGGTGTCTCAAAGCCAAATTATGAAAATTATCAAAGTATCATCAATAACAGACGGTATATGCGGAGTTAAAGGCGTGAATGGGCATCAATCAGTTTGGAGCCGTCGTCAAACAAATCCAACCCAATTTAGTCTCTGATTGAATTCCGTCCGGAGATTTTGTCCCCAGTTTGTCTAAGCCAGGGAGACCTCGGCCGCGAGGGTGGGGAGGGGGAAAGAGGGAGAGGGGATTACCTTATCTTCGACTGAAAGGTTTAATTTACATTTGCAAAATCCAGTCCTTGTAAGTGTAATTGACTTAGTTTGGATGGGTGGTTGTCGATTTAATTGCTTGTCTTTGGCAATGATCATTGACGAGTTGTCTGGTTTGGTTGAGTAATAAGTTAGGCTGTTTAACTATTGTTGTCAGGGCTGATGTAAAGACCCAATTGAAATTCACCTTCTGTTTTAAGTCATTTGTTAGAGAATTTCCTTTGGAAAAGTTATACATTCATGCCGTCATGGCTCAGGCCCGGGACAATGAAATGAGCATAAGGGAGCTAAATTTCCATATAAGAAAACAGTGAAAGCGATTCCAGTAAAAATGGGTTGAAATGTTCGTTTACCCGCCATCATCTTTTCACATGTTTTATATATCCCACACTAATTAAGAAATTTTATTCCAACTTTGTATAATTTAGTATTTTAGTAAGACGATTTATGGAAAACATTATCAGCATGACCAACTGACTATTTTAAAATTGTGGCTTTGATATTGTTTCGGCAATAAACCTTCATTAGGTGATTAAGATAAGGATGTACAAAAATGTGTAAAAATATCATTTTTTAGAAAAATTTTATTAAATATCTATTATATTGAAGGTCTTGGAAATCATTTGGGAACAACAAAGTCTCAAGGGAATCCGTGGAGAAACAAAGTAATAACCGGTAAAGTTCAAAGTTGCATTTTTTTGTACTCTCAACGCCAATGGCATTTTAATGTGTTACTTAACCTAGGGTGTGTGGGCATCACAAAACGCTTTTAGGGAAAGCGGTCCAACCCCTTGTGCCTGCGCCGGGAATCGAACCCGCAACCTTGCGCTTTGCAAGCCGTGACTCTACCCACTGAGGGTGTTTCAAGCCATGGTTTCTACAGATGTTTATAATCTTGTTGAATACAGGTAGATATTAAAAGGCTATCTTTAACATGTTGGCCACGCTATATCATGGTAATAACAATCCTGTACGTAACAGGTCCGTACGCATATCATGTTAAAAAGCCTAACTTATCAAACCATGCGACCCACCAATGATCATTGCCAAAGACAAGTAATTAATCAACAACCGCCCATCCAAACTAAGTCAATTACACTTACACGGACTAGATTTTGCAAATTTAAATTAAACCTTTCAGTCGAAGATTAGGTAATCCCCTCCCCTCCCTTGCCATCGCGGCCGAGGTCTCCCTGGCTTAGACAAACTGGGGACAAAATCTCCGGACGGAATTCAATCAGAGGCTAAATTGGGTTGGATTTATTTGACGACGGCTCCAAACTGATTGATGCCCGTTCACGCCTTTAACTCCGCATATACTGTCTGTTTTCACGCTGTTGCTGTTTATAAAAAGTATACTTATTTTCGAAACACCCTGTATACGAGAAGCAGATGATCAACATACAGGGCGAGTACAACACGTGTGACAATAACTCAGCAACATTTAGCAACACAGAGAGTAGAGACAGGGGTTGGGTCAGACTGTACATCATCTCAGGTACAGTCCGGTACGAGTGAGATACTGACTGTACCCCTGGTCAACTTTGACCCCTGTCACCTTAATTTGTCGCCGTACGTGAGTGTTATCAGTCGTGCACTTTGGACAGTGCTGGGAAATTCTAATCCGGTGAATTAGTATTTTGTGAGGTTAAGGTGGTGCGATCGCGAGTAATGTCAAACTCTGCCGCCAGGGACGCGCCACCTGTACTCTAACTGTCTACAGTGTCGCCGCTGCGCGTGCAGTAACCTAACCTAACCTGACCACACTGTTCTGTGTAGAGAGCAAAGGTATGGCCAATCCTACCCTAATTATAAATTAATTTTAACTGTTATTGATACTACTTTTTTATTAATAAAGCATCAGACGACATGTTTTTAAGTAAATTTAAGTATTCTTGGACATAGGCGTGTGTTAGAGCTCCATTGTACAAATTCCATTAAACACTTTCAAAACTAGCCGTCAAATATGAGTTAATTTTGTTTTAAATCTGTTTAACGTGGAAAATGAGTTTCTAATACGCTCATAAAAACGAACTTTTTTCTTGAATGCCCAACCCTTTACGGTAAAACATTACAATTTCTTCTCGCTGCAATTAGTGATGTTATATCATTCATATCAGCTGATAGGAATAGACTCTCATGACACAAGTTAGCGTCATCAGCATACAAGTTGAGTAACATGTGCGACCCCCTGTATAACTCTAAACACAGAGTAGAGACAAAGATCAGACTGAACATCACATCTCAGGTACAATCTGCAGTTTCCGTTGCACGTGGACGAGATACAAACTCAGCAGCACATAGATAAGTGGCGACCTTCACCCTAATGCACAAACAAAGCCGAGGCTCCCAATTCAAGTTTATTTATACACAGTTAAACCGTTGAAATTCATTTAAAGTTAACGTGGTGCGATCCCTAGTCGCGTAAACTCTTCCGCCAGGGCTGCGCCACTAGTACTTTGGTTCTTTAAAGTGTCGGCCGCTTGAAGTGCTTAATCAGATGTTGACGATAGTAGGCCTAGAATTGCTGAGGTTGAAATATTATTAAGGACGTCTTCCATAGTTTTTTAGTGAACAAAAGAACACGACGTTTCGGGATCTGGAATTTGATCCCTTCTTCGGATGAAAAGTAACCTAAATCATAACACAAAACGTTAGGAAGTTTACCAGCCTAAAAGTAATCAGCGCAAGTTGGCCATTCACCTTCCACTAAACAACAAAAGTTTTCTCTTTTCTTTTCTTTCTTATTCGTAACAAAAACAATAAAACATGCAACCACGTAAGGAAAGTAAAACAACCAACAACCACGGCCAGTGACAGCTGTTCACCGACTTCAGCGGACGACCAATCACAGACGTGTATCAGACTGACCAACTGTAACCGAGAATACAAAATACCTGTTTACGCCAAAGAATGGTAGTAATTCTTTGAGAGTTTGACAAATGATTCAGTTTTATACCTAAAAAGTTGAAAAGACTAACAAGAATTTAGAAAATTCCCTACACAGTGAATCACGATAGATAATTAACTATCAACATTGAGTTGTTTGATAATGGGTGACTGGTCAGCTTGCGCTGACTACTTTACTAGTTTTTTCCAAAGTTTTAATATATTTTTAAATGACTATTTACCTGAAGACGAGACCAGATTCCAAACTGAAACGTCGTGTTCTTGTTGTTCACTAACTAAAACTATGGAAAACGTCTGTAATAATATGTCAACATGAGTTATATTCAATTGTAAAAACTAACCTTAGATCTATTTTTGTTTTGTGTATTGTAATGTTATTTATTTATATTAATGGGGTTTTCTGATCGAAAATGATATCTTCTTGCAAGTGAGTTAGTATACAGTTATTTTATGACACTGTTCAAATGTAACTTTTATGAATAGAGATGATTTGAGTTTGACTTAAGTATTCAGTGCAGAGCATTACACGGATAGAATAAAGGAAAGTTTACTCCGAACCAACCCAATGATGAGCTTAAACAAGAATCAAAGTTTTATCCCTTGGATTTGTTGAGATTCCCTGTTGATTAAGTTCCTACTCCCCTGCATTCCTCTGGGACTCATTCGCTCCTTCTTATCTCTTTTTTCGAATTTTATTTCATCATTAGCAGTTGGTATTTCCTGTTGAGTAATTTTCTTCTAAAAAACATCCTGGGAAAAGGTATGAGCCAACTAAATGAGGATTAGTTTGGAGAAATTTGTAGCTCGTGCTTTTATTGGAGTAGTGCTTGAGTGGTTTCATATAAATTTGTTGCCACTTTCTATTATTAAACTATTTTTAGCTGACCGGTTTCCAAATTTAAATACCTCGTATTTACGCTTGTTGAAAGCCCTAGGATAATTTTAAACACGTTTGCTATATTTGTTTGGTTTTCATGATGTCGTGAGCAACTATATTAGCTAAATTAAAATCAACAAGGTTGACATTCTTGTTTATTCTTTGCACGGGATTATCTCTGTGAATTGTCAAAGGTAAACCATCAATGTGTTCGAGCTTAAATGAGTGAATTAGAAGCATTCTTAAATGCCGTGCTAGCACACCGGGCAACTCCGCCGTTCACGCTCATTTTGTTATAATTCAAGAAAGAACCACTACAACGACGTAAATTTCTTGTTTTCTAAATAAAATCTGCTAAAAACTGCATTGTATTAGGCGCCATTTTGAGATGAATTCTGTCGTCATGTAGTTCGGACAAAAACAATATCGCTTATTTATAAATTGGGGTTTACATTAGTTTCTTTGTCATCCAACAAATTAACTAACTCTCAACTCAGCAAACCTCTATGATTGGTTAAACGAACTTAAATTTTCAGAAGACTGCTCTGCAGGTCTTACATTCCAGCTAATTAAAACAATTGACACAACACAATCAAACGGACAACTATAGCAGTTTCCGTGCTGTACGCACAACAGTATTGTGAATCCATTATGCATACAGTCGCCTGGTCCCTTCGTTCAATAATAATGCAATCAAATCAACTGACGGTGAAATTTAATATTGCACCCAACAATATTCGCTTTTCAATATCCGGAACAATAATAATATTCAGGTTGGCGCTTTCTAAAGTGACGTGTTTTCGCCTCACCTTTTTCTGTATGTTGTATGTAAACTATTATTGTGGCCATTTTCCATCATTAGTGAGCAAGTTGATCACGACGTTTCCGGACCTGCACTCTATCCCGTCTTCAGGTGAAAAGTAGCCTAAAACATAACACGGAACATTAGAAACAGAGCTAGCTAAGTCTTATCTATGTTTAGTTTTCCAATATCAGATTTTAATAATAATATTCAGGTTGGCGCTTTCTAAAGTGACGTGTTTTCGACTCACCTTTTTCTGAATGTTGTACGTAGTTTAAAGTATTATTGCGGACATTTTCCATCGTTAGTGAGCGAGAATGATTGCGACGTTTCGGGATCTGCAATCTGATCCGTCTTCAGATGAATAGTAACCTAAAACATAACACAGAACATTAGAAAACGAAAGACTAGATTAGACTTTAGGCTAGCTCGTTTTCTAGGTCGGTTTCTGCATTCATTTTTCATTAAGTTAATATTTTACTGTAGTGTAATGGATAAAATTATTGTCTGTACGTAAAACATCAGAAGCATAATGTAGATTTATGAATGAAGCATGTAAAACAAAAGGAAACAAAAAGAAAGAATCGTCATCATTTTTAAAGTGGGGTTTACATTAGTTTCTTTGTCATCCAACAAATTAACTAACTCTCAACTCAGCAAACCTCTATGATTGGTTAAACGAACTTAAATTTTCAGAAGACTGCTCTGCAGGTCTTACATTCCAGCTAATTAAAACAATTGACTCAACACAATCAAACGGACAACTATAGCAGTTTCCGTGCTGTACGCACAACAGTATTGTGAATCCATTATGCATACAGTCGCCTGGTCCCTTCGTTCAATAATAATGCAATCAAATCAACTGACGGTGAAATTTAATATTGCACCCAACAATATTCGCTTTTCAATATCCGGAACAATAATAATATTCAGGTTGGCGCTTTCTAAAGTGACGTGTTTCGCCTCACTTTTTCTGTATGTTGTATGTAAACTATTATTTGCGGACATTCCATCATTAGTGAGCAGAGATGTTGCGTTTCGGGATTGCAATCTGATCCCGTCTTCAGGTGAATAGTAACCTAAAACATAACACAGAACATTAGAACAGAAAGGACTAGATTAGACTTTAGGCTAGCTCGTTTTCTAGGTCGGTTTCTAGCTTCTTCATGGTTTCCATGAAATGAGTACAGGTGTAATATTTTACTGTAGTGTAATGGATAAAATTATTGTCTGTACGCGTAAAACATCAGAAACTCATCGTTTATGAATGAAGCATGTAAAGCAAAACAAAAAGAGAACTCGTCATGTTTTTTAAAAGTGGCCAACATGTATTCTGGTAATCAGTATCGGTGCTCATTTCATGGTCCTGGGTCTAGGTATTGGGCATGCTGACGGCATGAATATCTTACGATGAAAATTAGATAACAAGGGAAATAAACAGTCTAGCATATTCTCTAAAGTACTCCATGTTGTGGATAGCTGACTCCTTGGTGACTGCTTACAAGACATTTGATTAACTTGGTTCCAGTTCATTTACTTCAGTGTAATATGTCTACGCCACATGCACTCCTTACGAGAATACATAATTAAATTGAATAAACCGTTCTGAAATGTAACACCAAGAGGTGTCCATCGAACGTAGAGTCGTCACTGTATTGTTTTTGATTTTGAATAAACTGCGGATCCGTGGCGGATTGGTATCGCGTGCGACTCCGGAGCTCATCACTCCGGTGGCGCGGGTTCAATCCCCGCAGTCACCACTTACAATTTGTAATGTGTTGAGTGGTAGAGAGGACTTTGTAGTCCTAACTTCGCCTCGTTAAACAAGACAAACTTTATTTACCTTTAACTGCTTCGAGGTTTAAGGCTGTCAGTATGGGTGAAAAAGTGGCGATGCTGAGGTTTATGGAATATATCGTTGACAATTCGTTAAAACCTTTTAAAGTTCAAACAAAACCTAAAAATTTAAAAATCATGTACATTTCTACATTTCCATTGTTTTACTAGTACCGCACATCATTCTAGTAAAAGGTAAAGTTTGTCTTGTTTAACGAGGCGAAGTTAGGACTACAAAGTCCTCTCTACCACTCAACCTCGACTTTTATCTAGCGTCACTGTATTAGTCACATTACAAATGTAAGTGGTGACTGCGGGGGTCGAACCCGCGCCACCGGAATGATGAGCTCCGGAGTCGCGTGCGATACCAATCCGCCACGGATCCGCTGAACTAGTACTTAGTATTAGTAAAAAAGTTCCACCTAGATAAAATTTAATACAATGACTTATTTTGTCCTTCTGGTGCTGTTTGACTTCCAATAGACATGACGCAGAAGTGACGTCACGCTGACTACTGCAGTGTAGTGATGACGTAATGATGACAGTGGCTGCGACACATAATTAGCTTGTTTAAATGCATGAAATGCTGATATCGGGCCACCGAGTCAATTTGCCATTCAATTGACACACTTTCCTGCGAATATAATTGTTTGTTAACTCCACCAACACTAACAGTGTTGGCTAGTTTTCAAGTAGAAAATGTTTAGGAGTTTTTTGGGGCGTGGGCTCGATTAACGGTAGTTAGTCTCAATAAAATTATTACAATTCACATCGATGTGGCAACGTGTTTTTCTTACGAGTTTGAACTATTGTTGTGGGCGTAATTGATCAAGAAGTGATCGTCAGTGATCAGTCTGCGTCCGTGGCTCAGTGGGTAGAGTCAGGGCTTGCAAAGCGCAAGGTCGCGGGTTCGATCCCCGGCCCAGGCGACAAGGGTTTGGACAGCTTTCCCTAAAAGCGTTTTTTAGGATGATATAGGTCTAAAGCGACTCAGATAGTCTCAGTGATCATCTGATAATACCCGCATCAACTCCCATCATCGTTTAGACATATCACCTGCGTGGTTCGGTAGTCACGTTAAGCCGTTGGTCCTTGTATTTCCAATGGTCATTGGTCTATTAATTAATGACCCATTCTAAGGAAGAGTCGGCCTTAGCTTGTAACAAGACTACACCTCATAACTCGATTACTACCACTCATCACACTCATCCTTCACCACATATTTGCCTTAAAATACCCTCATGAGAGTGGTCGGCATCTCAAATAGTGATTTAGTGAAGTAGTTCGAACATTCATTACTATCAAAGTTTTACTGGCTGTAACTATGTCCATAGATTCTTTTAAAATGCGTATTCATTTTAAATTTGAATCCGAACTCTCTCGATTTGTAACAATCATTCTTTAAAGTTGATTACAAAGAACATCATATAATGCTTTAGTGCTAAACACTATATTGGAGTGAGTTTTACACCTTATAACATATGCAGTAATTAGCTAACCAGACCAAAAGCAATTAACAGTGTCGATTACTTAATACCTGCCACAGTAGACCTAATTACCCTCAAATTAGTTCCACGTAATGACATAAAACTAATTTGCTGTTAATTGACCAAAATTAGATCATTTGAAGGACTGATTGCCATAGGACGTTGATGGGTAATTATTGAGTAATCAGCAATTTCGAGTTTTAATTATTAATTTGTTGTATTTTCTAAAGAAGTTGGTTAATAATAATTGTATACTACTAAGTAAATTATTTCTTAATGAGTGGTTAACATTGCTCACGTAATGTTTGTTTGGATTTTATTATTAAATACGGGGATTATCAAACTGAGGTTTGCGAGTTCTTCTTCGAGGCGAACAGGTCAATAAAATATAAACAAGATAATTAATTTGTTCTTAAAGCTGGAGTTTAAGAGCAATTCTTTAAACAGATTATCATAAAAATATCTCTTATAACTAAAGAAACTTTGCTGTTTTCATTCTGGTGAGTTTTGTGGGAATAAAATTTTAGAGTTCTCGTGGTTTGAAAAGTTCAAAATGTGTTTTGAATTGTGAAGAGGAGAAGGGTACGAAAATACAAATATGTTTCAAACGCAGAAAATTGAAATCACATTGATTTCGTACAAAGTCACATTCGCAATTTGTTTGGCCGCCATTTTGTTATTCGTATTTGGATAGCTGTGTATAACGATTTCATTCGTTCAGTCGTCTTTGAATAAAAACAATCGTTAAAACCCTAACGGAGGCAGCTTGGGAATTAAACGAAATAAATATTATTTTCTGCTTTTTAGATCCAAGATCAATATCGTAAAATACCCTATGGAACTTAAAAACTATGCATAGAGAATTACGAACACAAAACCTTTTAAAACACTTTTGTGTCCACCGTGATGATGTCATTCTTCATTTTGCTGATCAGATCATGTAATAATTTCTGAAACCGGTCGGCAAAATAAAAAATAATTAAAGGGTATTTAGTGTATATTTATTTCATATTACTTTTACGTAAACATAAAAGGATACGTTAAGACCGGCACAATATTTTCTTGTCCATAGAAAGTTATAACGTATTGTACAGATGTTTCTAAATTTTATAATAATTATGGACTGTGTTTACCTGGGAAACTGTGCAGTGTAGAATGTAGAGACTCAGATCTCTGGAGGTCTGTAATGGGTTTAAAGCAAGTTTATGAGTAATGCGGGGATCCTGAGGAGATAGAGGATGCCTCAACCTGTTCCTGCGCTCCTGGTCGTCTCTCTTCCATCATTCTTCATTAGCTTCTTCCTGCAATCACAATGCGTTCTTCCAGTTAGTACTCACTTAGCTATCGTATTGTTTTGACTGGGACTCGTGGCGTGGTCCTGTAATCCAGCTTCATGGAGGTCAGGTTTGAGGATGATATAGGTCTAAAGCGGCTCAGATAGTCTCAGTCATCTGATGATACCCGCATCAACTCCACCATCGTTTAGACATATCAGACCATCACCTGCGTGATTCGGAAGTCACGTTAAGCCGTTGTTCACTTGTATTTCCATTGGTCATTGGGCTATTAATTAATAACCCATTCTAAGGAAGAGTCGGCCTTAGTTTGTAACAATACTACACCTCATAACTCATTACCACCACTCATCACACTCATCCCTCACCACATATTTGCCTTAAAATACCTAGAGTTTAAAAACGGACCTAGATGAGAGTGGTCGGCATCTCAAATAGTAATTTAGTGATATTTATTTTGTTTCATCTTTTTAATGTACGCTTGGAATATTTTAAATTTCCTTATTTAAGGACCAATTTTGTTGATACGATTACCACATTGAGCTCTATTATAATAGAGGTTACGAAACTGTGCAAATCCATCATGGCGCAATCCCTCAATGATGCCTTTCTGCCACTAAATATTTTGATTCTGCCAAAATGTAATTCAATTCAAGGTCATGACATTCACTCTACTGATCATTTTATCATTTGTCATTGCTGCCAGCTGTTAAATTGTTTA
Source organism: Matsumurasca onukii (assembly GCA_018831715.1). NCBI lineage: Eukaryota > Metazoa > Arthropoda > Insecta > Hemiptera > Cicadellidae > Matsumurasca > Matsumurasca onukii. The sequence continues at coordinate 19,338,403 of CM032067.1, forward strand.
CTGCGCTTCCCTTTCAAGGAAACCAAACAATTTTGGAAACTTTAACAAACCCAAAACTACGAAAACTAATAATCTATTTACTTTCTATTGTCGTTTACACCGATAGTCCTTGAATAATACATAATAACATTAATATGTCATTTGTTGTTGTTAGGAAATATACAAATCTTAATTTAGCTTAAACTCAATTTAAGTCAACAATTTTATTTAAGTGTATTAATACATGATTTAGTTCAAAAAGAGCTCTCCCAATGGTTCGGCTTTTAATCTAATTGTTGCATAGTATTGTAGTGTCAAATCGATAACGGATAGTCGAAAAGCCCAACTATCGATTGTCCAGTAGTGTCATTGGACTATTATCATGGACCTCCCTGATTGGCTGATTGGTCTGTTGCTAGATCTCGGATAAGGCATGAACACTGGCCTCTACTCGATAAACGAGTATCCAAAACCGATTGGGCCAAAAGTAACTCTGGTTTAACTCTTGTGTTTTTAACTCTAAACTGAAACACAACTCTTCCTGCGGTTGTTCGTTTATTGAGAAAACTGAAATTTCTCATTGTGTTAAATCCCATTTCAGTTAACTGCAATGAAATATAACAGTTTAATTGGCAATACGTGTTGAGATGCATTTTTAGAAAGGTGTAATTTTTGAAATTTGTTCGGTGCAAATCACTAAGAATATTGCGTTCAAAACATACAGGGTTGAAAAGTAAGTAGGCAAAAAGAATTGTAATAATTCCTAGAATAATTATCTAAACTTGTTAAAATACCGTACCCATACGCTCAACTACATAAGAAAATTCAAGATAGTTTTAAATTTCCACGTAGGGCCGGTGTTGTTCGCCAATTTCTACAAACGGCCGGGGATACAGTCAACAGTATTTTGAAGGAGGTAAATTGTGAAGCTGGTGATAACTTCTTGAATACGATTTTCCAAATCATTACGGTTGTAGGCTTGCACTTGTAAACTTCCTTCTTTACAGAATCCCCATAGAATGACACGGATTAGACTTCTTGCAGGCCATTCGTGGCGTCCACGCCCTCCCGGTCAACGTTCGGGAAACATTCCAACAAAACATATAGCAATGGGCTTAATATTGAATCAAAGGAAATCTTATTGAGGTATCCATATTATTGCACTATTTATCAACATTGAAGTTGTGTTGCAGAGATATTTTAACGGTATTACCTAGATACTTTTCAACCAACGAGTGTATTTTCGTATTAAAATATTTTTAAGCATTTGACACTAAAGAGTGTGTCATATTACGAACAGCTTTCTTTATTCAAACAGATTGCATTTTACTATAGTATTTTCACTGAATTTAATAGAAATTTTCAGTTTGATGAATATCAGTAATTTTTTTACGTTTTCGGTCGTCAATTCGAAACGGTTGAATATAGTTTAAGACTATTTACCCATTCCTCTCAAATTTGTAATGGCTTTTGAAATTATGTTTAATATGAGACTCCTTTACCTGAAAGTAACGAGATTCGAACCCATGAACCTCCACTTGTCGAACACTCTGTATACTTGAAACTCATAAAATAGTTTTTGCTTAATCTTTTAAGTTATTTTAACATGGATTTTATTTTATTTCACTAAAATGGATAAACCCGTTCTCTGAATATACAGGTGATAAAGGTGGTCTCAGACACCCTGTATATGTATCATTGTTAACATAGCATTATTAAAGAAATAATAACATATTTCATTAAAGCTCAACATACCAAAGGCACTGTAGAACGTGCTGCAAATACGTGGCTCAGGTGGAAGAGTCACGACGCAGCCTGGAATGCGCAGGTTCGATTCCGCGCAGGCACAAGGTTTGGACCGCTACTTCAAAGCGTTTTGTGATGCCCACAAACCCTACGTTAAGTCTCTTATATAAATGCCGTTGGCGTAGACAGTACAAAAAACCCGTAAACGCTTTGAAACAAACTTGTACAGAAGGACGAGTTAAGTAATAATTAACTCAAGGATAGATTCTCCACGGCAATTAACTCGCTTAAGGTTTAATTGCGAGTGAAATGGCTCCAAAGTCAAACTTGAAGTTGAAATTAGCAATTGAGTGATTGTAACCGGCCTTGTAATTTAACTCCAGTTTTGATCTCGTCTTTCCGAGTAATTTAGATACGAAGCTTTCCCAATTTCACTTATGTACGCTATCATCACTAAGTGGCAGAATGAAATAATATACTTCGAATTCACTTTCTTATAACAATTTGAAAATTAAAAGAAACCCAGCTGAAATATTTACGGGTTTTGCGACGAATGACGTAGAAATAGAGTTATTCATTTCAATGCTAGAAGAACGCCGACGTGTTTTGAACGTATTAAGAACAAACGGTTTGCAGTTTGAGCTTCCTGAGTAAACCCTTTGTATATAAAATCGTTTGTCGCCGCCATATTTGTCTGGCGGATTGGATTTTGTTGATATTTTGTATACGGCTATTAGGTACGGTGTTTCTTACAAACAGGACACTTCCGGTGTAATTTATACCCCGTTATAGGAAATTCGCTAGGATTCACGTGAGCGGTTTTTGCTACGCTTCGGCTATGTTTTACTATTTTTTAACGAAACTCCAAGTACAAACTTACAAACTTCTCTACTAGGCTTTGGATATATAGCTATCTTAAAACACTTAAATTATTATGTTAATAAAAAAGATAATTTGTTAGATCATTTGTTCTAAGTTATAGCGAATATTTTCACTAAACTTTTTAAACATTAAGGGCCTACAGATATCTACAGTTCATTTTATGTAAAATGTGTAATATTTCATTTCAGACACAACTTCTTTTATATGCCCTCGCTTTCGTTCTTTCCAGACCTCACTGTCCTCTTCCTTCTGCCCCCACTCCTCTCTCCTACCCCCACTCCTCCCTTCTACCCCCACTCCTCCCTCCAACCCCCCCCCACCACTCGCTCCACAGCACAGTTACATTGAAGCTACTACTATACAGATACAGTCAGGCACGTCTCGTACATTGTAACGCACAAACAATGCCGACATTCAGCCAAATGTACGGAACAGAACATTGTCTCCAGTTGTGTTTAGAGTTTCTCCACACGTGTGTTGAATCCGCCACATTCGTACAAGCATATTGTAGAAATTATCGTTTTTGTCGTATACATCTTTAGTTGTTGTACTTTTAACTCTTTAGAAATTCTGTATTAGGCTACTAGCTGCGTTTAACTGCGCTTCGCTCCGGGATCGATGGTGGGTAAAATAAAATCAAGCATCCCTCAAGACAAATTTTAATGTTTTGACAATTAAAGATCACCTGCCTCGCTCACCTTAAAAAGACAAACTAAAACCACCCATAAAATATTTAATTTCAAAAATGTGTATTAAGTAGATGACTTAGCCCCAAACAAATTACCATAGAAAATAGTCGCATATTGGCCGCTATAGTTTAAACGAAGCTTGTAAAAATACATAATTAGCTTCCTCAACATGAAGTCGTAGCCTATCATTCAGTTTATCTCTTAATTCCTGTGGGTAAAGATCCATTAATAAATATTACCACTCAATCATTCCAAACGCGTTCTAGATACTAAAAATCTCGGTCTTTATATTATTTTTATATTATATTATTTTGACATTGAATGTAAAACGGAATATCTAGATTTGCACAGTATATTGCTAACATGTTTTATCTATGTTTGTCACGGGTGTATTCACAAAACACATACAAACCCCAGTGTTTTATGTGCCAACAGTCTGAACTGATAGGGCACGGGCTGTCCGGCCTTGTTTTGTAAGTGAACTTTCGGCCGTTCGGGGTTTCGGTTTGTCATATGATTTACACTACGGCCAAAGATAACTTTATAGTAATTAGATTGCGCATGGATGCCGCATGGTTGAGGCAGCAGAATCAACATAGTTTGGCAGCCCGAGTACAGATAGCGCTGCGAGCGCTGCCGTCTCTCGGTTCGACATGCTCGAGTTTGTCCGATGCGATGACTTAAATGTGACCGAATCGAGTGATTTTCGAGAACGAAAAACTTGCACGTGCGTCAGTGGTTCTACTTGAGACCTTTTAAAAGAATTATCTCGCAGCGTTATCTGTGCTTAGGCTGCCCGATTTTCCTGCCTTAGCCATACGTGTCTATGCGTTATCTACCTACCAGCAGCATTACCTTTGGCTACGGCCTGCAACAGATCAGACATACTTAATGCGTTTGAATAATGGTGTATAGTCATGACCATTTAGTATTAGTTTTGAAAAAAGAATTTTAGCTAAACTATTGTTATTTTTATCATATCAATTCTCATAAATCAAACAATATTTGTAACGTCTGGAACTCAAAGACCAAAATTATGTTATAAGGAATTCGTTGATATATCTGAGTTTGATACATTATTGCGGATGTTTTTCATCAAAAGTGAATGAACAGAACCTGCGTACGTGACTCAGTGAATCTTGCAAAGCGCAGTCTGATTCCGCACAATAAGCAGGCACAAGGTTTGACTGCTTTTCTAAAAGCGGTCATTCTCACAACCTTAGAATATGAATGCAAAATTCCATGGCGTAGAAACAAAAAGAAGAACCCGACGTTTTGAAATATGCAATCTGATTCCGTGTCACCTAACACCTGAGAAAATGAGCTAGCGTAAAGTAAGCAGCGTAATCTGGTCATTTAAATACAACCAAACAACACATTTGTTTGTTTTTGTTATACAAAATTTCAAAAGAAAATTAAACAGCATGCACAAACACGTCAAGAGAGTCGAAATTCGTCCACTGCCGGTGACACCTACCAATCGAATGGTTGGCTGGCTAGGAGCAGGGGACGACCAATCACAGCTGGTCGTCCTACTACACCTGTGATTGGTCGTCCTCTGCTCCCAGCTAACTAGCCAGTTAGTTGGTTGGTGGTTTGGGTTTTCTGATTCCTTTGTGTTTTTGTGCATGTTGTATAGTTTTCTAAAGTAGTTCTTTAAATGTTAATTTTATGTGTTTTACTAGTCAGCTTACGCTGTTGGCTTAAGGCTAGCAAACCATGGCACAAATGTTTTATGTTACTTTACACCTGAAGACGGGATCAGATAGCAGATACCGAAACGTCGTGTTCTTTTTTACAAATAATGAAAAACGTCCGCAAAAATAAAAATTCCATTCCTAACTTAAAAATATCAGAGAATATTCGCTAATATCTAACAGGCAGTTTATAATTCCTAAAAACCGCTAAGTAACAAAGGGGATTAGCCGTATTAACCAGGGAATGAGAGACGAAGCTAGTCCAATTTAAGGCATCAACGGTGCCAACAGAACAGTGTGAATAATCCCCAAATTGCCTCGCGTTCATCAAGTTGGCATTACTGCTCGCCGCGACAATGGCGGGCTTTCACAGCGGGCTTTATTAATATCGCTTTTATTAGATTTAGTAAACAAAGCCCGTCTTTCAAACACCTGCGAAATGGCTTGTTTGTGAGCCTACAAAGTATGGTATATACAGAGAGTTTAAAAATGCGTACATATTTAATTGAATTGGTTCTTACAAATAAAACCTGTATCCGTTGTTTTTATTCAATTCTTTAGATGACAGTTTACTCATCCTGTACCAGATTATATTTGTTAACCATAGACGTCTTTATTCATAGTTATAATGAAATAAACGTCATTTGTTAATATTGCATATATCTTTAACACTTTAAACATTTGAAACTAATTACCCGCATCGAGTCTAGGCCTGTTAAACGATGTCACCTTTAATCAAACATGATTGGAATCATTGCGTAAAAATCTTTGTGTGATAGATTTTAGTTAACTATATGAAGGTTGTAATTTGTTTGGCATCTCATCTTCATAATAAAATACTCGCAGATGAGATGCCAACAAAATCTTCCATAATGAACACTCACCAGAGACTATCACATCGCCAAATGTGAACGTTGTCTGGGCAAATACTGCACACTTTAAATGTTCCTACGATTGTCTTGAACTTATTTTTATTTAATATTGTATGGGACCGGGTACCTTGAGACAATAGGCCGCCGCCTACAATGAACCTGCGTGAATTCGTATGACTGGATTGACTGACAGGACATCGCCTTCTCGTATTGTAACATGTTAAAATGGACGCCATAACCGTTGCAGATCGAGACTTCAACCTATTGGCTGAAGTCACGAGAGTCACGTGGTATTTGAGGCCTGGCATGCTTGAATGATCTCAGGATATATCCCGCGCTCAAGAGCCCTTAGCAGTTCACATGTTCAGTCTAGAGCAAGTCCTGTGTAATAGGGGCCGCGTACCCTCGTGAAAGTGTATAAGTGCTGTGTGAACATTACAGGGTCACATCCCTTGTGCGAACAGTGTAACCTCGGTGTCAGTGATCTTCATTGTGCCACTGCGAACGTCGGCTGTGAGTGATCTTCGAGGCATCGACACCCATCGTTGATTCCTGACTGAAGAGTGCTACGAGAACACGTGAGTGAACTGACCGCACCAGTTTAATAGACTGTGAAGTGCAAATAGTTTAAATAAGGAACTGTACAAAAGTGTATTGTAGCCAGCAGTTAATAATGAATTGCGTTTAATATTAGCGTAACTAGAATTAGACTGTAAATAAATAGTGAGTTTAACAAAGACTGACGCCTTATTATTTGTAACCCGTGAAAACACTACAATATTCATTATAATTGTTGGCGGACCTTACTTGCTACTTGATCGATACAAAACTCTCGATCACTCGCGTAAGAGTGTGGAGTAAATAAAACCTGAGTACAAATTGTCTCATTCCATTCGGCAAAAATTGTGAATATTGAACCAGAAACACAACTGAGCCCGGCGAACTCAATTCGCAAGAAAGCGCCAGTAGCCACGATCAGAAGAGGTAATTTGGACGTGGATTGCACATGCGAAATGAGAACTGTACTGAGAGTCCAGGCACGTACACATGTCTACTGTTATGTAGTTCAAGTCAGCTGTTGTTCTTCGCGAATTTCATCACGAAACAAGATCATTCAATTTCCGGGGAATAATTCGTGTAAACATTACTAGGCACATGTGTCGATGTAATTTTCTTTAACTCAGAAGTTGAACTATTATTGCGGATATTTTCCATCGTTAGCGAACAAAAAGGATCACGACGTTTTGGGATCTGCAATCTGATCCCGTCTTCAGGTGAAAATAACCTTAAACTTAACACAGAACATTAGAAAATGAGCTAGTTTAAAGTAGTCAGCATGGCTGACCGTCAAACTACCAAACAACATGTAGTTGTTAAGTCAAACAACAAATTAAATCTTGAATTTAGGAATAGCAGATAGAAAACAAAATAAAACAAAATTACAATATTAAAACACAAGCCACACCATGAATTTGAACAAGTCACCGGAGTAAAACACGTCACTAACTGAACGAGCTAACCCTAGACTAACTGGTTGGCCGGTGACAGGCCAATCACACACACTAGCAGTAGGCTAGCCAACTGTAACAAAGAAACACAAAATCCCTATTTATGCACAGCCAATGGAGAAGGGGTGGCTTACGTGAGTTAAGTTCTCTGTGGCCTGTTTTGCGTCCTTATACCATGCTAAGAGTTTTCTTTAACTGTTTTGAAAGCACTTCTGAAGAAGGGAAGGATTCCGAAACGTCGTATTCTTCAGAGTTTAAACTTTTATTGGGATTATTTTCAAAGCAAGATGATCACGACGGGTTCTGCAATCTGATCCAGCTTCAGGTGAAAACTGCATAACACAGAACATTATGTTTTCTGTGTTATGTTTTAGGTTACTTTTCACCTGAAGACGGGATCAGATTGCAGATCCCGAAACGTCGTGATCATCTTGCTCACAAACGATGGAAAATCCCCGCAAAAATAGTTTAAACTCTGAAATTCTCTCATCGTCAACAACAAACTTCAAACAAAGAGGCGTATTCTTGATCACAATAAACTATGGAAAACGTACGCAATAACTACTGTTTTTGGGGGCTTACAGCTATTGCCACCCACCTAATATTACAGCTAATATTACTCATGTGTATTGAATCAAAGAGGTATTTGAAAATTAGTGTTTAAAATATAGGAAATTTAGTTTTTATTTCAAACATTCCAGTTGAAAAGTTATTTCAGCATATTATCTCGTCTACTAAAGCTACTGGATTGAACTAAGGGATGAATTTCACTTAGTCAAATCAAACATCTTTCATTTTATGTTTAGAAACAACATGACGGCTTCACGTCAGGTCATTAGTTGAGAGATATTTCATTAACTCCATTCTTCTGAAAGGAAATATTTTCAAGTAATTAGATATTTAATAACTTAGTAACTTGATAAACAAATATGTCCGACAAATTTGCTGTTTTCCTTTGAAACGTGAAATTGAAGTTGTTGTTTCATATATGCATTAACTTTGAGTATTTAAATGTTCACTTCAGCGGAGCTACATACATTTAAAGTACAAGGGAACGATGATAAAGAGAGTAAGTTGAGGTTATGTTCGGTGCGGTGGCGGGAAGACCGCACATTTCCCGCGCAATTTGCCACATTTCCCGCCATTTCTGGCCAGACGCCGGTCTGCCTCCATAATGGCTAATGTCCCCACTCCCTCGAGCATCATTACCCCGCCATTAGTGTTATTGGCTAATGGCTCATCGTTCTTTTCCTTTAGGGTTTTTAAGTTGCATCTAATATTCAACTTATGTATGTTGAGCTTACCTCGTCATCTCTGTATTGTCTAGTCGGGATTAAAATGTTGTAAACTTTTTTAAAATACAAATAAACCTTCTCTTGTTGTGATCATTCTTATATCGTGTGTGGTTAAAATTTACGTTTGTACTGCTTACGTTTGTTTTGGTTTTTTGCAGGCTAACACGTTTCCTAATGTTTTGTGTTATGGTCTAGTTAACTTTTCACCTGAAGACGGGATCAGACTCCAGATCCCGAAACGTCGTTCTTCTTGTTCACTAAAAAACTATGGAAAACGTCTGCAATAATATTTCAACCTCAGACATTCTACCATCGTCAACAACATTTCTGAAACCCAGAACAAAATATTTTATTGTTTTAAATATATTTATTTAATATCTGCGTGAACTCTATGAAGTCAAACATCTAGTTTATTGGGTAAGGCTATATTTAGAATCCAGTAACAAGACTGGTACGTTTTGCTTTAAACCTTTGCGTTGCTGCTTTAAAGTCATGACTCTCTAATAATCTAATAACAACGTTTGGTTCTTCATACTATATTTAGCCCGCTCAATATTTATTAACACTAAAAATTAAATTATGCTGACCAGTTGGCTTTATAATATTATTTAACTTTGTTCACTATTTTACTGGTTTTATTTCAAACTAAGAAATTTCTAATTATAATAAAAGATTATAGAGTTTGGGTTTTGGTTAAACTATTTTTATTAGGTAAAATATAAAATCCAGTTTCCATTGGAACATTAATCAATAGTGTTAAATATTCGTTATTTAGTAAACTTTTGTGTAAATTTTAATACAAAAGGTAAAGTTTGTCTTGTTTAACGAGGCGAGGTTTGGACAACAAAGTCATCTCTACCACTCAACCTCGACCTTTACCTAACGTCACCGTATTGTCATATTACAAATTGTAAGTGGTGACTGCGGGGTTCGAACCCGCGCCACCGGAGTGATGAGCTTCTGAGTCGCGTGCGATACCAATCCGCCACGGATCCGCTAGTAAAGGCAAATATTTAAGCGTCTCAAGAAAAGCAAACACAACTATTCGAGTCAACAAAACTCGCTTTATCTCTTCCCTCAAATTAAACTTATTAATTTAAAACTTGTCAAGAGTTGTCTCATAAAACCGTTTCTTAACTAAGAGTGGGAAAGCGCTGTTTAAAGTGACAGCTGTAATAAACCGTCTGAATTGTGTCAAAAGTTCCGTGCGTTCAAAATAATTAACTCATAACGTTTTTAATAACTTGGAAATGCTCGTTTCTAAGATAAATGACATTAATTTAACATTTTTTGACAAATGGTTGCAATTCTATTATCGTCTTGCCGTTTAACTGAGAAATACTTGGCTGTCGCATTTATTTGCTGTGATTAATTTATTGAGTTTTAGTTCGATGAAAAATCTGTGTTTAAGTTTTACAGTTCGTTTATAAGTAATTTTGAGCGTATCTGAGGTATTATCATTACAGGCGCTATTTTTTCATCACGGGGTTTGGAATCTGATCCCATCTTCAGGTGAAAAGTCACCTATAACATAACACACATTAGTAAATAGTAACTACTACAATGACGCTAAATAAAAAATCGATTTTTAAAGGTTAAAAACAACTTTTTAAATTTACCGTTATTCAGCTGTGCCACAAACTTTACCTTTTATTGTTACATCTAATTTCACATCGTACATTAAAACTTTTTGTTTCTCTAGTATAATAAACCTTAAATTTTTCATAAAATCTGTGCGATAATATATCTGTGCGGCTGTATATTGTGTAGGCAGGGGCGCCACTTTAATAAACTTACATCGGTAATCCCGCCTGTCCCGTGATATATAGTGTAATCCCTGCATTAACCAGGCTATTGTGTGCCTTTAATAACACTACCAACCTCGCGGAGATGAAATTCCCTGTCAGCCTCAGGATTATCCTCCATTCAATGTTACCATCCTTTTAGTTAAATAGTTTGGCTGCATGTTTCTGTCGGGTAATAGCTGTTAATTAGTTTTAACAAATAAATAAATTCTAGTATTCGTTTTCTCATATTTGAATAAAAATATAACTTTGTTAATTTATTAATAATTTTTTGTTGCCAGTTGCTAACCTTTTTGTCGTATAACATCAACAATATTACCATAAGATTCATAAAGTGATTAAGAATGTTTAAAGAGTAAAACTCCAATGTTTTGCTTCATACTCCCGGCTACCGCTATTAATAAATGCCCCAATCTGGGGAACAGTCGGCCCTATTTTGTTACAAGACTACATCTCATCATCCATCAACACACTCATCACACTCACCATCATCCAATATTCACCTTAAAATACCCTCTAAGATAGGTCGGTGTCCAAAGTAAAGTATTGTACGGATGAACATATTAATTTGCCTGTAGTTTGGGTTATTCCATACGAACTACGATATTCCAATTATATGTCTACACAGCTTAAGATAATTATAAATATCCATCTTAAGACGTCGTGTTTATTTGTAATTTCTTATTATATCTATGAATAGTATTGAAACGCGAAAGCAATATTCCAAATACGACAACTTGAGGGTAGAGGAGGAGTTCAATGGAATATTTAAGCGACTGAGTCAAATCACGTAGGGACGTAAGCTTGTATAGGCTCCTTACAGACAATGTCTTTACATTTGCCTGCCTAAATAACACTATCGTTTCTTACCCAAACAACGGAGCGTAGTTGTATTGTCTCAGTAATTAAGACTGCTCTACACTTGTAAATAAACACAATAACGTTTAATTTTTAAAAATTATTTGCAACTAAAGTTCCTTTTATGATACACTAAGTCGCAAAGCAGCAAACACAATAGTTTACAAAATGAACAGTGATAAACAAAAGACACAACTTTGAGGTTATGTGAGCCGCACATTTCCCGCGGTCTCTGGCCAGACGCCGCTCTGCCTCCATAATGGCTAATGTCCCCACTCTCTCGAGCATCATTACCCCGCCATTAGTGTTATTTGCTAATGGCTTGAACGCTTGTGTATCGCGGGTGCATCTTACTTTTTCGTACAAACTCTTATATTTTGGTTAAGAGGGGAATATTGGCGTCTATATATGCTAATCGAGTGCACAAAAATAAATCATAACACTTTGTCACTAGCCAAATAAGGGGTTGTTAGTATATTAAATGGTTTATATGTTTGATTATAGCACATATCGTGCATTAGAGGAACAAAGTAAGGGTAAATTTACGCCGTTGTATGTTGTAGTTCAGTAGGCTACCACATTAGGTGTTAATTCATGATAAATTACAGAGTTATTTTATTTAAAGAACATGACATCTAAACAAATTGAACACTTAATTGGAAAAATGTAAATGTAAATCTTGTTTTGATTTTTTTATTTTACTAGTAAATTCACAAAAGTTTCTAAAATGGTAATCACAGTAACTGCACTACACTGATAAAAGAAAGAAAGAAAGATTTCATCCATGCATGGCCAATATGCATAGGAATACAAACAAAAAATTTAAAACAAAGAATGTCTTTTGCAAAAACAAAGATATTTTTAAATAAAACTGATTTTAAAGACTGATGACATCATTGAAGGCTTGATGAGTCTAAAAGAAAATTCTAGTTTTTACATTGTTCTATGGGGAAAAACAAAATGGCCGACAGATTTCTGGTGCACTCTTAATATGTCTTATTCAAAAACCGACTTGACAACTAAATTCTTCATTACGTCTAACCAGGTAATCGGGTTTTACCTTAGATGATATAGGTCTAAAGCGGCTCAGATAGTCTCAGTGATCATCTTATGATACCCGCATCAACTCCCACCATCTTTTAGACATATCAGACCATCACCTGCGTGGTTCGAAGTCCCGTAAGCCGTTGGTCCGTGTATTTCCATTGGTCATTGGGCTATTAATTAATGACCCATTCTAAGGAAGAGTCGGCCTTAGTTTGTAACAAGACTACACCTCATAACTCATTACTACCACCATCACACCAGCCTTCAAATACATATTTGCCTTTAAAATACCCTCATGAGAGTGGTCGGCATCTCAAATAATGACAACCTCTAACTGTACAATTATTATCGGTTGAAAGTGCTCTATCGGTAAGTTGGAGTGTGTTCTAGGAACAAAGAGCGAAGACTCAGTCTCAGGACACGTATTGCAAAAGCTTGTGTGCGCTGCTTACAACCAATGTCTGAACATTCACGTGTCTAAAGTGTGTCATTGTACCTTCCCTTTGTATCAACTGGATACAATCTACCAAACGTTTGGAAATTAAGAAAATTTTGTGTTTTTCTAAGGGAGTCTAAAGGACTAAGTAAATACATTTTAGTGTATGACAAATGTTTAAAACACTCATGGCCTTAAGGACTTCAGTATTGTGTCTCTAAAAAGGAAACAATGGTAATGAAAGTAGTACTTAGAGAAAAATAAACGCAACCGTACTTCGAATCCAAATATGCAATTCTTGGTTTCAAGTGTGCTGTTGGCGATGTTAGAATTTCCCAGGTTAAATACGAGTATTATTGCGGACTCATAGCATGGTATTAAGAACTCAAAACAGGACACAGAAAACTTAACTAGTGTATGAAACTCCATTGTATAATTCTATACTTTAAAATGTTAACCCAAAATTCACAAACCTAAAGTCCCTCTTTATTACCGTGTAGGAGTTTCATAAATTCTTGTTAGTCATTTCAACTCCTTTGTTAGAGAAAATTTACTCATTCATCAAAACTCTAAAGAATTTCTTCCCCCTAATTTGTCTGTGTATAAACAGGTGTTTTGTGTCCTCTGTTACAATTGGTGAGTCTAATAAACGTCTGTGATTGGTCGTCCGTCGCTCCCGGCCAGACAGTCGTTAAGCAGCTGTCACTGGCGGTAGACGTGCTTGGTTTTCTAATTTTAGACAATTTATTAACGTGCTTCCAGATTCCGCAACATCTTGTTCTTCTTGATCTTAAAAAACTATTAAAACGACCGCAATAATACTTTTACCTCAAAAATTGTATGATTATTAAAAAAACTGGTTTTAAAATTAATAATTGTTCCGGTCCTAGAAATTTTACGCACAGCATTACGATGTATAACATAAAGAAATAATATTACAGTTGTCAGTAAACAACAATCAGAGTAAGTTGAGGTTATGTTCGGTGCGGTGGCGGGAAGACCGCACATTTCCCGCGCAATTTGCCACATTTCCCGCGGTCTCTGGCCAGACGCCGCTCTGCCTCCATAATGGCTAATGTCCCCACTCCCTCGAGCATCATTACCCCGCCATTAGTGTTATTTGCTAATGGCTCATAAAATATTCTTCTCCCCTGGCAGCTCATAAATGTTTTTAGAGTATTCCGTATTTTATACTAGAGGTAGTTTATTGTTTTACTTCTAAAACTTCATATCAGATATTATTCGATATTAATTATTTTTGTATAAACTTGACCTGAACCATAGTTTTAAAAAGAAATGTTACCAAACATTTAAAATTGCAATATTGTTTACACGGTTTTCCTTAACTCCTAAGAGAATACAATTAATGATTTGTTAGCATTCTAAAGCCATAATAAACCAAGCCGACATCAGCTAAGTGCAAAAGTGCCGCTTGCATGAGTGAATCGAACTTGTTACTCTTATTCGCTCCGTTCAAAGCCTCGCTTTGGTATTCTGCCGTTCTATTGCCACGGGTGTATATCAAATCTGATGAAATTTACTGTTTTAAATCATTAAAACCTTTTTTTACCAACCCCAAGGGGTTTTACCCCTGAAGGGGTTTGGTAGTCCGATTTTTGAAGGTTAACGAACTTGACCGAGATATTTACAAAAGGAACATTTGTACCAAATTTCATGAAAATCTGTCAAAAAATGGTACTTGTAGAGAGTACACACATTTATACTTATGTACATACAGTCTTATAACAATTCTCAAAACGTGTTCTGGAGGTCAGGATTGGTGCTTATTTCACGGTCCCGAGTCTGGGTCTTACCAACGGCATGAATATCTCATTTTTCCAAAGGAAATTCGATAATAATCTAGCTTTCCCGCTTAGACCAGGTAAAATGCACAGCAAGTCCTTATTTATATTGTTAAAAACCAAACTACTGAGGTTTTCACTAAGATCTAAGGCTTCCGGTTTACACCGCGTCACAGTTGAAATATAATTACTACTAAACGTTTCGACCTCGCTGGGAGAGTCATCCGTAGCTTGTTGACTTGCTGAGACTGATTGGCCGACCGTGGCGTCTTCTTATATACCCCATATAGTACTCGATCTTACTGAGGTTTGAAAGCTGTACTGAGATATTAATGAAACCAGTAACAAAACCACTGCCTAGGAGCTCCTGGTTGACAACATGATAAACGAAAGACATTTGGGGACTATGTACTCTGTTGTGATGGCAACAATGAATCCGTATATTAAATCTGTATGATTACTTATCTAATAATGTCGAACGAATTTGTCGTGCTCTTAACATCAATCAAAGTACCGGGTGTTTCAAAAGAACTTTACAACTTTGAAAATTCATATACATTTTATTAAACAAGGTACAGAGCTGGTTTTGGAGTTATTTTAAAGGAAATCACTTCAAGTTTGTCACCTTAAACTAAAGATGTTCTATGTGACTTCCGTTGGTTATTCTGCAGACATCCCAACGGTAGTAGATTTCTTCCCAGACTCGCACTAGAATTTCAGGTGTAACTTAATCAGCAGCGGCCTAAATTCTTGCTCTTAGTTCACGTAGAGTGGCCGGCAAAGGAGGTACGTACACCATACCTTTCATGAAACCACAGAAGAAAAAATCTAGCGGTGTCAGAACTGGGAACGGGGGGCCGGGGGGCATGCAAAAGGCGCATCACGGCCAATCCATTGACCTGGAAAGCGGTAATTTAGAAAATCCCGAACGTCAGTCAGATGGTGGTGCACCATCTTGCATAAAGAAAACATCCTCATCGATCTGTGGTATGAGAAATCGTTGCAACATATCAAGGTACAATATCCCATTGATGTTCTCTCTTGGAGAAAAGGGTACACTGTCCTCTTGCTCAACGCACAAAAATCGTTCAGTTTAGGGCTATCACGAACATGTTGTAATGAGGCACTAGCGGACTACGCGAGTAAAAGCCCTTCAAAAACAACACCAAAACCAGCTCTGTACCTTGTTTAATAAAATGTATATGAATTTTCAAAGTTGTAAAGTCCTTTTTGAAACACCCGGTAAATAATTGTATGGTAAAATTTCTAATTTTCTTGGCCAGCTGGGTTTTGTTTCCTTATGACGGAACAAAGCACGTATGAATGTATGCATGAAAGTATGTTGACTACTTGACTACAGTATGACACTCACTGATGCGTTACTCTGTGGTGTCTGCAAAGTGGTGTATAAAAGCAACATCTGACTCTGCCTCAGACAACAATACACTCCAGCTGTTTGTCACTTTTCCTCTACGCTTTGTTAGCCTTGTACCACACCGCGGTGCATTTACCGGATATACAGGGTGTAACAAAAGTGTGAAGCGCACTATGCAGAATTGGATTATACATACAAAAGTAAGTCGAAAATGCCGTATAACATTTTTTTATTTCGGCTTAGTTTAGCTGTAATTTGCTATTTTGTAATGTTTTCAAAATATGGAATAATTTAAACACCCTTTGAGATATTTTTGTGAAACTTAATATACACCCTAACTGTGTTCCTAATAACATTTGCCAAAATATTTTTTATCTAACTTATCAAACTTCAAAATAGCGGCCATTTAAAGATTTTAAAGTCAAATCCCAATTTGATTCCATTAGAATTTGAAAATTTGAAATGGTCGCCATTTTGAAGTTTAATAAGTACGATAAACAATATTTTTGGCAAATGTTATTAATAACACTATTAAGGTTTGTACCAAATTTCACAAAAATATCTCAAAAAGATTTCGAATAATTATTTATCAAAAAAACAAATGCAATTACGGCTAAATTAAGCCGAAATCAAAAAAACGTTATTCAGCATTTTTGACTTACTTTTGTATGTAGAATCCGGTTCTACATAGGGCGCTACACATTTTTGTGACACCCTGTATACAGTTATCGATTTTACGTACGGTAAAATTTCTGTATTGAATTTCACACTGTTTTATAGGCGGAACCGTGGCGGATTAGCATCGCGAGGTCATCTTCAGATGGCGCGGGTTCGATCCTCGTAGTCACCACTAACAATTTGTTACTGTAACGCTAGGTAAAGGTCGAGGTTGGGTGGAACAGAGGAATTTGTAGTCCCAACTTCACCTCGCTCTTAGAATACTCCTAACTATTAGAGTTTATTGTTTTATTAAAAATAATATACATCTAAAACCTAACAGATACATGCAGCAATACTATCAAACTGAAAGGATGTTAACACTGAATGGAGGATTATCCTGAGGCTGACAGGGAATTTCATCTCCGCGAGGTTGGTAGTGTTATTAAAGGCACACAATAGCCTGGTTAATGCAGGGATTACACTATATATCACGGGACAGGCGGGATTACCGATGTAAGTTTATTAAGGTGGCGCCCCTGCCTACACAATATACAGCCGCACAGATATATTATCGCAAAGTTTTTATAAAACATTTAATGTTTTCCACAAAACTAAATAATAAATAAACGTATCTTTTCAATTAGCCTGTAAAGGAATAATGTCAACATTCGTGAACATCCATGGTTTTGTGTCTCCAGTTCGGTAGTTTTCTCGTCTCTAGCTTCGTGAGTGTGTACATCAATGTTTCTTTAATAATGCATTTTTCATGAAAGAAAAGACACTATTCCAAGATCTAGGCACGAAGAAGTGTCAACATGTTCAATATGTACACCTCATAACTCATTACTACCACTCATCACACTCATCCTTCACCACATATTTGCCTTAAAATACCCTCGTGAGAGTGGTCGGCATCTCAAATAGTGATTTAGTGATTTATATTTTATTTGTAAATGCATAACTAACGACTACCCAGCCGCAAGACTCTCTTCATTGCAATTTCGTGATTGTTCGGACTGTTTGTTTTCAAAGATTGTTTTTAGAACAGCGGATTGCTTGTGTTTGTTTTGCATACGATTAAAAGCAAAAGCCTTTTAGGTTGTGTTGAACTGGGATTTATACAAGGCCTATACATTTTACAAAATAGCTGGTGTCGATTATCAGCAAAGAAATCGTACTATTTTAAACAATTGAAAAAGTTTAGGTCTACAACAGGTTTTTTTGGGCCTCATTTTCGTAAAAATCCGGGAGATTCCTTTGGCGCCCCTCGAAGACGACTTTATTAGTTATACATTTACATTGTGCAGTCGATTTAGCAAATACGAGAAGAGAACCCGCCTGGATAGATCACTTATCACTATATTCGCTGATAACTCTTGCACCGATCCTAGCGTTTTAAGCAAACTACGTTTCTCATTTGAAAAATTTGAGCATTGTGTGTGTTAAAATATATTGTTCCATATGTCAAGGCTGAAAGAAGTGTTCTCCTGCACATAGAAATATATGGATTTTACTAAAATCTAAGGCTTCCGGTTTACACCGCGTCACAGTTAAAACATAAGTACTGCTAAACTGCTCGTTGTGGAGAGTCATCTTCAGTAGCTGGTTGACTGGCTGAGACTCCAGTGAACCAGCTACTGAGGATGACTCTCCACAACGAGGTCGAAAACGTTTACCAGTACTTATGTTTTAACTTTGACGCGGTGTAAACCGGAAGTCTTGGATCTTAGCGATGACACCGGCCGCGAAAACTTATGAGTTAAGGTTATAGTTATAGATTTTAGCTTGAAAACTAAAGACGCGTAGTCTGAAATCATTGAATTTCTCAGTGCTCTTCCCCATCCCCTAAACCACTTGACATAACGCTGTAAATCAATTTTGAAATGTTACTAACAGTCTTGCTTTTTGTTTCAGTGGAGAAGCTGCCCAGTGGGTTCCCAGAGATCACGCTGCCACCCAGTACCAAGGTGGTGGAGATCGGACATAACGCAGTGCTCGTGTGCTCAGCAGCCGGGGCTCCGCCCCCTCGGGTCACCTGGGTCAGGGAGATGGTGCCCGTGGACACTGCCAACAACCCCAGATACACGGTGCTCGAATCCGGCAGACCTGGTGAGTACACTTCCGCTACTAAAAAAAATAGCCGATATTTTTTATTGTATGCTAGTTTGCTTGGCCACCTTGGCCGGAGTTTACTGAAGACGTTCAAATGCAAACGTATCAAACACTTGTAAGCTCCCGATTTGGCCTTTGGGTCACTTCATTCGAAAGGTCATAAGTTGTTAGCAAGTTTCTTGGCTAAAAAATACACGCCCACAATTCAGCGTCGGCGATCGACAGCACCATCACAAACTTAACTGAGGTTTCCGTGATCAACACAGCGATTTCAGACTATCACGGCCACCAGGCTAACATCATCGGTATTGACCACTAACTGGATAGAATAAAACCAAACTCAATCCATAACACGAGGCACACAATAATCACACTTCTCAACTTTTTCGTTTCGCAAGAGATTTAAAAATTTCAATAATATTGGCTCTTAGCGGATCCGTGGCGGATTGATATCGCACGCGACTCCGGAGCTCATCACTCCGGTCGCGCGGGTTCGATCCCCGCATTCACCACTTACAATTTGTAATGTGACTCTACGGTGACGCTAGGTAAAGGTCGAGGTTGAGTGGTAGAGAGGACTTTGTAGTCCTAACGTCTCCTCGTTAAACAAGACAAACTTTACCTTTTTTAAAGGCCCCTTTAACTGTGTGAAAGTTCGAATGAATATCAATGTAATTTACTTTTCTGAATGATATTTCTATGTAAAGAGTAAGTGGATAAGTGCTTTGTGTGCCAATGCGCGTACGATCTCGTAGACCTACGAGTATATCAAATTGGAATTGGCTTCAGTGGTGAGGCAGATAATTAACATTTTAATCATCATGTTTGCAACCAGATCGCACAACCATCGACCGTTGACTCAGTCGGTAATCGATCCTGCGAGTTTTGGAATCTTAGTCTGGTGCGCTACTGACTGCGCCAACGATCGATCAATCAGGTTATCTGCGTGTTATAACACACAGTTAGTGTATGTAAAATATTTAATTACGATTTTAAGCTCGTTTCCAAATTACTAAAAAGACAGCAAAAAGTCATCAATCCTCATTTGTAATATTTCCAACACAGCAGAAAGAATTAAGTCATCAACGAAATGAAATCCAAGCTTACAACGAGAGCCAGTGTTTTGAAGAGGCCCAACAGATGATGAAATCTGTGAGGATTGTAAAAACAGAAAGGGGTCTGTATGATTTGACGTTGCTGTCGTTGCCTCGAAATCTCTCATCGGTACATACAGATTATCCCCGGGCTCGATGTTTGTGTTGGCTGATGGTTTTCAACACGCTTACCAGCTTTCTGCTGTTATCACTTCACTCTGCTTCAGAGCACTCCTCAGTCCTTCAGCTTATCAGCACTTTAATGCTCTTTAAAGGATCGATGATTTTGGATTCGTTCTGGTTCAGTTGTTTGAATTACGTTTTATATTTAGTTGGGGTATAATTTTTCAGCTGAAAGTTAGGGCAAAGATTATTTTATGGTATGTAAACGACACATGGATGCCGAATGGCTGAGAGAGGAAAATCCACATAGTTTCGGCAGCTCAAGCACATAATTATTTCGAAGGAATTCTTTTAAGAGTCTTAAGTAGAGTCACTGCACGCGCAAGTTTGTTCGTTGTCTAAAATCGCACGATTTGTTCACGTGGTATCGACAACGGACAAACTCGAGCTTGTGGAGCCGAGGGGGAGAGAGACTGCGAGAAATTGCTGCGCTCGCAGCGCTATCTGTGCTTGAGCTGCCGCAACTATGTTGATTTTCCTCTCTCTGCCATTCGGCATCCATGCTCCATCTACCTACCATACCTACCATTTTACTGCCTGAACCATGTGGAATCTATGCGCTGTTTACCTGCCATAACATAATCTTTGTTTAGGGTGACAAATAATTGTATTCTTGGTAATAAACCGTGTACCGTAATTTCGTTTGCGCTCGATTCCTTTGGTTAAATGCCAGAATAGTGCGTAAATTAAAAAATAACTTCCAGTTAATCTAGTTGTGATTTGTGTTAACCATGTTGTTATCACGATGTTTTAATATCACATTTAAAACAGTAAACTTGTGTAGGAATTTTGGAATTGTGGAGCCAAGGGGAGAGAGACTGTGAGAAATGGCTGCGATCGCAGCGCTATCTGTGCTTGAGCTGCCGCAACTATATCTCCTTTATTCCATATTACAGGGCGCTAAGCTCAAGCTTAAGCTTGAAAGACGGCCTAGGAATAAAGGTTACTATTGAAAGCTCTTAAACGTTTAAACTAACTTTTCAAATACTATTTTTGTTCTGAAAAAGATAAATATAATCTAGTTGGAGGGAAATAATTTTTTATATATAAACAACACAAAGAGTGATCATAATACAGAGACTACTAAGTTTTATTGTTTGTTTTTTTGCCACGAGACCTCGCGCTAAACTCATTAGTAAACAATTGTCAAATAAGTACCGGGTGATTACAAATGAAATAGACAACTTCAACAGTCTATACAAAATTATACTGATGTCTTTCAACATAGTAAGTAATATAGGTTTGTGGGGAATTTCTTAGTTTATGTTGATACAAATTATGGTGGAAAATTCTGCGGAAACGTTTGAAAATGACACCTTGTAAATTACAGTTAGTACAAAGTTTAAATGACAATGATAAATTGTTCGTACAAACTTTTGTCAGGAGATGCAACATTGTCTTGAAAATGTCAACACATTGTTAAATCACCTAATTTTCAGTGATGAATGCATTTTTACATTAGTGGAAAAGTTAATAGACATAATGTACGATTATGGGGAATAGAAACCCCGAGACTCTGTACAGCATATACGTGTTCTGCTCTATTTTCTTGTGAAAAGGTTTACAGTCCGTTCTTCTTCCAAGAACCATCAATAACCGGAATAAATATTTTCAATAAAAACTTAAAGAACTCTTCTATGTAATCATGTAAGTAATGATCTAAACTTTAAAAAAATAAATTTTCCACAAGCTATCCAAACTGTCTATTTTATTTGTAATCACCCGGTATTTTAGACAACTTTGTTTACATATTTACTCAGAGTCCGGTTTTGTTTCTTTTAGCCATTAAGTGTGCTTCAAGTAGCAAGTAAATTTTAAAGTTTTTTTTTTTTTTTTGTAGACGATGGGAGAACTTCTGAGTTTAAAACATTATTACGGAGTGAACAAGAAGAATAGTATTAGGAAATTACATTATCCTGTCGTTAGTGAATACAAAGAATACTACGTTTCAGACAATCTAAGCCCGTCTTCAGGTGAAAAAACCTAAAACTTTTATAATGTTTATCTTGTTTCACGAGGCGAAGTTAAGACTACAAATTCCTCTCTACCACTCAGCCTCGACCTTTACCTAGCGTCACCGAGTAGTAACATTACAAATTGTGAGCGGTGACTGCGGGGATCGAACCCGCCCCGCCGAAGTGATGAGCTCCAGAGTCACGTGCGATACCAATCCGCCACGGATCCGCTCTGTTCTAAAGTTAAGTAGCGGGTTTAAAAATCGAAGCAAAGTACCTCACAACATTGAAACCAAAACTCAAATCATTGAAACAAAGCCGTATTCATCCCCTGTCGTAAAATCCAAAAACGAGCGGAAAGGTGGGCCTGAGCACATAACAGTTTAAAAGTTGTGATATGGGAACAAAAGGTGGATAGGGATTCATCTGGCCCATTGTATTAGAGTGGGCAGACCCCTGCCCTGGTGGCGGGGGATATTGTGAGGCTTTAAGCCCAACCGGCCGAAACGCTTAAGACCCTCGAATATAACGGTCGATAGCTTTATATCTTTGTTAAATCATGCGTCGAGGGATAACGGTGAAAATTGTTTGATTTTTATTTAAAACAGTTTTTATTGTACGTTTTAGTTTTTTTTTAGAGCTGGACATAATGGAGTAGAGTGTATTGACTGGTTTGACTGGGACTCGTGGCGTGGTTTTGTAATCCAGCTTCATGGAGGTCAGGTTTTGAGGATGATATAGGTCTAAAGCGGCTCAGATAGTCTCAGTGATCATCTGATGATACCCGCATCAACTCCCACCATCGTTTAGACATATCAGACCATCACCTGCGTGGTTCGGAAGTCACGTTAACCGTTGGTCCTTGTATTTCCATTGGTCATGGGGCTATTAATTAATGACCCATTCTAAGGAAGAGTCGGCCTTAGTTTGTAACAAGACTACACCTCATAACTCATTACTACCACTCATCACACTCATCCTTCACCACATATTTGCCTTAAAATACCCTCATGAGAGTGGTCGGCATCTCAAATAGTGGTATAGTTATTTACGTTATTCCTTCGGTTATCTAATTAATATTCAAAAATATTTGTTTAACTATTATGTATACACACATTTTAAATAAAGAAATTTAAAAACAATATTTATGGTTGAAACCGGGACTCAAACCCGGATTTCTTACTTGCCGGGCAAGTAAGCTAACCATTACACCACCCGGACCACCTAGCTTTCTTCAAAATATTCCATGAGATTATGTCATAGGGTTATGATATTTCCCCAGAGTATTTTGAAGAAAATGTTGTCATTCAAAATAAATTGTAGCCTATCTGAAATGTGGCATTTTAAACCTGATTTCGTGTCATCTTAAAATTGGTATTAAATGAGTTGAGATACAAAAGTTTCCTTTGCGTCGTTGAATTTGTGTTAAAGATTCCTTTCTTTTGAGGTGCCACAAGGTGGGGGAGGGATTTGTATGTGTACAAATTGGGGGCTGACGTGAAGTACGTCAAAACAAACCTCAGAATCCTACAAAAGCATTCCTCAAAGGGTTTAAAAATATTTACTTTTCAAAAGTTAAGGTGTGGGGGACATTTAAAACCCACCGTGTAAAATGTTTATCCTTAACATGTGACTGTCAAAAGCTACTTAAATCAACAAGCTGAAAATATTACATACAGTATTGTACATCGGTAAAACTAGTTACAATGTATTATGTATGTATGTCTTTATTCGCCGTATTTTTAATCGGATCCGTGGCGGATTGGTATCGCGCGCGACTCCGGAGCTCATCACCGGTGGCGGGTTCGATCCCCGCAGTCACCACTTACAATTTGTAATGTGACTATACGGTGACGCAGGTAAAGGTCGAGGTTGAGTGGTAAAGAGGACTTTGTTGTCCTAACTTCGCCTCGTTAAACAAGACAAACTTTACCTTTTTTTAATGAAACGTTGTCCATCAGCTGTGAAACATAAACAAAACGAACTTACTCAATTATGGAGAGATCTCTTGATTAAATTGTCCATCTTTAATATATTGTCAATAGTAATATGTGTTAAAGGATGCACAAAGATGCGCAGATGTAACTAACTACTTGTCACGTAGATTTAACATCGCTGTGAGAAGGTGTCAGTTTCGGTGAAGATGTCAACCCTGCGACACTGAATAAAATCAACATAACTTAGTTTCCCTTGAAAGATTCTGAATAAAAAAGTACTTGTAATTTACCCAAAGATAATGTTATGGTAAGTAATCTGTGCATTTATACCACATGGCTGATGCAGCTTAGTTGCGGCAGCCCAAGCACAGATAGCGCTGCGAGCGCTGAGGTCTCTGCCGTCTTTCTCCCCCTCGGCTCCACATGTTCGAGTTTGTCCGATGTCAATGACTAAATAAGACCAAATGGTGCGTTTTTCTAGAACGAACAAACTTGTGCGTGCGTCAGAGGCTCTTTTTTAAACTCTTAAAATAATTCCCTCGCAGCGCTATCTGCGCTCGGGCTGCCAAACTACGTTGATTTTCCTGCTTCAGCCATGTGACATATATGCGCAATCTTTCTACCATAACATAATCTTTGGTTCAATCAACAGCAATGATCAAAATGATCGCAAACACATTAGTTCTTATAAGGATATTTCGCAAGTGCTTTTTCTTTACGCACAAAAGTGTATTAACCATAAATAAATAAATAATTTTTTATTGCAAAACATCTCACAATGTATGGCAATCGTCAGAAAAGTTGATTGAACTAAAATTTTCCATTAACTCTCACATCTAAGTCCCTTTTATACATACAATTTTTCCAATCACTCTCTCTCATCCATTCGAATTATCCCACTCTAGTCCCTAGTCAGTCAGCCAATTACCAGGTCTCCCAGTTAAAGCTTGAGTGGGCAACACATTTTTTAGACGAGCTTTGAATGCCTTGGGCACTTGTGCGTTTTTAAACGAATTTGGTAATCTGTTGATGAGATGAACACCTGCCTGAGAAGGTAAGCGCTCATGAACTACCGTCCAGTGTCTCCCAGTTCGGTAGTTGTCCCTGCATCTGGTTTCATAAGAGTGTGTATCGCAACCTCTTATGGTAAATTAGCATAGCAACTTGTAAGCCCATATGCTTCATGTTTTGTTTGATATTACTTCTACATTTATAAATCAGAACACTATAACTATCTCATTCTACTTAATTTAAGTTTTTTTTTTAATTTCGTGCTGATCGAAATACAAACATCACGTGTAATTTATCATTATCACTTCGTCGTGAGCCTATTGGTTCTTTGGAACTTACGTGGAAATAAATGCAATGTTCATGTTTTATCACGTTAATCACAGCATAAGTGTTAATGACTCTTCACTAATTATACCTTTAAAAATCCATCCAAAACTTTAAACAAATTTAAAGATTAAATATTTGATTACAGTGTAAAACACTTGAATGATGAGATATCTGACCAGAGGCAATTGTATCCTTGTACAATGCAGCAGAACAATGAGGCAGGGTTTACAGCATCGTAAAGTATCAATTGTTTACCTCGTCTGTGTGAGAGAGACTTCTACATCGGCAGTTTCTATTGCCCGGTGCTTTTCATTCAGGGATACATCATGTTTGAAGATATTTTTCCTAGGCATCAGCCACGTTAAATTCGATTTAAAGATGCAAACCGAATTGATTCGCCGCTAGCATTAGTGGATCGAATTTCTCTTGCATTTTGCTACTCTAATTCGCTCCGCTCACAGCCTCGCTTTGGTCCGATTTTTCTGGCTAAATAACTTGACCGAAATATTTACAAAAGGAACATATCACTCAATCACTATTTGAGATGCCGACCACTCTCATGAGGGTATTTGAAGGCAAATATGTGGTGAAGGATGAGTGGTAGTAATGAGTTATGAGGTGTAGTCTTGTTACAAACTAAGGCCGACTCTTCCTTAGAATGGGTCATTAATTAAAAGCCCAATGACCAATGGAAATACAAGGACCAACGGCTTAACGTGACTTCCGAACCACGCAGGTGATGGTCTGATATGTTTAAACGATGGTGGAGTTGATGCGGGTATCATCAGATGATCACTGAGACTATGTGAGCCGCTTTAGACCTATATCATCCTCAAAACCTGACCTCCATGAAGCTGGATTACAGGACCACGTCACGAGTCCAAGACATAACTTGAAAGGGGAAATGTCCATAATTTTGTTAAGCACGGTTAGTAGGCCTACTTAAAGGCTTCTTAGTTTGTTTGTTCATTTCTTAGTGACATTCAAAATATTATTATAATAACCCCGCGTGTATCTTCCAATTTAAAAAATATGTTCATTAAAAAGTCCGCTTTATCGGAAAAAACTGGCGATCGACTTATTGCTAGTAATGTTCCGAGTTGAACATAGATGATAGTGTATAAAACTTTTGAAAAGGATTATTTTAACTCATCGACGAAAATAAATACGAGTTAAGTAAGCTTCTAGAAACGGAGCAAATATTGGAAACTCTAAACCGAATATATTTGAGTTGATCTTTCGCCCTGCGATCGCTACTCCTAGCTTTCAGTTTACGGTTTTCACTAGAAGGATTTGAATGTCCATAGTGAGCTCAACCGATCCAGTTCCCAGCTGTTGATTTATTTTAAAGAAGAAAATAATGTGATTTAAAATGGGTTTTTTGTTTATTTCCTTTATAAAAAGTGGGATATTCATGCCGTCAGCATGGTGTGACCCGGCCTGGGACAATGAAATGAGCTCCGACCGATCCTGACTCTTAAAACACGTTTCGAGCATTTTTTTAAACTTTATATACATATGTATGTATATACTGTATGTGGATCCTATCTACATATCGTACTTTTGCCCAATTTTCATAGAATTGTGTTCCAAATGTTTTTTTATATAGTTTATCTTGATCAAGTTTGTTATTTATAGCACATTGGACTACCGGAAGTCGTCTTTAGAGGATTTTCTTTTACGGATAAAGCGGTTTCAATTATCTACAAACCGTATGTTTCATCAAATGTTGATAGATTTTAAATTAATATGAGTTTTAAATTTTTAAGGTCATCAATGTACCAAAAGGTATGAAAGTAAATCAAGACGTTTCACAACGAAATAAGTCCCAATTTTAATGAAATTTAAAACAACTTAATATTTAACAATTTTCAACTATTTAACCATTTTTGTGTGTCAAAATACTCAACCTTGCAGTTATTTAATAGGAAGAAATTTGCGTGTTTTACATTCAATATACAGGGTGAGTTTCAAATGTCCTCACCCCCACCTTAACTTTTGAAAAGGGTAATGTTTTTAAACCCTTTTGGAAATGTTTTATAGGATTCTAAAGTTTGCTTTGACGTTCTTTGCGTCACCCACCCCACCCAAAATCCGAAGGGCCCCAATTTTTTCAAATACAAACCCCCTTGTGTAACCTTAAAAAAAAATTTCAACACAAATTCAACGACGGAAAGAAATGTTTGTCCATCTCGACTCGTTTTTTTTTTTAGCAATGTAAATATGACACAAAATTAGTTTTAAAATCTTACATTTCACATACAATTTATTTTGAATGACAAAATTTTCTCCAAAATATTCTGAGGGAAACATCACGCAAAGAACGTCAAAACCAACTTCAGAACATATCTCTTCCTTAGAATGGGTCATTAATTAATAGCCCAATTACCAATGGAAATACAAGGACCAACGGCTTAACGTGACTTCCGAACCACGCCGGTGATGGTCTGATATGTCTAAACGATGGTCGGAGTTGATGCGGGTATCATCAGATGATCACTGAGACTATCTGAGCCGCTTTAGACATAAATCATCCTCAAAACCTGACCTCCATGAAGCTGGATTACAGTAAACATATGTAACAGAATATTTATTCACTAAAGCAACTGCCAGAACTCGAGTTATTCGAATCTCTCCTTTCAGTTGCAATTCATCTTAGTTAAGTAACAAAGAGGAATTCTCTCCAGCGTTTCTCCACTTATTCTGGAATTCTCAAACAGACCTTTTGCATGCTTATTGTTTGAAATATCTCCGGAACCTAATTTGTCTTCAGTTAAGTTCCTTGTTTTAAAACGCCTCCATTTCGTAGCATGGTTCGTTTGTGCTTGAAAGTTGAAGGGAAAAGAAAAGTTATAAGTAGGTACAACGCTCTAAAAATAGAGGAACACGTTTATACAGGGTGTCCCATAAGTAAAGTTCCAGACTCTGGGAAAAGATTATATGGGTCAAAATAAAGAGAAAATCAATAATACAATTTCTTTCAAAAACGCTGATTACGTTTTTCTAGTCACTAAAGTACATTAGGAAAACGGCCGCAATAATAGTTAAACAAAGCCTTCATTTTCATCAGATAAACCGATCGGTCGGCTGTACAATCTCCAGGTGAAACTCGTAGCGCAGTTCGGCGGTTTAAGATCGACCCTTCAAAATCCCTTTTATGTCTGTTGTGAAAACGGTAAAGTGGCAATACTTGGCCGCCGTTAATATTTAAAGCTCTTAAGCCTTGGTCAGTTGGCCTTATGGCCCTATCATATCCCTTTCCTTTCTCTCCGCTTAGCCTCTGAAGAGCTTTTCCTTTTACTTTTTAGGAAAAAAATGTGTAATGGTCTTTTAGGTGTGGATGGGTTTAACGTTAGTTAAGAAAAGATCGTTGCTAAAATTTAGTTAATTTTAGTGGCGGTAAATCAGTTCTGTAGACAAATTCCAAACAAAATAATTTTAAAGAAGTTGTATTGTTGTATTTGAAGTTGTATTTTACTGGGACTCGTGGCGTGGTCCTGTAATCCAGCTTCATGGAGGTCAGGTTTTGAGGATGATATAGGTCTAAAGCGGCTCAGATAGTCTCAGTGATCATCTGGTGATACCCGCATCAACTCCCACCATTGTTTAGACATATCAGACCATCACCTGCGTGGTTCGGAAGTCACGTTAAGCCGTTGGTCCTTGTAGTTCCATTGGTCATTGGGATATTAATTAATGACCCATTCTAAGGAAGAGTAGGCCTTAGTTTGTAACAAGACTACACGTCATAACTCATTACTACCACTCATCACACTCATACTTCACCACATATTTGCCTTAAAATACCCCCATGAGAGTGGTCGGCATCTCAAATAGTGATTTAGTTTTTGGAATATGCCTCCTAGAAGTTTGAGCATAAAACGCTTTGATTTTAGAAATAAAACCATAAAACGAATTGATATTATTATCAACAAATCAAACAGACATCACTATGTTCACCCAAAACGAGCACTTTAATTTCGCTTTTGGTCACCAAGAACGAGACCCGTTCACACTAGCCCTGACGCAGGCACGTTTACACTGCGCCACCTTTTCTAATATGAAAACAGCCCCTGAACTGTGCAGATTTGCATTTAAAGTAGTTCATTAAGCCGAGTTTCCCGTTCAACCCTCCAATCAATTAATGAGGGGTTGAACTGACCACTGCCCCCCTCCCCACCCGCCTACATAACACCACACACATGACTGTATAATTAAAGTAGCCACCCTTGTGTAGGCCAACACTTGTGATTCTAGTGAGGCTACGGCTATATTACACTTTGTGTTGTAGCTGTTGTACTTGATCTTGAAGGGTTAATTTTGAAGCTGAGTTTTTGAAAACGTTGCTGTTAGGGAATTTATTTTCGAAATATTAGGTACTCATGTCGTCAGCATGGTAAGACCCGGGAGGATGAAATAAGCGCCGATCCCGACCTCCAGAAGACGTTTTGAGAATTGTTTTCCAAACTGTACATAGGGTCTACGTTTATATGTGTACACCTACTCTCTACAAATCGCAATTTTGGTCCGATTTTTCATGAACGAATGTTCTTTTGTAAATATGTTGGTCAAGTTTGTTAGCCAGCAAAATCGGTTTACCGGAATCCCCTTTGGGAGGTAGTTTTCATAAAACAGTGGGATTAATGATAAAACAGTAAATTTCATGCGATCCTAATGAAATTAGAAATAAGTTTTCCCTTCATGATATATCGTTCAACGTGAAGTAAAAGGCCACAAAAGTCTGAGGCCGAAGGCCGAATTTAGCTGGAGCGTAGCTGGACACTATACTCTATGGAGGAGTAACGTACAGTGCTTTCTTTTATATGGTTTTAGGATATGTGGGATGAGCCAAAATCCCTACTGCCAGTCTATTTCTCGCTTACAAATCGTTTACACATATAGTGTCTAGCCTTCGCACACAGTCTGATCTTGAGTACATTATATATAAGCCTGTCAGTTGTGTATGTCATCATAGATTTCAGCCTTTTAAATCTAAAAAGCATTAACTTCACGTCACAAATCAAATAGAATCCCAGGTGACCAAAGAGTTATAAACCTCAGAAGATTGAGGAATAAATAAGCCAGTGGATGTGGATGTTTGGTGGGGAGGATGTCCAGTTAGGTTGTTTCACGTGTCAGCTGATATGACAGTTGGGTCGCTGTGACAGCTGTAATGAGATTTCCTGCAGGGTGACGTCACTGCTGTATATAATATTGACAGCTGATCCCGTGGCCTATCAGCTGTTCACAACACACAGATTGTGATACGCGAAAACTCAAAGGGGCTTCCATTCCTTTCGGGGGAATTTAAACGTTGATTGATTGAAAATGAAATGGTAGTAAAGTATTCAATTGGTTTTAGAGCATTCTAGAGATCTTGCTTATGAAATTGGAGCACTATGGGATCTTGTAGATGAATTGATATATTTTTCAGCTCTTACTACAATGGCAGATATCATGGTGTGAGGAGGTATTTGCGCGTTACAGAGTCCCACAAGGTTCCGTACTAGGACCGGTCCTGTTTATAATATTGTCAATGACCTCACCCTGCTGACAAAATGGACTTGTATTGCTGATTTGAAGGTTGAGATTGAATCTATCATTGATCAATTTCAGATGAACTAGACTAAGATTTAGATAAGACCTTCACTTTAAAAGAGTTAGCAAGAATTTAAATAAAGAAATCTGAGCTTTACTCTGGACTTTAAATTGACTTAGGAATGCCAACATGAACTTGAACTTGTTGAGATAATCGAAAGATGTCGCCAACCTAGACTTATCCAGAATCTGGTCAGCAGTCTAAAAAGATTGTAACGATAATCCTAAACATAATAATTGTACTTAACTTAAAATTGAGTTGGATCAAACAAGGGGCTTCTGCAGAATTAAACTTGAAACAGGACAATGGAATGGAAACAATGAAACGCCGAGCGGGGAGGAACGTTACGACGCCATAAAATACCGATTGTTGATCTTCATGGACAAAACTGCCATCGGTAGACCAGTTCGATACAACGGCAAGTCGTTCTTCTCTACGTGTTCACCGAGATGAATTTCTGACGTTTTGGGACGGAGTATACATCACCTTGGTTGACCTTTTGTATGGAATAAATTATGTAATTGTGTCGCAAACCAAATTCTTGTTTAGTCCATTTTTTGGTAAATTAATTGTATTTTGGTTAAATTAATTTATAGCTAACTATGGTGTATTAAATTTTACGAATATAGTTGATCTGTGATACATTATTTTAGCAAATCTTTTAGAAACTTTGGGTTCCATCCAAACAGTAGATTGTAAAGTTGAATTATTATTGTGTTATTCTTGTTTCATCCGCTTGAAACCGACAATGAATACCGGCATGAACATTGACAAAAACACTGTGTAATGTGTTTTTAGTGATCTCGTATCATCATACGATCCTAATATGAAATTACTTCACCTTTTGATCACCCTTCGACAAATTTTTGATCAAATACTACTTTTTGTCGCATAGTTGTGTTTTTTTTGCCTTCTCGAATCTTTCCTGTTCGCTTGTCCATAACTTAAACGTTTTCATGTCCACCGGCTCGGTAACAAGCCCCATTAAAGTACACAGATACAACCGAATCTCACTCACATATTCCTGTTTCTAACATAGTAATCGTGTTTTTAATATACAAAATGTTTACTGTCACAAATTTGGCAGTAAGCTATGTTATTATTATAACGTTATATTCATGTTTTCTCACACTTTCCTGTGTCATGTTTCAGGTGCTCTCCAGATCACCAACAGTATGGAGGAGGACCAGGGCAAGTACGAGTGTGTCGCTGAGAACAGTATCGGCACCGAGTACTCACATTCTACAATGCTCTATGTCAAAGGTAGGCTACTTTGTGTGGAAAACTGGCAGCTTAACGTAGTGAGATCACCAGTCGCGCCTAACTCTTCCGCCAGGGCCGCGCCACCTGTACTCAGCCGCGCTCTCTAACCGCACTGCACCGTATAGAGCGCAACAGTGTAACCAACCCTAGGCTTACCCTAATTTGTGAAAAATATATAAATTTTGCTATAATATTTTAAACTAAAATACATTTTGAAATTCAAGAATACCATAAATATAATAGGGTGCGTCTTTGGATTCCATCGCGGGCGGGTTTGACCTCTAGCAATTTGTAAAGTGACTATACAGTAACGCTAGGTAAAGGTCGAGGTTGAGTGGTAAGAGGACTTCGTAGTCCTAACTTCGCCTCGTTAAACATGACACTTTACCTTTTTATCGCACGATTATTGTAACCCTTTAAACACATCTCGGGAAGGAAAGGGTCCTTTGAGTATTATTTGCCCGAAAATCCTTGCTACTGCCATGCTTTTGGTAAGCTATCTCACGATGATGAACTACAAAATACGCGGTTGTTGGCCTAAAAAAATTAATTTTGTGGAATTTTCCGCGAAAAATTGACAGGAAAGTTTAAACACAGTTTTGAATTTTGTTTCTCTCTGATGATAAAAACCGACCATTTGCGCTCAGAGCGAATTTATTAAAATAGATGACAACTTGTTGATTTAAAGTCACTATTTGACAGGCACATGTTTCGGACAAACATTCAGATTTAAGTACTTCTCTAAATTTAAAGGCATAAATAGTTAGGCCGGGTGGTGTAGTGGTCAGCACAACCGCCCAGCAAGCGGAAGACTTGGGTTCAGTTCAAACATTGTTGTCTTCAAATTTCTTTAGTAATAGATAACAACTATTTTTACACTCAATTACCAATTCTACTAACTCACGACGACATTTAGTCAGATTACAACGGTGCCACCCGACTTACAACATAATCCCTGGTCTCGACCGGAAGTGGGTTGTGCGGTGGGGAGGGGGGGGGTTATGTAAACATATGGACATAAAGCCCACGTGCTGCCCGTGTTAGTGCAAGGGTGAAGGTATAATCCGGCAGTTAAGCAAGGCCGGCTGGTGCGGCCAGAGATAACGTGTTATCACAACCTCTGTTAATTGTCTTACAACCTTCCCTCAGTTGAACACACAAAACCCTTGTTTCTCCCCGTGTTCACAAGATAATTAGACTTGCGTCTGCTGCTGCGCGTTGGGGATTTAGAACTTAATTTGTCCACAATATTCCAAAGAACTGAGTGCAATCATTAGTTTAAGTTCTTAAGCCTACAGATGAGACAGAATCTATTACAATAGAAGAAATGTGTTTATTTTGCCTGCGTCCGTGGCTCAGGTAGAGTCACGACTTGCAAAGCACAAGGTCGTGGGTTCGATTCCCGGCGCAGGCACAAGGGTTTGAACGATTTCCCTAAAAGCGTTTTGGGATGCCCACAAACCCTAGGTTAAGTATTACACTAAAAATGTCATTGGCGTAGATAGTAAAAAAAGTCGGTTTATCATCTTTATAGGAATTTTGGATGCTAAAGCAGGACCGCACAAGGTCAATTTTTGAGTCAGTCTTTTCTCACTGGACAAGACTAGCAGATTTATTCTACTAGAAAGTGTGACGTACCGGTATCAAAATAAAAAACAGTGTTGGTATAATATAACGCTAATTTCAGTTGAAACATATACCCAAAACAAAAAGCCGGCGGCTTTAGTTTAAGCGTTTTGAGCTTTTAATTGCCATAACTTGTTGAAATCAAGCTTTTGATGTAGAATTTGTGGACTACTAAAGGTAACCAAAACATCTACGAACAAAAAATCCATTAGCCAAAGCAAGATGGCGGAAATGTAATTTTATTCGTGGTTCAAGAATTTTGCTGTTTTTGGGTTTAAATGATGAGTACGGTCGAACAGAGATCAAAAAGACAATTTTTATAGAATTCACCGCATTTTTAAGAGGAAACGATCCCCAGTCCCAAAAAAAAAGGGTGACCTGAAAATTATTCTAACAAACCAAGTTAGAATGGGACTGTAGTGGTTGTGTTTGCTGATAGAGTGTGCTGGTGTGCCTAGCCGGGTCCGATTGATGAGTAGATGGAACAAACATGCATAACTTGCAAATGTGTTCTACAGCAGTTCCATCCCATACCAGATCTAGACAGATTCATCATTGCTAACAAACAGAGTTAGAATGGGACTGTAGTGGTTGTGTTTGCTGATAGAGTGTGCTGGTGTGCCTAGCCGGGTCCGATTGATGAGTAGATGGAACAAACATGCATAACTTGCAAATGTGTTCTACAGCAGTTCCATCACATACCAGATTCATCATTGCTAACAAACAGAGTTAGAATGGACTGTAGTGGTTGTGTTTGCTGATAGAGTGTGCTGGTGTGCTAGCCGGGTCCGATTGATGAGTAGATGGAACAAACATGCATAACTTGGTTGCAAATGTGTTCTACAGCAGTTCCATCCCATACCAGATCTAGACAGATTCATCATTGCTAACAAACAGAGTTAGAATGGGACTGTAGTGGTTGTGTTTGCTGATAGAGTGTGCTGGTGTGCCTAGCCGGGTCCGATTGATGAGTAGATGGAACAAACATGCATAACTTGCAAATGTGTTCTACAGCAGTTCCATCCCATACCAGATCTAGACAGATTCATCATTGCTAACAAACAGAGTTAGAATGGGACTGTAGTGGTTGTTGTTTGCTGATAGAGTGTGCTGGTGTGCCTAGCCGGGTCCGATTGATGAGTAGATGGAACAAACATGCATAACTTGCAAATGTGTTCTACAGCAGTTCCATCCCATACCAGATCTAGACAGATTCATCATTGCTAACAAACAGAGTTAGAATGAGACTGTAGTGGTTGTGTTTGCTGATAGAGTGTGCTGGTGTGCCTAGCCGGGTCCGATTGATGAGTAGATGGAACAAACATGCATAACTTGCAAATGTGTTCTACAGCAGTTCCATCCCATACCAGATCTAGACAGATTCATCATTGCTAACAAACAGAGTTAGAATGGGACTGTAGTGGTTGTGTTTGCTGATAGAGTGTGCTGGTGTGCCTAGCCGGGTCCGATTGATGAGTAGATGGAACAAACATGCATAACTTGCAAATGTGTTCTACAGCAGTTCCATCCCATACCAGATCTAGACAGATTCATCATTGCTAACAAACAGAGTTAGAATGGGACTGTAGTGGTTGTGTTTGCTGATAGAGTGTGCTGGTGTGCCTAGCCGGGTCCGATTGATGAGTAGATGGAACAAACATGCATAACTTGCAAATGTGTTCTACAGCAGTTCCATCCCATACCAGATCTAGACAGATTCATCATTGCTAACAAACAGAGTTAGAATGGGACTGTAGTGGTTGTGTTTGCCGATAGAGTGTGCTGGTGTGCCTAGCCGGGTCCGATTGATGAGTAGATGGAACAAACATGCATAACTTGCAAATGTGTTCTACAGCAGTTCCATCCCATACCAGATCTAGACAGATTCATGGCTGCTGTTTCTTTCTGTCGAGAGAAGTTGCAGAACAGTATCTTTTCTATTGCATCTCTACAAATCAGAAAATGCGGATACTTATTTTAAAATTTGCTACAAAATTTTATTAGTTTTCTCTTATTTGTACAGGGGAGAAATAAACTTGGTCGTCTCTCTTTAAAAAAAATAGTGGTTTATGCTATAAAAACTATTACTATGATTAGATTTACATCAAACATGTTATGCATTTTGTCATAATTTAAACATTTCGATTTGGGACATGAGCACTTTACGTTTTCTGGTTACGCTACGTAAACGTAAACCCACGTAAACACTTACACCCATGATAGAGGGACATACATCTTCCAGACATTCACTCAAAGTTGGAATGTTTGAAGTATTCTCTCCAAACTTTAAGATGAAAAGTAGTTCAACAGAAGGAGTGAGCTGTGAGGGAGAACTTGATAAAAGAGGGGCAGTAAAGAGAGAGAAAATGTTGGAAAAGAAGAACAGAAGAAGGAAGTTGAACAAAATTTAACCTCTGGGTTTGACTTCATCAAACTTTTCCGGAACATCATCACCAACAATATTTCCGGCCAAAACCAACTTTAGCGACTTATATTCTAGATTTACTCTGGGGTTTGTTGCACAACATCTTTCAACTGTTGTGGCATGTGCTGAATTTATAGCGTTTTAAATTACTTCATTTAACTTTTTAAGATAATTCAAGCAAGCTTTCCAATTCCAAATGTTGAAAGATTACTGCCAACTGATTTAAAAAGACCTGTCGGCCATGATTAATTGGAAATGCCGTCGCTAAAGAGTCGCATAAAACCCGGGAATATAAAAAGAGTGGATTTGAACTCCGGCAAAAGCACATAAAAGAGGGGCGCTTTCATCCCTGAGAGTGAAAAGAGCGTTAAAATGAGTGAACTGGAGTTTTAATTTGCACGTTTTGAAGGTGCAATTGTGACAGTGCATTATGTCCATCACATCACATCATCTAATGGACATTGCGCCTCCCTACCTACGCTTTTATATAGTATACAGGCAAACTGTTGTGTCACAGATTCATTGTTCTATTTGCAGCTCTTTACTGTTGATGCACTTTTCTGCTTTGACAGTTTGTCAACTCTACCAACTGTAATGACTAGCTTTTGTCAACCGTACTTTTATACGTTTCGTGACTTGAATTTCTTGTTTTTTCCTCTTTATTAAGTTAAACTTCTGGTTTTTATTTAACCTTGTAATATTTTTCACCGTTTTCTGTCCCAACAAACGTAATTTATGTACTTAAAATTTTTGAAATGAAATTAACACATTTTAATTTTTGTTGTAATAAATGAAATTATTGATTAGTTTTAATATACTGAAATTAATAGGCCTAGCCTAGTATATTTCTTAAAGTGTTCAAGTGTTAGCAATACAGATGGCAATCCCAATTAGCTAGAATAGGCAAGAATCAAAAAGGCCGTTGAAGCAACTGAAATATTATTTTAAACCTATGTATATCCATCCGCAGTCAGTAACCCGCACCTGAATATTACTGAAAAAATTAAATTGTCCTCAAGTTCCATTGTTATGGGGTCCACAGTACTCGGCACCTTGGGAGTTGTACCGATCTAGGGAACAGTCGGCCCTAGTTTGTAACGAAGACTACACCTAATCATCCACCAAAACACTCATCACATATTGTACTAACCCTCTAAGATTGGTCGGTGTCTCCATCTCAAAAAGCTGATTGGTACAAGATTAAATAGTGATATCTACATATTCGCACCTATCAAAATAAAATAAAGGTAAGTTTGTCTTGTTTAACGAGGCGAAGTTAGGACTACAAGTCTAACTCACCTCGACTTTACCTAGCGTCACATATTATCACTACATATATGACTCTCACCCCACCCTACTAGTCGCATAACTACATCGAAAATAAAAGTGTAAAGTTTGTCTGTTTAACGAGGCGAAGTTAGGACTACACAGTCCTCTTACCACTCAAACTCGACCTTTACCTAGCGTCACCGTATTAGTCACATTACAATTGTGGGTGACTGCGGGGATCGAACCCGCGTCACTGGAGTGATGAGCTCGGAGTCGCGCGCGATACCAATCCGCCACAAATCCGCACCCACGGTTCCGCTAAAATACTCATCTATATATTAAAAGAATTGATGAAAACCTAATGGCAGTCAGTACAACCGTTCTATCAGGCCGATTTTCTTCATTTTTTAATGACAGGTATTTATGCATATATTCGTTATCAAACATCAAAAATCGCTTAACTTTCGCCCTTCTCAAGTATACTCAAAAATGTTTTTTCCCAGGTTTTCTTAGCTTTGTCCTGTCATATCTCAGGTTCTAATTGAGATACATTGTTCGTTTTGGTCTAAGAACACTCAGTGAATCATGCTCTTCATTAGAGATATCATTCGACGTATTTAGTTACTAGAGGAGTTATGTGGACAAACGATGCTTGTAATATCTAGTTACACTTAAAACTAACCGATAAAAACTTTCCGAATGAAAAGTCAAGTATCCGTCCGTTTTACGTTCTTCATTCCCAACTGCACACACTGT
Source organism: Matsumurasca onukii (assembly GCA_018831715.1). Classification (NCBI taxonomy): domain Eukaryota; kingdom Metazoa; phylum Arthropoda; class Insecta; order Hemiptera; family Cicadellidae; genus Matsumurasca; species Matsumurasca onukii. The sequence continues at coordinate 19,376,611 of CM032067.1, forward strand.
AACGACAACTGCCCTGACTGAAAACAAAGCAAAGTAGAGCAAGACGACTCCGGTCGGGTTAAACATTCAGGAAAACGTAAAGCAAAAAAGCAACAAAGCTTGCAGCCAACAAAGCAACGACTGTCAAATGGCTCGAGTTGAGTTTTCTCATCAACTGAAGTTGTTCAATCCACATACAAACCCCCCTTCATCCCCCACCCCCTACCCCCTCCACACAGTGTTGTGCTGAGCTAGCATCTTTCCTACTGGGTAGTTCTTTGCAACATGATAATGGTTAGGTTAACGGTAGTGTCTGTACATCGTTTTTGGTTGTAGGAGAAGGCTTGATGTAAGAACAATCTAATTTTTTTTAAATCATCATCAATAAGTTATAGTTTGTCTAACCAACTCCAATTTTAATGGTTAGGCCTCACTGAAAGGTGACAATGAAGTCCCTTCTAGGGGTGTGGAGTTTTTAAAGGGCACAACCGGGTGGTACCAAAGAATTGGTCCAAAGATTATAGTTTGAAAATTCAAACAGTTACCGTGTTACTTATGCCTTTCAGATCTTTCGATATTGGAATAAAGTTATTTTGAAATTTTCACCAATCAATGAAAATTATAATAGAAAGGCTGAACTTTCTCTGATATCAGTATAATTCCTAAGGCATTACCCATTACTCAACCCTAAGCAAGAAGGTAGGATTCTAAATCTGAGATGGGTAAAAAAGTTATTTTCATCAATCAAACATTAAAATTTGCAAGGACTTTTTCAAACAACAGTCCAAAAAATAGTCCTAGATTCTCTTCAGACTCTCTATTTGTGACAACATCTTACGAAAATTTCAGGAAAAAGGGCTCCTGAAACCCATTTTTGTTGGAATACACCCAACACCTCCCTTCTCCTTTAATTCTTCAATTGCTAAAGCTTAAAGCAAAATATATTTCCTAAAAAGCCTCTTATATATTATCCTCTTGGTATTATGTGTGTACATACAATTTGATCAGAAATTCTCAAAATATTTAAAGGATTTTAAAAACTAAAACTCATTTATTTTAAATAATTGTTGAATTAGCAAACAAAGTTACCTGAGCATTGAGAGAAAAATAGAGCTAAAATGTAGTTACAATTGTAAAATTAAAGTTCTTTAACCTGATATAAATTACATTTTAACACAGCCATTTTTACCTAAATAAAGTTATACCTCATACCCAGGTTTGCAAACGCTCATCTGATTTACACTGAGTACGAATATCCCTTACATCAGAAGAGTAAATAGTCTACATGAATCAGAATGTTTGTCTACCTTTCAGGTTAAAGGTCTGTCCCGACCACTACCAATAACCCTGGCTAAAATAACATTCAACTTCATATTACTTGTGATTTTAACTTAGTTTTGCGATCACTACTTCACAAACATTCAAATTAAATGCAATGTTGATTTTGTTCGTTAAAATGCGTGTTGTTATTTTATCATAGAACATACACATAGAAGTTTTTAGTTTACCCAAATGCTAGTTATTCCCTTATTTGCGCGGTGACGCTCAAGTATCTACAGCTTATTCACACCGAGTGTAGAGAGTTTTTTCGAAACTATGCTTTTAATTGTAAAAGTGGAGTAGATATACGAGTACCCTAAAATTTGGACAATTTCAAAGTTTATTTGTGAAACTATTAACCCAGTATTGCGATTGACACGGCAAATGGAAAGCTCCTCTAGTTTCCAAATGTGGTCTATTAATTTAAAAAAAATTTTAAGGTGAAAACGTACGTGCTCGTAAACCTATGCTAGCGCTTGGTTTGACAGTTAAGCCGCATCAGTTGAAAGAAGGCCGGTTGTTTAGCCAGTTGTTACGTGCGCGGTGTCGTGAGTTCCTTGTGCGGACATATTTAGGTGACCACTGGGGTACGCCTGTTGTTTACTTTTGACAGCTGATCATTATGACAGACTATAAAATGAGGTTCTGGGATTGATCAAACAGAGTGAGTGCCAAACTCAACGAACAATAGCCCCATAAGAACTTATTTTATTTAAAACAATGGATGTATGTAATCTTAATTCTTAATCTTCGCGGCTTTGGTAAAGGTAAAAGGTAAAGTTTGTCTTGTTTAACGAGGCGAAGTTAGGACTACAAAGTCCTCTCACCACTTAACCTCGACCTTACCTAGCGTCACCGTTTAGTCACATTACAAATTGTAAGTGGTGACTGTAGATCGAACCTGCGCCACCGGAGTGATGAGCTCCGAGTCGCGCGCGATACCAATCCGCCACGGATCCACTAATATATATCTTCGTCAATATATAAGGATTTATACCGCGTCACAGTTGAAATATAACATAGCAACGTTTCGACCTCGCTGTGGAGAGTCATCCTCAGTAGCACTTCAGCCAGTCAACCAGCTACTGAGGATGACTCTCCACAGCGAGGTCGAAACGTTTAGCAGTAATTTTGTTTCAACTGTGACGTGGTGTAAACCGGAAGCCTTAGATATTAAGGATGTATGTAATTTAAACGTAAGGACCATGAGTTAAAGTCTTTACTCCCATTATCTTCCGTGTTTACATAAAATCTGATAAATTTGCCAAAACAAGCTCTCCATAAACGAACTGTGGCATGGAAACCTTATGCTGCCAATGTGTGTTACAGAATCCTGTAAATCATTGTTACCGCCTTGTGACTAAATTTGTTCCGTGTTAGAGCGAAGTGTCGTCCGGAGTTATCCTTGACGCAAGAACTTGTCGGATGATATTAACTCGAAGTAGAACAGATTCTACGAGAAAAGGGGTAGAGGAGGGATTGTCTTCGTTTATGTTTAGAAATAAGGAGAATCCTCTTGTAATTTTATATCAACGTAACTTTCCGTGTGTACTCTGCTTCTTTTTGAGAATAAAATAAAGACAGTTTCCTGGTGACATAGACAATTTTGGAATTATACTTAAAATTAAATATTAAGCTATTATTTTAAGAAGAGTGACGCTATAAGGCCGTAATATGACGGTGAACTTTTGTTTCGACAGACCATGTAGCATTAGCTTTATTAGCGAATTTTCTTTGAAAATACAAATGTTCCTTTTGCAAATCTCTAGGTTAAGTTCGTTAACCAGCTTGGTCGGATCATACGATTCAAAATGGTGGCTATTCAAAGTTTTGTTTCCCTATAAAATTGTAGCGATGCCATAAACGAACACAAAGTTCACGCCCTGCATAGTAGAGTTTACTCTCAATAGATCAAAACAACTCTAAACCCTACCGTTTTTAAGTAATTTCTGTTTAATTATTATTAACCAATTTCTGCGCTTTGATATTCAGAGCACTGTGCATAAATTAAGCTGTTATATAATTTACTATATGTTCCCTTGGATACAGAAAGTAAAAGGTAAAGTTTGTCTTGTTTAACAAGGAGAAGGTGGGATTCTAAATCTGAGATGGGTAAAAGTTATTTTCATCAATCAAACATTAAAATTTGCAAGGACTTTTTCAAACAACAGTCCAAAAAATAGTCCTAGATTCTCTTCAGACTCTCCTTTTGACAACATCTTACGAAAATTCTCAGGGGCCTGAACCTTTTCATTGGAATACCCCTCCACTTCATTTCTCCATTTTCAATTGCTAAAGCTTAAAGCAAAATATTTTCCTAAAAAGCCTTTTAAATATTATCCTTTTTTTGGTATTATGTGTCTACATACAATTTGATCAGAAATCTTAAAATATTTAAAAGGATTTTAAAAACTAAAACTCATTTATTTTAAATAATTGTTGAATTAGTAAACAAAGTTACCTGAGCATTGAGAGAAAAATAGAGCTAAAATGTAGTTACAATTGTAAAATTAAAGTTCTTTAACCTGATATAAATTACATTTTAACACAGCCATTTTACCTAAATAAAGTTATAACTCATACCCAGGTTTGCAAACGCTCATCTGATTTACACTGAGTATGAATATCCCTTACATCAGAAGAGTAAATAGTCTATATGAATCAGAATGTTTGTCTACCTTTCAGGTTAAAGGTTCGAATGCTGTTCTGACCACTACCAATAACCCTGGCTAAAATAACATTCAACTTCATATTACTTGTGATTTTAACTTAGTTTTGATCACTACTTCACAAACATTCAAATTAAATGCAATGTTGATTTTGTTCGTTAAAATGCGTGTTGTTATTTTATCATAGAACATACACATAGAAGTTTTAGTTTACCCAAATGCTAGTTATTCCCTTATTTGCGCGGTGACGCTCAAGTATTTACATTCATTTTAAATCTAAGAAGCTTATCTACACCGAGTGTAGAGAGTTTTTCGAAATTATGCTTTTAATTGTAAAAAGTGGAGTAGATATACGAGTACCCTAAAATTTGGACAATTTCAAAGTTTATTTGTGAAACTATTAAACCACGTATAATGAGCGATGACACACGTATCGGAAAGCTCCTCTAGTTTCCAAATGTGGTCTATTAATTTAAAAAATTTTAAGGTGAAAACGTACGTGCTCGTAAACCCATGCTAGCGCTTGGTTTGACAAAGTTGCCGCATCAGTTGAAAGAAGGCCGGTTGTTTAGCCAGTTGTTACGTGCGGTGTCGAGTTCCTTGTGGACATATTTAGTGACCAGAGTACCACTGGGGTACGCCTGTTGTTTACTTTTGACAGCTGATCATTATGACAGATTATAAAATGAGGTTCTGGGATTGATCAAACAGAGTGAGTGCCAAACTCAACGAACAATAGCCCCATAAGAACTTATTTTATTTAAAACAATGGATGTATGTAATCTTAATTCTTAATCTTTCGCGGCCGAAACATATTCACTAAGGCTTCCGATTACGCGTCACAGTTAAATACAAATAAGCAACGTTTGACTTCGCTGTGGAGAGTCATCCTCAGTATCATCTCAGCCAGCTACTGAGGAGGACTCTCCACAGCAAGGTCGAAAACGTTTAGCAGTACTTTGTTTCAACTGTGACGTGGTGTAAACCGAAGCCTTAGATATTAAGGATGTATGTAATTTAACCGTAAGGACCATGAGTTAAAGTCTTAATTCCCCATTATCTTCCGTGTTTCCATAAAAAATCTGATAAATTTTCCAAAACAAGTTTCCATAAACGAACTGTGGCATTGAAACCTTATGCTGCCAATGTGTTACGCAGAACCTGTAAATCATTGTTACCGCCTTGTGACTAAATTTGTTCCGTGTTAGAGCGAAGTGTCGTCCGGAGTTATCCTGACGCAAGAACTTGTCGGATGATATTAACTCGAAGTAGAACAGATTCTACGAGAAAAGGGGTAGAGGGAGGGGAGGGATTGTGTCTTCGTTTATGTTTAGAAATAAGGAGAACTTTGTAATTTATATCAACGTAACTTTCCGTGTGTACTGATAAAATAAAGACAGTTTCCTGGTGACATAGACAATTTTGGAATTATACTTAAAATTAAATATTAAGCTATTATTTTTAAGAAGAGTAACAGCTATTGTAAAGGCCGTAATATGACGGTGAACTTTTGTTTTAACAGAACCATTTAGTATTAGATTTGAAAATACAAATGTTCCTTTTGCAAATCTCTAGGTTAAGTTCGTTAACCAGCTTGGTCGGATCATACGTTTCAAAATGGTGGCAGTTCAAAGTTTTGTTTTCCTATAAAATTGTAGCGATGCCATAAACGAACACAAAGTTCACGCCCTGCATAGTAGAGTTTTACTCTCTCAATAGATCAAAACAACTCCGTTGCTCTAAACCCTACCGTTTTTAAGTAATTTCTGTTTAATTATTTAACCCGAATTTCTGCGCTTTGATATTCAGAGCACTGTGCATAAATTAAGCTGTTATATAATTTACTAGCCTATGTTCCCTTGGATACAGAAAGTAAAAAGGTAAAGTTTGTCTTGTTTAACAAGGAGACGGTAGGACTACAACGTCCTCTCTACCACTCAACCTCGACCTTTACCTAGCGTTACCGTATAGTCACATTACAAATGTAAGTGGTGATTGCGGGGATAGTGTATAAAGAAATTTCGACTAATTTAAAATAGATAAAATGTAATTTTTCTGTTTTATTGGAAATGCTAAGATTCACCTTAGCGCTTGTGGCTACGTGTCGTCTATTTATCTTCGTCCATGCTTTTCTTTTCACATTCTGTTTTTAAAGAATCTTTAACAAAAATAAGCATTCCTTGTTTTTCTCTTTCCATGTCACTACTTTTTATTCATTCATTTTAGACTGCATATTTTAGCAGCTTAAAAAAGTAATATCTAAACAAATAAAAAAAAATCATATGCGATAAAACATCTTACAGTAAATTAAACACCAAGCTTGCCACAAAAGGAACACACCAGTAAGGCAGTAACAGTGGAAAATGTAAACAAAAGATTGACTCTTGAAAGAGGTTGTAGGTTGGTAACGAAATTACCCGGCAGTTAAGAACAATTACCTTGCCTGGAACAAAGACAGAGAACAAAGAAACAGATGATGTCTTGAGGGCTGAATTAAAATTCCCTTTTTGCAAAGTTCTCCGCAAATGCTTCCTTTTTGCCATTCATGCGCAAACTCTATTTAGCTGTTCTTTTTAGCAGCTCGATCAAATTTAGGCTTAGTTTTCGTGTTTGATGAAAATCTCGTGAACTTTGAGATTAATGTTTGAAATTTGGAAGATAAACCAGGCCGACACGCAGCTGCTTAGAGGTTAATGCGTGAATGAATCGAATTTCCTTTGCAATTTGTTACTCTAATACACTCCGCAAACAGCCTCGCTTCGGCCTTCGGCCTCACATTTACGAAGTTTTTTACTCTTAGTTACACTACATAGGCTTTCACAACCTATAATCTAGTGCTTCCGGTTCACACCACGTCAAAATAATTAGTTTGTAATATTTCGGTATCGCTGTCGAGTACCATTTAAAAAGGTTTCAGTAAATGATTGACTGAAGATGGTAGGACTACTTTACAGTGAGACCGAAATATTTCAAGCTAATTATTGTGATGTTTTGACGCGGTGTGAACCAGAAGAACTAGATTATACTTAACACTTTGGCTCAGTGACTGAAGATGGTACTCCACAGCGAGACCGAAATATTTCAAGCTAATTATTATGATGTTTTGACGCGGTGTGAACGGAAGAACTAGATATATTTCCAATGATTCGCTTACTATTTTCGGAAGTCACGTTAAGCCGTTGATCCTTGTATTTCCATTGGTCATTGGGATACTGTATTAATGACCCATTCTAAGGAAGAGTCGGCCTTAGTTTGTAACAAGACTACACCTCATAACTCATTACTACCACTCATCACACCACATATTTGCCTTAAAATACCTTCATGCGAGTGGTCGGCATCTCAAATAGTGATTTAGTGATTTAAATCCCCTTTTGGGTTCGGTTTTTTTTAACAACGGATTCGTTTGACTCGTTCTCCGCTAATTCCTCCACTTTGTGTGTTCCAGTGCGAAGAGTGCCTCCGTCATTCTCCATCCCGCCGCCTCCACTCCACGAGGTGATGCTGGGTCAGGACCTGAACCTCACGTGTGTGGCTGTGGGCTCGCCCATGCCCTACGTCAAGTGGAGACGCGGCCCTGCCACCGACCTCACGCCAGAGGACAAGCTGCCCATAGGACGCAATGTGCTGGAACTGACCGCTATCCAGGAGTCGGCGAACTACACCTGTGTGGCGGCCAGTGCTCTGGGTGTCATCGAAGCAACTACTCTCGTCAAAGTGCAATGTTAGTGCTGCTCTAAAGTTTCTTCTAGTTTAGTTGGAAAACACTGTTTCCTGACCAGTTTAACTAAGTCTAGAAAACAATCATCTCTGAATATCTCTTATTTACCCATAACATTTATTTAAGTTTATTAACATTTCTATACTGGGACTCGTGGCTTGGTCCTGTAATCCAGCTTCATGGAGGTCAGGTTTTGAGGATGATATAGGTCTAAAGCTGCTCAGATGGTCTCAGTGATCATCTGATGATACCCCATCAACTCCCACCATTTGTTTGAACATATCAGACCATCACCTGCGTGGGTTTTGGAGTCACATTAAGCCGTTGGTCCTTCTATTTCCATTGGTCATTGGGCTATTAATTAATGATACACTCATCCTTCACCACATATCTGCCTTAAAATACCCTCATGAGAGTGGTCGGCATCTCAAATAGTGATTTAGTGATTAGTGATCATTGCTAAACTCCCATGTTTTTTTATTCTAAAACTAATCTCCCCACACTTCCAGCTCTGCCCGACCCCAACCAACATCCAGGTGTCAGACATCACAGCCACCTCTGTCCGGCTGACCTGGACCTACCCGTCGGACGACCTGCAGTACTACGTCATCACCTACAAGCCCAAGTACGCCAACCAAGCCTTCAGCGAGATCAGTGGCATCATCACCATGCACTACACTGTGCGCTCGCTCAGTCCGTACACAGAGTACGAGATGTACGTCATCGCAGTGAACAACATCGGGCGTGGTCCTCCTAGTGCACCGGTCATCGTCACCACCGGGGAGACAGGTGACGTACTTGCACAAGTAGTCATTCAAGTAGTTGCTGACCATTGGTAGACTAACCTCTAGCTGGTAGAAATAACATCGTAAAGCTTAAGAGCCCCAGCATTTCGACGGGATAGGGAAGTCTTCCAAACGATACAAACGATGTTTCGAGTAGATTAATGCACTAAAATTGGGGAAAGCTTTCCACGTGTCTGCAAAACGTAAAACAACCCTGCACTACTAAGAAAGGTCAGTGCATATGCCCTTATGAAAAATTCAATTAACATTTTTTAAATAATTATTGTTAGACAAAGGTGCAAGTTTTGGATTTTAAATGCAGATTTCTAAATGGCTCTATGCTTCCAGAGCAAAATTTTATATGCAGGGTTTTCAGAATTTGTTGAATACTTTAGGGTTTTGTTCCTTGAAACTTGTAAACTCAATAATAAGGATTTTTAACATGCTAAGTGGTTGTCTGTCATTTGTATGTGTTTTGTGTTTTAATTTCAAAACTGTTTCAAACTTATGCAGATCCAAATTATCAATGTAAATAAAGTGTAATTTTTAAAATCTTAACTTTTAAAATTCAAAATGAAAACCGTTAAATTTTAAATGGTTTCAAGATAATTTAAGTTTTAAAATTTTAATGCCATTTTGAATGTTTAAAAGTTAGACGAAAAACCTTTATTTACATTAATAATTTGGACCTACATATGGTTTCAAAGCTTGATTACATGAAACAGTTTTGAAATTAAATATTTCATTAAAACACCTACAGATAGACAACCACTTATGCATATTTTTAAAAAAATTCCATTATTTATGAGTTTACTAAGCCTCCAGGAACAAAACCCCTAAAATATTCTACACTAATTCAAACACCCTGTATAAGTGCATTAACCAATTTAAAACATTGTTTGCAGTTTTCCCTCCATGTTATAAGCTTTGCACTGTGAGGGACATACGGCCGCTTTATCAAGCCGCCTTTTAATAATTTTATAATTGTTTCGAGCCGCTTTATACGTTGAGTAATTTTAAAAAATCATATAATTTACGTAAAACTGGTTTCTATATCAAGCACATTATTTCAACTATTAAAACCAAGTACAACAAAGTATAAAATATTGTTGTGTTATATCTGTGTATAAAGATATGTGCCTACTTTCAAGGCCAGTTGGCTAAGGCTATGGTTCCCAAAGAAAAAATCTGTCATATCTTGTTCTGGCTTATGAGTTTAGAACACTTAAGGCAAATTGTTCATGAAGTTTACTTGAAGTCTCTTTGTAGAGTATACAGACTCTGAGTTAAATTCACAATTGACAACTTGCTTGTAGGTTTCATATTGATCAAAACCCATCCCCCTTTCGGTTTTAATTGTTGTTGAAACATTACTAGAGTATTCAAGATTTCAGTAATTACTATCATCAGATTATTTTAACTCCACCTATTGTTGATTTTTTCCTTATCAAACTCAGAATATTATTAGAAGGCTTTAGTTTAGAAATAAACCTTCAGCGTTAAATTGTTTTAATTATAATAAACTGCTACTTAGCTGTAACAAGTTGTGTAGAAATATTTAGATTTAAGTTTTATCGCCTCAAGTATTCCTGAAAAGTATTTCTCTTTAGAATGTTGTATATTTTGATTCCTTGTTATAAAACAATAACTAAGTAGTTTATCAAGTTGATCAGTTAACTTTTAAATGTAGTTAGAATTTGCATGATGTAATTTCAATTTTAAATTTAAAATACACTATCACAAGTGTTATCCTGATTAACGACAAGGTTTCTTCAACCAACTAAAAATTAAAAACAAATTAGAAAGCTCAAATATAAACTTAAGTTAACTAACATCATACCTTTATATTGACTTATGTTACACGATTACATAAAACGTTTCAGCAGGGGTAAAATATTTTGTGTTTTAATGTATTTTTGTGTTTTGGTGGAGCCACTCCACATTTACAAACTAAAGAAGGAAATTTTTGCTGTTTTCATGCTGTTTTCTCGACGGACTTTACAATGTTGATGTAAGTTGGAATCTGTGTGGCACCTGAAGTAGCGCCTTGCACCAACCACTCTGGCACTGCACTTAGAAGCAAAACTGAAAAAAACAATACACCGCAGATTATTTATGTTAACGTTAAGTTTGCTATTATATGCAATTCCATCACTCACTTTCTCACTGCTGACAAAACGTGTCTTAAGGGCTATTTACACTGTCAATAAATTTCATAAATCCTGCTTTATAAAAATGCCAAATCAGCTGGGTTGTCAGTTTTAAATATTGATTTATTCATAAGGCAGGGTTGATGAAATTGACTGCAACGATTGGTAGTTTAGGGGTTCCTTAACATAATATGTTGGAGGTTTAAATTTTAATACTATCAATACAAGTTTTAACTTTGAGTTTAAAAAATTAAACATGTAATTATCTAGGCATATCTCTTTTTAATACAGAATTTATGCACATTGCCCCTTTAGAAAGACAGTTTTTTTGTCTAAACAACTTTTGAATTTCAAAATTGTTTGCTACTATATTTTGTATTAAAGTTAACATTTTCTTTGACACTTCCAGTGTCCAGTGTGAAACCCACAAATGGAACCTTATATTTAAACTGTCATAATACTATATAAAATCTTCATTCCAAAAAGAAGTGAATGTAAGACAAACCCTATATTTTACACACATTTCTTAGAACTTCTTTGTTGATTTGAGATTCGCTCTAGCTATATTTGCTTATACTAGTTAAATTGAACTAATAATGTTTGTGGTTTGGTTTTATTTAGCGAATGTCGCTAGCGCTAACATTACTTGCAGTACAAACATTTGAAATTTTTTAGGAGACATTTTAAGAAATAAGGTTAAAATTCTTGAGGACTTTTGTAAGTATGACGTTTGCTACAATTTGCATCATGTTGCCAAGGTTTTTAAGTTTGTTTTGCTCTGGAATATGACTCATCACGAATTCGCTGTAAATTAGCTTCATGAAAATCTTTTTTATTTAGTCAATAAAATTGTTTTGTCGAGTGAAAATTGTACAAAGTATGTTCATGAGTTTATTTTAATCAGTTTGTTGTACATATTTTATCAGAATAATACATTCTTAAATTTTTTTCTCAGTCTGTGTGGTTAAAAGATTGTCTACACTCATGTCTTGTTTAGTACAAAGAATTGTTTTTAAAACGTATAAAAATATTTTCTTTTTTTGTCTTTTTCAATCCAAACCACTTCAATTTCACCTCCAAATTAAGTTTTTATCCAAATGAAAGTATTATCTGACATAATTTCTCTTATCGTGCCAAGTCATAAAAACAAAGCTATGTCATAAACTAGTTGTCCGGTTCACACTGTGTCAAAAAATCATAATAATTACTTTGAAATATTTCGGTCTCGCTGGATTATCTTCAGTCACTGATTAGCTGAAACATGGCAATTGAATAAAGATGGCATTCTACAGCGAGAACGAAATAATTCAAACTAATCATTATGATGTTTTGACGTAATGTGAACCAGAAGAATTAGATCATAGGCCGTGAAAGCCAAACAGTCATAACATACTGTCATAAATTCATCGGCGTGAAAGTGTTGAAAAATGCGTATCTGATAATGTTTGCATGTGACCCTATTATCTCTTATCAGACATCAATGCGACCTTATTTCTCTCTGGACATGCACATTCATGCACACTGCACATTTCTGTTCCTCGCACATTTCTCTCTTTCTATTCCGTGCACATTTACTACATTTCAATACACTACGTTTTTCTTGCCGAATACATAATTATTGCATTTTACTGCCATATTGCATTTGATGGACAAATGAGTTATCGTCCTATGGGTACTTCTATAACCGAATAGCGTTAAAATTAGAATAATATTTTCTGATACAATATTAACTATGATTTAGAGCTATTAATTTAAATGTTAACTCTTTGCGTTACGTAACAATATATAAAACTTGAACTTTGTAAAGAATACATATACTTGAAAATTCACATGATTTTAAATTATTGTGTCTTAAAAAAATATTGCATTCTTCCATGAAGTTGAAATTTAGCAAACAACGGAACATTTAGTTAAATTAAGTTAAGGAATTTAGTATAACTTTTATTGGCATAAATTTACTTAAACTTATGACAAAAATTTAAAATAACCAAACAACCCTTTTTCAAGATAAGTTATTAATTTTTTATCTTTTTTATTAGTGGACCAACCAGGCACAAGTAAGTACAGATTATATTGCTATAAGGGTGTACTCGTAGTTTGTGATTTTTTTTATTGTGTAAAATTTATTTTTCTTTTTACATTGTTATGTTATTTGTGTCAAAGAGGTTTTCAGTTTAAGTAATTTTGGTACAATTAAACTGAGTTATCCTTTAAAAACCGGTAAACCTAATTCATTAAAATTATTTTTGAAGGTAAGTAGCTAGTATTTGGTTTGTATTTTATGTTATTGGGGTAAAAATTGGGTATATTAATGGGGTATATGATTATAGGGTATAAATTTTACCCCAAAATTAATAATGTGTTTTACAAGTCTGGTGTGTTTGTTATTCTTATGCTTAAAACTGTTATTTTAAATTCAAAGTTATATTTACATTGCTTGTTATCAATAGTTTTTTTAACAATTAAGTGAATTAACTCCCCTCTCCTAAAATTCCCTTTAAAGTAAGTAAGTTGCTTGCAGGATCTCATCTTTAAAAAATCTACCTCTGTACAATTTTTCATCTAATTACAGACATCATAGTTTACCTATAAACTAAAATTACTTACAATTTTGAAGGCTTCGAATGATTATTTCACACATTCACAAATATATCCGTCAGTAAATCCTGGAAACACTCACAGAGTCGGGCAATAACACGAGATAAGGAAAAGTGTGTTTGCTCGTAGCCATCTCTCTCGTAGCCAAGTGTAAATAAATGACTCTTGATTGGAAACCGAGTCCATAAATCCATCAGGGTGAGAGGTAACGTGGAAGTGCGCTGCGCGACGCGGCGTAGTGGGACAGATGGCCACCATTGTTTACGCTAGCCGACACTTTGACATGGACACTCTGGCTAGCTCCCTCCTCCCCTTCCCTCCACCTACGGCAAGAACGTTCTAGGTTCGGAAATGTTTAAAGTCGTCAAAACACAACTGATTTTGTAGGCTTTATTGAAATAGATCAAATATTTTGTTAAAAAATACTGAATAATTTTCAAATTTAAATAGTAAAATACCTAAAATAACCCCTTAACACCATCCGGCCCAACTATGCCTTCAAATTTTGAGGGTATGTTTAAATCTGGATGTTTAAAGAATCGCCCAGCAAGGGATTTAAGTCGGTTTGGTCCAAACATTTTGTCTTCAAATTTCTTTAGTAATAAATTAGCTATTTAGCGTTTAAACAAATTAAGATCTATAATAAGTCATTTGAAATAGTATTTAAATATTTCTGTTTGTAATATTGACTTTCACATGATTTGGATAAACATTCAGATTTAAGTACTTGTCTAAATTTGAAGGCACAAATAGTTGGGCCGGATGGTGTAGTGGTCAACTGTCGGGCAAGCGAGAGACCGGGTTCAAGTCCCAGTTCAGTCCAAAGATTTTTGTCTTCAAATTTCTTTATTACTTAAATAACCCTTTGAAAAATTGTTTAATGGTATTCAGAACACGTAACATTTGAGAAAAATGGCAACTCAGATTTTTCCATCAAAGAAAAAAAACTATCCAACAGGTTACTTTACTCTTGAGGACTTTTTTGATCATAAATGCTAAATTGTTGTTGATAATATTTTGCTGCAAAAACCTTTTTGAAGATATCGAAACCACTTTCTAACTCTAGCTGAACACACCTAAACTATTGAACACGTCTAGCATGTCACCTGGAAATAGTGTCCGTTATGTTGATTTACTAGAAAACATGAAAGAATAAAAACAACTGTCATTTTGTGTACCAAGTGTCTATCTTAAAATTGTTTACTAATTCAATGAGTCACCATTCAAGTTAAAAGTCTAGAGTATTCAAATTATTTAGCTAAAACACAAATTAATTGAGGTCTGTCATTTCTCGTTTAGCAATCATAAAAACTAAACGCATATTTGCAAATACCAACCGCGGAATTTAACCGAACCAATAAAACTTTCCTCACACAACACAGAAGACAATAAAAACAGTATTACTCCGACCATAAAATAAACACTCAAATCAATCGGGTTTAGTATAATTGATAAATTCCTATTTCGGAATAAAATGATGTGTTTGTCATATTTGTTTGCGCTGCGGCTGCGATGTTATAAATGCGAGCAGGTGACAATGGAGAATGTGATTGTATTGCGGATTGTGGTCGGCGTAGATTTCATAATCGGTCGCTGGCACGTCATCGGTGGTTTGTTTTGATTAAATTCTCGCCACTGAACTGACCAGATAACAATAATGTCCCAGAGGTTAGCATATTTCGCTTAATATTCTCTCGGCAGTAATTTTTTTATTTAATATTTTGCTTAAGTTTGATGTGATTTTTAGAATTGGTTTCTGCTTGACAGCCGATACTAAAGGTTTTCCACGTCCATATAAACAACAGAGGAATATTCATGATTTAAGTTTGTTATTTTTTATTACTAAAGAAATTTGGAGACAAAAATGTTTGAACCAAACCGGGATTTGAACCCGGGTCTCTCGCTTTCTGGCCACTATACCATCCTATTTATGCCTTCAGATTTAGAGAAGTACTTAAATCTGAATGTGTATCCAAAACATGTGACATTCAATAGCGACTTTAAAACAACAAGCTGGAAAGATTACAAACGGAATTTAAATTTTGTTAGCTATTTTAATCTACAAAATGTTGTTAACTAAATCAATCAAGCTCTTGACGAAGAGTTCAATCCAAACTGTTAATGCTTCTAAAATATATAAAATGAAAATAATATATTGCAAACAATATTAGTAAAAAATTGACAAAACTTAGTAAAATAGAATATTACAAACTTAGTGATTGGTATAAAAATGTAATTTCCAATACTGTTTGACCGTTGCTGATAATTCTTCAAAATGATAGAATCAGGCATTTAGTAGCTTAAAATTACAATAGTGTTAGAAAAACATAGCACCCTTTATAATATGTTGGTTTTATTTCATTTTAATTATGAAGGGTGCTATGTTTTCTTATAATATAAATAAGAAAGTATCCCTGTTTTGTGATTCTCTTTCGCATAGCTTAAAATTATAATATCTACAAAACAGCTTGTATAAGAAATTTAATTGCAGATTCATTTAAAATCTCACCAAATTCAGTACCAAAATATTCTTCTACCTTGAGATTTCCTCGGTCTCTGTGTTAGTGATAAGTTTCAACTTGAATTTTTTAGAACATACACTTACAAAAGTATTCATCAAAAAAAATGGTTTTAACATGTTTATATGACCTTTTTCCTAAAACCTTTGGAAAGTGTCTTGAAGAGAAGTGTTATACTCGATGTTTTGTTACAGAACCAGGATCTGCGCCTCGAAGCGTGCAAGTGCGACCGCTGAGTTCCAGCACCATGGTGATCCAGTGGGACGAGCCTGAGACCCCCAACGGACAAGTTACCGTAAGTTTCATTGTTCTACAGTTTACGTTCCCCAAATTGGCTAAGGGATCGGGGTCTAATGTAGCTAGATGGTAGTGTAAAAGCACTCACAAACCAAACTAATTTCTCCATGTAATCAGCTGGCAGCACAACCTAGTGACAATATTGTTATGAGATAGAATGTTACTGTCATAACTAAAAGAGGTAAACGATAATCTTTTAAACTAAAATAAAATAGTAAACCATAAAATTCCTTTGTATTATTATTCACATGTGTAAACATTAAACCTTTTGGTTTTCATGGGAAACTACTACGTTCAAACATATTCGGGTGTGGTCATAGCTCAGTGGTACAGTGCGTGCCGCACAAATCAGCCGGGTCGATTCCAGCAGTGATAACTTTTCACGATGGCCACTCCCGTGGTTGGATCACGTTAAGCCGTTGGTCCATTCCATTGGTCGTTGGGCTATTAATTAATGATCCAAACTGGGGACAGTCGGCCGGAGTTTGTAACAAGACTACACCTCATCATCCATCAAAAACACTCAACACTCTCACTTCATCCCATATAAAATACCCTCTAGAGAGTGTGTTTGCTCGTAGCCATCTCTCTCAGAGCCAAGTGTAAATAAATGACTCTTGATTGGAAACCCAGTCCATAAATCCATCAGGGTGAGAGGTAACGTGGAGTGAGCAGCGACGCCGGCGTAGTGGGACAGATGGCCACCATTGTTTACGCTACGACACTTTGACATGGACACTCTGGCTAGCTCCTCCTCCCTCCCTCCACCTACGCAAGAACGCCTAGGTTCGAAATGTTTAAAGTCGCCAAAACACAACTGATTTTGTAGGCTTTATTGAAATAGATCAAATATTTTGTTAAAAAATACTGAATAATTTTCAAATTTAAATAGTAAAATACCTAAAATAACCCCTTAACACCATCCGGCCCAACTATGCCTTCAAATTTTGAGGAGTATGTTTAAATCTGGATGTTTAAAGAATCGCCCAGCAAGGGATTTAAGTCCCGGTTTGGTCCAAACATTTTTGTCTTCAAATTTCTTTAGTAATAAATTAGCTATTTAGCGTTTAAACAAATTAAGATCTATAATAAGTCATTTGAAATAGTATTTAAATTCTGTTTGTAATATTTCCAGCCTATTGATTTAAAGTCGCTATTGACTTTCACATGTTTTGGATAAACATTCAGATTTAAGTACTTGTCTAAATTTGAAGGCACAAATAGTTGGGCCGGATGGTGTAGTGGTCAGCACAATCGGGCGGCAAGAGAGAGACCCGGGTTCAAGTCCCAGTTCAGTCCAAAGATTTTGTCTTCAAATTTCTTTATTACTTAAATAACCCTTTGAAAAATTGTTTAATTAAGAAAATGGTATTCAGAACACCGTAACATTTGAGAAAAATGGCAACTCAGATTTTTCCATCAAAGAAAAGAAAACTATCCAACAGGTTACTTTACTCTTGAGGACTCTTTTTGATCATAAATGCTAAATTCGTTGTTGATAATATTTTGCTGCAAAAAAACCTTTTTTGAAGATATCGAAAACACCCACTTTCTAACTCTAGCTGAACACACCTAAACTATTGAACACGTCTAGCATGTCACCTGGAAATAGTGTCCGTTATGTTGATTTACTAGAAAACATGAAAGAATTAAAAAACAACTGTCATTTTGTGTACCAAGTGTCTATCTTAAAAATTGTTTACTAATTCAATGAGTCACCATTCAAGTTAAAAGTCTAGAGTATTCAAATTATTTAGCTAAAAACACAAATAAATTGAGGTCTGTCATTTCTCGTTTAGCAATCATAAAAACTAAACGCATATTTGCAAATACCAACCGAGGAATTTAACCGAACCAATAAAACTTTCCTCACACAACACAGAAGACAATAAAAACAGTATTACTCCGACCATAAAATAAACACTCAAATCAATCGGGTTTAGTATAATTGATAAATTCCTATTTCGAATAAAATGATGTGTTTGTCATATTTGTTTATGCCATGGCTGATGTTATAAATGCAGCAGGTGACAATGGAGAATGTGATTGTATTATGGATTGTGGTGGCGAGATTTCATAATCGGTCGCTGCATCATCGGTTTGTTTTGATTAAATTCGCCACTGAACTGACCAGATAACAATAATGTCCCAGAGGTTAGCATATTTCGCTTAATATTCTCTCGCAGTAATTTTTTATTTAATATTTTGCTTAAGTTTGATGTGATTTTAGAATTGGTTTCTGCTTGACAGCCGATACTAAAGGTTTTCCACGCCCATATAAACAACAGAGGAATATTCATGATTTAAGTTTGTTATTTTATTACTAAAGAAATTTGGAGACAAAATGTTTGAACCAAACGGGATTTGAACCCGGTCTCGCTTTCTGGCCACTATACCATCCTATTTATGCTTCTAAAATATATAAAAAAATGAAAATAGAATATTACAAACTTAGTAATTGGTATAAAAATGTAATTTCCAATACTGTTTGACCGTTGCTGATAATTCTTCAAAATGATAGAATCAGGCATTTAGTAGCTTAAAATTACAATAGTGTTAAAAAAACATAGCACCCTTTATAATATTTTGGTTTTATTTCATTTTAATTATAAAGGGTGCTATGTTTTTTCTAACACTATTATAAATAAGAAAGTATCCCTGTTTTGTGATTCTCTTTCGCATAGCTTAAAATTATAATATCTACAAAACAGCTTGTATAAGAAATTTAATTGCAGATTCATTTAAAATCTCACCAAATTCAGTACCAAAATATTCTTCTACCTTGAGATTTCCTCGGTCTCTGTGTTAGTGATAAGTTTCAACTTGAATTTTTAGAACATACACTTGCCCCTTAATACAAAAGTATTCATCAAAAAACAAATGGTTTTTTGAACATGTTTATATGACCCTTTTCCTAAAACCTTTGGAAAGTGTCTTGAAGAGAAGTGTTATACTCGATGTTTTGTTACAGAACCAGGATCTGCGAAAGCGAACAAGAAGTCGCGACCGCTGAGTTCCAGCACCATGGTGATCCAGTGGGACGAGCCTGAGACCCCCAACGGACAAGTTACCGTAAGTTTCATTGTTCTACAGTTTACGTTCCCCAAATTGGCTAAGGGATCGGGTCTAATGTAGCTAGATGGTAGTGTAAAAACTCACAAACCAAACTAATTTCTCCATGTAATCAGCTGGCAGCACAACCTAGTGACAATATTGTTATGAGATAGAATGTTACTGTCATAACTAAAAGAGGTAAGATAATCTTTTAAACTAAAATAAAATAGTAAACCATAAAATTCCTTTGTATTATTATTCACATGTGTAAACATTAAACCTTTTGGTTTTCATGGGAAACTACTACGTTCAAACATATTCGGGGTGGTCATAGCTCAGTGGTACAGTGTGTGCCCGCACCAAATCAGCCGGGTTCGATTCCCGAGCAGTGATAACTTTTCACGATGGCCACTCCGTGGTTCGGAGTCACGCTAAGCCGTTGGTCCATTCCATTGGTCGTTGGGCTATTAATTAATGATCCAAACTGGGGGACAGTCGGCCTGAGTTTGTAACAAGACTACACCTCATCATCCATCAAAAACACTCAACACTCTCACTTCATCCCATATAAAATACCCTCTAGGAGTGGTCGATGTCTCAAATCTATGTATCAAATTATCAAAGTATAAAACGTATTTTTGTTTTACTACTGGTATTTTATTCGAAGATCTTATTATTTTATCATAGGAGTTCTGGTTCATAAGAAATACAATAGCACACACAACTTTAAATGTGTCTTGGGATTTGTTTTAACCCCTCGTATGTCCACAGGGCTACAAAGTGTACTACTCGGAGGAGAATGCTCAGCTGCCGATGGCTTCGTGGGGTCACAAATGGTGGACAACAATCAGCTGACCACCATCAGTGAGCTGACGCCTCACACCATCTACACGATACGTGTGCAAGCCTTCACCAGCGTCGGGCCTGGACCTCTCTCCGCACCCGTGCTCGTTAAGACTCAACAGGGAGGTGAGTTGAGAGAGTCAGTTGATACCGAGGAAGTACTTTGATACCAAACATGTCCTGTGGAATAATTCAGCATTTTTAGCATCAAGCTCATCGGAGGTTTCTTTGACTCTGTTGGAAGAGACTCTCTTCAAACTGGAAAGAATCCTTAAAGTGGTCAATCGATAGCAAACACCTGGTCGATATGATAGTAGAAAAAGGTGTTGAAGGTTAAAGAGACACTCTACATGTTTTCATTGACTTTTAAAAGCTTTCAACTCTGTTAATTACGAGATTCTAATACACAAACTTGAGTAGGTCCCTCAGGGTTCTTTTACTCTTCTTGATCTGTGTCAATGATGTCGTTGACAAGGCGGAATACTCTCCGTTTCAACTCAAATTCAATCAAAGAAATGGAAGAAATTACATTCATTTGTTTCAATAGTGCAATCACCTTACAAAATCAACTTCCATCCACTTTTGCTTGTAGCAATAAGATTCAAGTCATTGTCTAACGGTAATGCTGAAAATGAGAGACTGAAAATCCAAGAGGTCCATCCAACAAAACTCCTAGAAGTACACCTCAATCAAGGGTTGACTTGGAGTTTTCACATTTGCTCAAAGACTTCCTCGAGCACTTATGTTTTGAAGCAGCTAGAAATACTGTTCAATCCAGCTACTCGTAACAGTTAACTATGAATTAATTTTGTACACCTCTCCAACAAATTGGCTTTGTTAGGTGGCTTTTTAACATGTCTAGACTTGTTATTAAGCCAGCATTATAAAACGGTTGACACTTCTCTGCCTCCACATCTCGGAAATTTGTCTCTTTTTCAAACCAAATTGTGACATCATAAGAATGTAAACTTTTATGAAACTAGAGGTAGGGAGAATAATATTATTAATGAACTGCGAGACAAAGTATTTCAACTTTAGCGAAATCAAAATGAACTCTGATTCATCCCTTGTCCTAATTATGGCGTTGAAGACCAAGTGTACTAAGCGTAGCTGCTCACAAACATAACATTCTGTGGCTTTGCAGTTCCGAGTCAGCCCAGCAACCTGATCACCACGGATGTCGGTGAAACCTCCGTCTCGCTGCAGTGGAGCAAGCCTTCCCACTCGGGCGAGAACATTGTCAGCTACGAACTCTACTGGAACGACACCTACGCTAAGGTGAACCAGTCATTTTCCTCTCACAGAGTGTCTGTTGCTAGTGTAGGACTTGATAGTACAGTAGACTCCTTCTTGTTCGGCTTCGCTTGGTTCGGCCCGTGGATGGTCTGCCAACCACCTGAGGCCTAAACATAGTCTACATCTACAATTTTTTGATAATTTGATCGTTTTTTTAATTAGTTCCAAATTGTATTTTGCTGAATAATGATTTTTCTGATCACATTAATTCAGTTAACATAAGTCTAAAGCTAAACTATGGTCAGTTTTGGAGCTGTAAAGGGCCCCAAACGTCTTTTCCTTGTATTTTTGTATAGTCCGGCCGAGTGTCTAGGTCTGGAGGTGAACGAATAAGAGGTAGTCTACTTTAGCTATTCCTTTCATAAAGGAGCTAGTTGTATTTGTTTGCTGATTGACAGCTGATTTCTTTCTGGTAAGAAACATATTAAAAATTAAACCTGTTTGCTTTTCCAACACTACATCTCTGTCAGCTTTAACTTCCTCATTAAAATTTTTAAATTTTTCATTTTAATTGTGAGACTTCCAGTTTAAATATTGTTCTAAATTCAAACTTATTTTTTTTACTTTTGATTTGAACACGACAGGAAAAGCACCACAGGCGAATCCCGATATCGGAGAGCTACACTCTGACCGGTCTCTACCCCAACACACTCTACTACATCTGGCTAGCAGCTCGGTCGCAGCGAGGGGAAGGGGCCACCACCCCACCCATACCAGTCCGCACTAAGCAGTACGGTAAGTGGTCGCGGAGGTAGGCTACCAGTCGCACTGCATGACTCTGCGTTGCCATCCAAACTGTACTCAACAGCTGATGCAGCAAAGTGTCGTCTGTAAAGGAAAGCTAAGATACTTTTCGTGAAAAGAACGTTGGGAATCTTGACTTGTGGTGCTTTGGTTAAACATCGGGATTTTGTATGGACGCATAGATTGTATTAAGCCTTGTTCTTCTTGTTTCAAGTTACTCAAAAATCTCTTTCGCTTTGGCACAAAACATCACCAGTTGCAGCTGAGCACTAAATTTAGTCAGAAGAGTCAAAGAAACCTGCAAGTATTAAGTAGTAGTCACACTCCTCTTCTCACTTAAAAAAAAGAAAGTCCACAAATATATTCAACTTCCTTTCAACCAAAACACCTTTAAGTAAATACAGGAAAACCCACGTCGGAATTATTGGATCAGTCAGCTTAGATTACTAAAGTTTGTACTTGCCAGAAAATTATTAGGTTACAGAAGAAAATTAAGCATTACGATTCTTTAGGAAAGTCTTTTCCTGCTGGTATCCAACATTGATAATATGCTGTTATCGGTAAGATAAATACAATTTTTCCCATGTGATGATTTTTTTCCCAGAATCACAACTTAGGCATTAGTGGTCTAACTATTGAAGCTTTTACCAAACTTCTCGTTTTGACTAGCCAGGTTTTCAGAATACCAACATTTGCATTAGCAGGACTTTAATGTAGTTTAGTACACTCAAGATCGTAACTAAGAAAATTCACAGTAGGTGAAAAAATTCTGGTTTGGATGGCAACACAAGTTTTACTGTGTATATAAAACTAAAAAGGTATTTACCATCTCACTTTGTTTATTTGAAGGTTTTTCGCACAGCAGTCCTATTTGCACTCCCACTAGGGTTGCAGTTTTGGTTTTTCGTTTTCAGTTTGCATTGTGGTGCACCGTTTGTTTGGGTTTTAGTGTTGGTTTTCAGCGTGCCGGGGTGGAGTCCACGTGTGTTGACTACTAACATATGTTCACGACCTCTTTCAGCACTGTTCACTGAAAACAGCTGATTTCAAAGTTGGCTTAAGGTTCAATACTTCATGATACTTCCAGTTTTTTACTTAACGGAGCTAATGTCCTGAACAGAACTATCCAAAGTAATAGTTCTATTATTGTCTTCTTAATTCCAGTAAATTTTTGTTAAATATTCAAACCTTTATATAGAATTTGAAAATAAACAAAAATGTTTCAATCAATAATTGCTATTTTTAAATTTTTAGAACTAATAACTTTTTTGGATTAAGAAATAGCAAACTGAAGTATTTTTTTTTTTTATATATACAAAGATATTTCAAACACAAGCTTAAAAGAACCTTTTACATTTTTCTTTTTGTACCTGAGTAGAAATAAATATGTACCAAAACAACCCTTGAGCAAAAATTATTTTTCATACAGAGTTTCAGTTTTTTACTCATTTTAACTGAAATTCTTTATGACAATATTTTTTACTGAGGATGTTTTGTTACAAAGTTATTTCTAATTAATAAGTTAACATCTCTTACATTTTCAAATTCTTGTGTTGCAGCTATTATTGTGATTTGTATAAAAAGTTGATAAAACTCTTATTGTTTGATGTTTATAATCAATTACTTGTCTGTTTTTCTGTCTCTTCGATAAATTATTTACATTCTTTTAAAGGACTTAAATTTTTACTACAAATTTACTGGTTTACTTTGTATAATTTTTTCCTAAGATATATTTAATTATTTTTAGTTTTGTTTAAATTATTATTTAGTCTGGATCACAACTGAACGTTAGTCAGTTGAGTCCGACTACCTATTTGTTTTATGATTTGTGTTTTTCGTTTATTTTGGCACGTTGAGGGGGGTATTTTCAGTGCCCGGGGCCCCGCCGCAGAATGTCTCCGGAGTCGCCGAAGGCCCCACCTCGGTGCGTGTGAGTTGGAGCCCCCGCCAGCGGAGCGGAGCAACGGTCGCATCGTCTACTACAAGCTGCACATCGTGGAAGCCGGCCGCAGCGACTCTGAGGCTTCCGAGGTTAAGCTGAACGCTTCGTCGTTTGTGATTGACGAACTCAAACGCTGGACCGAGTACGGATCTGGGTGTTGGCCGGGACGAGCGTGGGTGATGGACCCCCCTCGTACCCCATCACGGTCCGCACGCACGAAGACGGTACAGTATATGCTTTATATGATGAAGTTACCCGGACATCCAAGCTCTGTCACGTCTTGTGACACTTTTGGCCTGTATCCACTTAAAACTATAAGTAAATTCTTTTCTTAAGTATCAACTCTCTAAAAGAAAGTACATTTTAATTGTAAAACTTTATCATTCTCTGAGTATCCAAGACAGTGTTCATCTTTAAGATTAATTTTGTCAATTTTTCGTAATGAATCAAAATTAATATATTTGAGGTTTACAACTTTGTAAAGTTTTCTCTAAGCTCCCTAACCTAACGTTGCTTTGTTCAAGAAACTTTACATACACCCTTTTTTGATTTAAACTGTTTTAAAAAGTCAAGATTATTCTGATTTTATCAAGCAAAAATTACTTAAAAGTTATAAAGCAGAGCCACTCTTAGATCTTAAACTAAGGAACGCTTTGGATATATTTTAAGATTTAGTGGTTATGGGGGTTAGTGACCAAGTCACTAGCCTCCAAAGCTTAATGTTACGGGTTCAATTCCCCTTTCAGTTAGGAGTTTGCACCACAAGTGTAGTCCACTCAGCTGCGTGAGGCAAGTGAGTAGCTACGTCTAGTAGCGCATCCTGGCAACAAATACTTGAATCAAAACGGTTTCAGGAACTAAATCCGTCCGATTCAAACCCCGTCCAGTGACTTGGCTCTGCCAGGCGGATTATAATTATTAAGTTATATTTTTGAGTTGATTGTTTTAAACAACCGTTAGGTCCAAAAGTGTCACAAGATTCAGTCAGAGCTTTCCTTATCTGAGTGTGGTTGACCTTCTTAAACTGTCGAGGCTATTGAGTATTGAGAACCAAGGCTCATACATCTTCTGGTCACTTTAACTTGCATGGCGTAGACTTAACTGCAGTAGAATAAACGCAGACAGCTTTAGCTAAGCAGTATGTAGCTCAGCAGCAATAACAATTACAAGTAACAAGTGTAACGAACAGGCTATAAGAGATCCTTGAACATTTGAATATTTGGAGTTTCAAATTGTGTAATGCATTATCCAAGCAAAAGTTTCCGATTTCAAAATGGTTGGGAAATTCCAGTTAGCAATAAATGAAGTTAACAAATGAATTAACGTTTTTTTTTATCCACGAAGGTTGTGTTCTTTTTTAATATAAAGAAATAGTGTTTTCTAACCAAAATTGATAACTGATGTTGTAACATTTTACTTTTATATTACTAAAATGTAAAATTATTACCGTACATGACAGTTTTTAAAAACTAACATGTTTTGCAAAGTGAATTTTCATTCATAATAAATGTTTCTAATTATTTAACTCTTAAAACAGAGAAATTATTGCCTATTGCAAAATTCAAGCAACAGTTAGTTTATAATAATAATTATTAGTTAAAAAACTAATTAATTTACAAAACTTATAATTAATGACAAATTGAAAAGTACTTGGATATTGAAACATAAAATTTTGTTTGGCAAATAGGTAACTAGCTAAAATAGTCGTACTACTAACCCTTCTATTGAATGCATTCTATTGTACTTTAACAACCACACTCAGAAGTCCTATTGTATTGTGATAATTTAAAAAATACATTGTTCAGTTTTGGAACGATTGTTCAAAAACATAAATTTTTACATTTTGGTCAAATATAACTTTTATTGGACAGTAAAAGTAGTTTTGTTCCAATATTATTATTCTTGTTTAACAATTGATGTTTAATTATCACAATACATGATTCATCTAGAAGATAAATGATGTAAGGAATATAATTATGTATTATGATGAAATTTCTCATTACCCATATCCCACAACATGAAGAATAAATGGCAGTTTTGTTTAAAATCCAATTTTTATTGCAAAATTCTTAGAAGTCTGTAAAAACCGTGTTTTGGCCATTTTATACTTTCAAATGACTGAATGAAGATTTTTCTTCTAAGCAACTAATTATATTTATTTAGTCCTTTTTGAATTATTTAAAATCCTGTTGAAACGCTTGTTCATTTTTACCATTATATAAATACTAAAAAAAAAACAGTTTTACTGAATTGGAAATATCTTTAAACTTCTAACTTTACAGCTAACTACAAAAACTGATTATCGTCATTGGTTTTACTTTCTAGTTAACAACAACTCAACGTTAACAAAAACTGGCCATACGAAATAATTCAAATCTTAAACCCTTGTCCAATTCAGCCTCAAAAAAGTGGATTTTGTAAGTGAACAAGTTTTTGTGGATGTTTTTGATGACAAATGGGTGATGTGACTTTTTCTCTTGGTTTTTGTCGCCGGACGGTACACATTTTTCGTACCAGTCCGGCAGTGGGTGTTTTGTATTTTCCACACACATTTTCAAGAGGTTTTCGCTCTGCTTTTTGTCTCGCAGCGGCTACTAATGTGTGTTTTTTTAGCGGCAGTGGGGGCAGTGTCTTCTCGATTCTGGAGGGTTTTTCCGCCTATGCACAGTTTTAGTATTTTTGTCACACCACCGCTTTTTTTGTGTCTCACACACTCACGTGTAAAGTGCACTGCACTGTATATATTTTTGTACGGTTGGGAACAGTTTTGGATTTTTCACTTTTTCACAGCGCACCGTATCTTAGTGCATGCCTCACGCCCCACCACTCCCCCCTTCCTGACGATCTGTGTATGTCTGTATCGTAAGAGCACAGCACTTCACTATTTGTGTTGCAAACGCAGTTACGTATTTGTAGTAGTTAACGTTGAAGCCAGTAAGTATAGTGACGCTAAGTCGGACTTCACTCTGAGTCTGACTTAGCACTGGTTTATATAGATCAGAGTTCATCAGTTATAAACACTTTAGTTTTAACTCTAGTTAGAATAGTGGCTAGCTAAAAAAAGCCGAAGATGTTCAACCACTACATGAAATTTCCATTTGAATACCAATACTTCTTATTCAAAACTTATTGGGGATTGTAGCAAAATATACTTGGTTACTGAAGAATAATATAGGTATAAAGGTAAATAAAAAAGTTTACCAAATGTGTGCTCCTAATTTTTATTTTATCTATGTAAAAACTTCTAGTTCCTCTGTAGATTTACCTTTCTTATTTTTTTAAACCCAATTGTAATTTTGTAATGTAGAGAAATTGTTCCATAGTTTGTTTCCCAAATTAACAGGTGCAATAATTTGTTTACATATTTAAATATAACTTTAAAATATTTTTCTTACAAGTTTCAAATTTTTGGCACAATTTTGTGACACAACGGTTTTGTAGGCTTGAAGGTTTTGAGCTTTTTGTCACTCACTAGGGGCCACATTTTGAGTGTGACTGGTCCACGGGTGTGAAGCTTTTCCCAATTTTTAAAATCGCCCTTACAGCAAACTCCAAAGATGCAGAAGAATTTTGGCGACTTTTACATTTTTGTAGGGGAGATTTTTTCTCCCCCGCAATGATTTTGTAGACATTTTTTGTATGTCTGGATTTTAAGATTTTTCTATTTTCCGCTTTTTTGACAAACTGTTTTTGGACCAGCCAACAAGAGTAAGTATGGACTGACTGTGTAGGGGGGACTAGCCCCTGTTTTGTTTTCTGTTTGTAGAATAGATTTTGAACTTGCTTTGACGATTTCTTTGTGCCTCCCTATCCCAGAAGTTTTTGGTGTGGGTTTTCTACTGACTTTCTAATGAGTTTCTGTGTTGGTATTCAAATGCTTCTAACAAAATAGAGATACTTACTAGTATTAATGAAACAGAGAATCTAACTAGTTTAGGACATTCTCATTAAAGAACTGTATTATTTTATTCAAAACTAGTTTAGGCTCAATACTAGATGAGACCTGCTTAGAGCAAACAAAAAAATTAGATTCAATGACAAAATATTTTTGACTTGGGAAATAGGGCATTAGGCCAAGATATGTTATCCAAATTAATAGAAAGGAAAGCATGCAGGCTTGCCTGGATAAAGTACAAACACATAGCACAAACTGTCAAATTTTTTGCTATACTGGGGCCTTTGTCTTTTTGTCTTGACAAAGGCCCTAGTAGCGCAAAAAATTTGTTCTCTTATGTGTTTCTACTTTATCCAAGTGAGCCTGCTCTCCTTCTATTCCTTTTGATAGCAAAATATTTTTGATATTCACTACTAAAAAAGTACTTTACTCAGTAATGAAGAGTTAAGTTGCAATGAAAACATGTTCAAAAATATATCAGATCTTTCATAATATTTTAAAAGACCAAAGTTTAAGACACTAGTCGTTTCGTTGATCATTTCAATATAAGATGTTGACTAAGGGAGCAATGGGTTGTTTTACAGTTCCGGGAGATCCTCAGGATGTGAAAGTTCAGTCGATCAACTCTACGGCAATCCATGTCCAGTGGAAACCTCCGCTGGAGAAGGAGAGAAACGGAATCATCCGAGGCTACCACATACATGTGCAAGAGACCAAAGAAGAGGTAACTGACCTTAGCCATAAACTAAGCGTAAATGAAGAGCAGTTACTAGAATTGCGTTTTCCGAGTTGGTCTTAAATTGTTGCTCTTCATTCCCAAATTGGATACTGGTCTTAAAGAGGTGAAAGCGAATGTGGCACTGAAATTGAATACACCAACAGGAATTTGTAGATAATCTTGAATTTACTCTCGAGAAAGTTGCAAGTGCTAACAAGACTCAAGAAATCGTAGTGGGCAGTTTTAAAAGCTAGTGATCATTACAGATGAATAAAAAATTTCCCGTTATCCTCACTAAAGCAGCTTGGGGTTTTAAGAGAATTTAAGTGTTACTTGGGAGTATTGGGTTGGGGTTTATGTAAACTCCGTGTTGTATAAAACTGGCCTATGCTGGGGACCACACGATTTTTGTCTAGGGGTCGTCCCCAAGAAAACATTGTAAGTACTTACTAAACACAGATTGGAAACCTATGATTGCAGGGTAAAAACCTTCTGAACGAGCCGATGAGGTTTGATGTGCTGGACGGAAGTGCTCTGGAGTTGAACGTGTCAGGACTCCAGCCGGACACCAAGTATTCAGTGCAGGTGGCAGCCTTGACGAGGAAAGGGGACGGAGACCGCAGCCAGCCTGTCAGTGTGAAAACACCAGGAGGAGTACCCAACCGACCGACTGTCAATCTGAAGTAAGTACCCCTGCTACTTCGTGAAATATACCATGGCCTCTTCCACTCTCATATAAGGTATGGAATTGGTCTTTGGGGCCATGCTTCAGGTTTCTTTAAGAATGCGGTGAGACTTCTTGCGGGTGCTGCACCGAGAGATCACTGTCGCCCTGGTTTCGAAAGTACAAGATACTAACATCCGTCAACCAATACATCAGCAATAGCCTGATATATGTAAAATCCAACTTGTGTAGTTTCAAACTAGGGGTGAACTGCATGGAAGAGTGCTGAGGAACAATAATCAGCTAAATCAAGTGAGATGTCGTCTCCGCAAGACACAAGAAAATGTTCCTGCTCAGGCCCTAAGACTGTTTAATAGGTTACCAGCTGAAGTAAGGATTTCAACAGAACGGGAGTTTAAGACGATAGTAGAAAAATGATGAAGACTCACCCTTTGTATTCTCTGTCCGAATTTCTGGGATCAGATATGAGGGCCATCTGATTGATCTCTTTCCACTGCCCTACGCCAAAGCTTTGTAAATAGTTAAATAGTATTTTATTTTAAAAGTTGACGCTATCTATCCAGTATGCTGGTCAAAGATGAAGAAATTGGTAATGGTAATGGTACCTCGTGAAATATACCTCATGGCTTCCACAACGAGACGCCGCTATTCCGGAAGATCTTTAGCCGTTCCTAAGTTGCTTCTAGTCTCTTGAGATCTTGTTCTTCCTGTGAATTGTCCTTTGAAACCTTGGGCTTTCAATTTGGTAAAATTGTAAAATGTACAAACAAAAATGTAAAAAAATTCCAACATAAAAGTATAGTGAAAAATGTAAGTATATAGTCTGTGCTCGTTTTAGGTATACAGACATGCTTTGCGTTGGGTGTCCTTCATTTGAAATTGTCACTTACCAGATTATATTGCCCATTTATCTTTTTCCGTGGTTCAGAACTTTGTCTCAAATTTTGACCTTGTCACCAAAATAGGACCTTTGACCTTAAGCATAGTTTAGATACAGGTTAGCACTCTTTAGTGAAGATGATTTAACTTTATAAGAGCCTTACAGGCAGTAATTGATGGCCCTTGTTGGTGTGTTTTAGACACATAGAGTTTCAAACATAAGACGTTTTTGAAACCTCTGTGTTTATTTATTTTAATTAATTGAATTTAAGAGTTTTTAAAGCAATAAATATGCTGAGCTTAGTTATGCCACCATCTTGTAAATAAATCAGTGACATGAGTCACTTGAAAATAAAGGCATTTGTATTTATTTATTTAAATCACAATGTGTGCATAAATAATTTTAATATAAACCAATGACACATTTTTTTTGGCCCCGGTCAGTCTTCCACAACAATATATAGGTAATTCAGATAATTAAGAAGCCTTAACTCCATTTTTAAAGATGGTGAATACCTACAATATCTCCTATAGTTGCCTGTTGCTTCTTATAAAAAAGAATGAGGTCATTTTTTTACAAAACTCCGTCTCATCCTGTGATTATGGTGATGGTCACTCTTGAACAAACACTAACAAAGCTACTTTGTTAGGATCCTGGAGCGGGAGCCGGAGGTGAGTATAGAGTTGGAGTGGACGAGGCCGACGCAGACTGGAGATCTGCTCTGCTACCGACTGAGATACGGTGTGAAGGAGTCACCACTCAAGGAGGAGCTACTCAAGGACACCTCTCGCAGGATCAACCAACTCGGTAACGTCCTGTTGTGTTCAAGTAGTGTATTAGCCTAGAGCAATTCTGAGACTTTTTGGAAACATTAGGTCTATAATTTGAAGTTAATTAATGAAGCTAGATCTAGAAAATTTTGAATAAATAGTTTTGTAGTATTGCGGACAAATCTGAGGTCATTTGGGGAAGGATAAATATCTTTTATTTAATAATTATACTTTATATATTATATAAAGTCATAGTACCCTGTAAAATGGTTTCGATACCGTACATGATAAGCAAAATACAATTTTACAGGGTTCTATGTACTTTATTATAACTACAGTATCCCTCAGGGAATCTTTTCTGAAATATTTTATATTGAAACCGCTTTTTCTTAAGGCTTCTCTATAACCTTCTGTATTTAATTATCTGGTTTTCTACTGGCCTGTGTATGAAAGATAAACAATACTTCACTTTATAATCTAGTTCTGCCGGCTCACACCACATCAAAACATTAATAAAATGAGCTTGAAATATTTCATTCTGGCTGTGAAGTACTATCTTCAGTCAATGATGGCTGAAACTGAGATACCTGCTTCTTCTATCCTATTGGTCATAGGGCTGCCAATTGTCCTTTGGAACAAGAATGCCAACTGTCAATGTTCTCATTGGCTGTGGCACTATCAAAAAGACTAAGTACTGGTTCCCAGCTTCTTGAAAGTTTACTGAAATCTTTTTGATAGTATTACAGCCAATGAGGACATTGACAGTTGGCATCCCAGCTCCATTGGACACCTCTGTAACCAATAGGATAGCAGACAGCAAGTATCTCATTTTCAGCCAATCAGTGAGTAAAGATGGTACTTTACAGCTAGACACACAGTGTGAACCAGTAGAGCTAGATTATAGTTGTGCTATTGGCCGCATTATGAAATTGTTAAAAGACCCCTTAAACATTTAAGTTTGACTCCTGTACATTTCTCAATGAAATTGCAATAAAGATCCTCATCAAAACCGTTCCTCACCAGTACAAATAAGCAGTGGCTCTCTTCATAAATTGAGTTAACTTGCAGGGAACCTTAAATTTGAATTGAACCTTACAAAAATGGAGTGTAGGCTTTTTCAAACTTTAGACAATGTTCAGGCCAAATGACAGTGAGAGCTCTTATTGTGTAAACTTCTGTTCCAGAAAGAGGAGTTGAATACGAGTTCCGGATAGCGGGCCAGAACAACATTGGGTTTGGTCAGGAGACTATCAAGTACCTGTTGACACCGGAGGGGCCCCCGACAGGGCCTCCGACCAACCTCTCCCACCACTTCCAGACCCCGGACGTTGTCTGCGTGACGTGGGACGAGCCCACCAGGATCCACCGCAACGGACAGATCACTCACTACGATGTACAGTTCCACAAGAAGAGTGACCAGTCCACCATCATGGACCGGAACACTACTGCCACCAAGGTGAGCTTTACAGCTGGTGTTTGTAAATTGTCAAAACAATCAATTTAATTGAAGAAAATAGTTTCTAACTGAAGAAAAACAGCCTGTGATTCTGTGTATTTTTTAAGTACTAAAACGTAGCTTTCCTGACTTTATGGTAGTTTCTCTTTGGTTGACAAAAAATAGATGTTTTTCTAATACACTGTGTAACTTTGTGGTGGCTATTAAGTTTGTATATTACATTGAGTATTCTAAGTGACTTACTAAGCCACTGCTTAAGGCGACAAACAAAACTAAACAAAAAGTAACGACAATTTGAAAATCTTGTTGAAAAGAAAAATAAGTTTTAAAGGAAATTTGTCTTTATACGCAGAGAGATAGGTAGGTTTACTATAAAATTCAACTATAGTAGTAAAAGTTTAGGATTTCAGTGACTGGGTATTCTGGTATTCAGGGGTAAGTATGAGAGTTGAAGAGTTGATACACAAACTTAGCAGGGGGCGCAACAACAAAGGTTTCCCTAGGGTGCTGAAACCTCTAGGGTCGTCCTTGTCGTTACCAACTTTCAAAACACTTATTCCCTTTCAAGGCTTTCATAAAAAATCTACCTATAAGTTCCAGAGATTTAAGAGAAATAAAAGCATCAAACACATCACACTAATCACCATGTTGATGTCACAGGCAGTGTTCTCTAACTTGGAAGAGAGTGCTGATTACGTGTTCGGCGGTGCGCGATACACGCCGGGCCGGGACCCTGAGCGAACGCGGAACCCGTCACTACAGACCGGGACATTGTGCGCGCACCCATGGGAGTCCGAGCGGTTGCCACCTCGGACCAGAGTGTGGAGGTGTGGTGGGAGACTGTCCCCAGTCGCGGGAAAATCATAGGTTACCAGGTGAGCTACCCGAAATATTCTTGGAAAAGATTTGTAAATTTTATTTTAAGTTGAAGTAATTTTTTTTTGTAGTTTTAAAGTTGGTTATCCCACAAATGTGTCAGTGTTCCTTTTAACTTACTTTAAAAATTTCAAAACTTAAAAAATATTAGATTATTAATTTTTATCAGTTGTAGTTTGGTTAATAATCATGTGCTACGAGAAAAACCCATTTTATACTCTTAAATTTTATATGCTGTCTGTATCTCTATTTGGCATTCTTGTCGAAATGTACTACTGGGTAGAACGGAGTACAAGGAGTTTTCTATATTGTAGAGCCACATCACAAAGAAAATAATTGATTAGTACTCTAGACATATTATACGAGGTCTGTCAAATAAGTTCGCGAACTGGTTCAATATGGTGACCTTGAGGTGACGTAAAGCTCTGCCCTCTACATCACGTGAATACTATACATCTAAGGAAGCGTCGGTACTCATTTGAAAGTCGAGCAGCGCCTATCAAGCTGCCAGTGTCAGTTTATATTTTATTTATTTTTGCTGTTTGTCAAAAAATAGAGATCGATGAAATCACAAAGCAAAAAATCAACATCAAGAACAACGAGAAATTAAAAACTAGGGACATAAATGTTTTTTATTTTCATCTAAATAATAATTAATTTTGTAATACGTCTTGCTCACTAAATATTTAATTTTGGAGCTGTCTTCAAATTATATTTCTTTTAGTAATTTATTTATTGGCTACTGTCACATGTTATGTTTTAATTATTGGTTTTGTGGTGAAATACGTTCTCTAATAGATTTGTGATAAAATATTATATTTGATTTTTCATTTTAAGTTAAAAAATGCTTTGAGACTTTCTTTGCTATAAAGCATGACTGGTTCTGTTTCAGCTATTTTACACAATGACTGCCGTGGAGGACTTAGACGAGTGGCAGCAGAAAACAGTGGCCTTAACCGAATCTGCCGATCTTGTAAACTTAGAGAAATTTGCTCAGTACGCCATTGCCGTGGCAGCTCGTACCAAAAACGTAAGCTCTCAATGAAACTCTGCATATTCCGTTCATATTAAAATTCAAAGTTGTCAATTAGTAGTTGGAACTTTCAGAAGGTTTTAGTGTAGTGAATAAATTTGAAGTCGTCTAAGTAGGAAGGATCTGAAAAAGTCATTAAGTAGACTATGTGTTTAATTTTTTATTTATCAAAAAGAAATCACAAATAACTTTTACTGTGCATTCTTCAGAAAAATTAAAAGCTAAAAATAAGCTAACTTGAACTTTTTCAAGGTAGCCAAGCCTGACTTAACCTAACCTTTTAGGATCTGTCAAGTTTTTTTAAAAGTTGAGTATCAAGCTTGATTTTGTTTATGTCACCAGCTAACAGTTATGCTAAGAAAATAGCCATGGGTACATCTAGCAGCATAAATAAATGTTACACATTTATACTAATTTAAGGCTTGAAATACCTGCTAATACTAGAGTTGTTTGCTGTGTAGGGTCTGGGACGTCTGTCGGAGAAGGTGACAGTGAAGGTGAAGCCGGAAGATGTGCCGTTAAATCTGAGAGCTCATGAAGTGAGCACTCACAGCATGACCCTGTCCTGGGCGCCTCCGATACGACTCAACCCCAACAACTACAAGGTAACTTCCCCAGGGGCATATCCAGGGGAGGGGTCCAGAGTCATGACCCACCCCCATGGGCCCTTTTAGTAGAGTTTATTTTACGGAAATTTTGCTCAACATGAACTGTACAGCAAACAATATTATTACCAAAGCACAAAAACTACTAGAAAAAGCGCAAAACTTGTATTGGCGGGAGTAAATATAACTAGCAAAGTAGCCAAACACCAAAAATCACTGATCTGGTTTGCCTATGTGATAGGCGTTAGTTATTTTTTGTGACCAGTGGTTCAGTTCTTGAGTAAATTTTTCTGGAAGATGGGTAAAAAATCTTAATTCTTATTTACAAATCATTTTATTTTATGAAAATAATAATATTTCCAACTATAATTTTGTGTTTGGACAATGGATAGTTCAGCACCTAATACATAATCTTCCTGTCTCCGGAGACAAAAAAGGTAAACTTTCCAACCTGCTTTTCTAGTAAGTATCTGTTTAATGCATTACATAACTTGCAATTTTCCATCACAGATATCCTACGATGCTATCAAAGAGTTTGTGGACTCGCAAGGCATCACTCAGACGCAGATAGTGCCACGACGCACCATCCTGCTGGACCCAGAGACCAAGTCTCACACCATCAACGAGCTCTCTCCGTTCACGACGTACAACGTCAACGTGTCGGCCATCCCGACTGACCACACTTATCGACCCCCGACACGCATCACAGTCACCACGCAGATGGCAGCTCCACAACCCATGGTGCAGCCGGACTTCTACGGAGTTGTCAATGCTGAGGAGATACAGGTACTGGGGGATTTTGACTATTTGTTCGCTCTTCTTTAGGCTTCTCTAGGTTTTTTTGCGTGGAGGAGGAAAATCTTATATAAGATTCCCTGCAGCCTGTACTGCAGGTAGTGTCAAATTCTTACTGACTAAAAACCTCCCCTACTATTCCTTCTTAAGACTGGAACCGCTGAAGGCTCCTCTATGTTACACACAAATGTGTCTTGGGCCTAAATCACTCGTAAACATAGGCAGGTTCTTATATTGAACTCTTGATTGTGCAACCCCCTGCTTTCGAAATTACCAGATTCTTACTGACTAAAAACCTCCCCCACTCTTCCTTCTTTAGACTGGAACCGCTGAAGGTTACAAACAAATGTGTTTTTGGCCTAAATCGCTTGTAAACACAGGTTGATTCTCACATTGAACTCTTGATTGTGCAACTCGCTGTTACCGAAATTATCTATCTAGAAAAGATGCGCTGTAAATTGAGCTTGGAGTCGCTCTGAGCAGGTCCTAAGAGCCCATAGAATAAAAAGATGGTAAGGTTTCTCAAACCTAAATCCAGGTGGCAAGCGTTGTCTGCGTTTGGCAGAGAGATAACACCTTTACGCTATGTATAACAAAGTGCAGCAAATACTCGTAACATAAGAGTGCTATTTGTGCGAAGTAAGTAGTGTGATAGAAATGTTGCGGCATCGACTGGGCTAAGCAGTTAGGAAATTGTACTGTTTGACTAAGATCTGCTAAAATACAAAAGTTACCAAGGTACTCGTACAATAAAGAAACAAAAAACAAAATGAGTATACTAATAAACAACAAAACAGAAGAAAAATAGCTTTAATCTCATCAGTGGATGTATAGAGATCTATCTAAGCTTGATTTACCAAGCGTTAGTTTTCTGTTGTACAGAAAAAGAAAGTTTCTAAAAAAAGTGAGTCCAAAACTATTATTTGGACAAAATTTTTTAAATGTTTTTTTGTCCAGAAGTGTAAGTTAACACATTTTAACCAGAGTTGATTGTGAAGCCATTACCACTGTATTTTTGTCAATTAGTAGTTATCAAACAACGCTACTAAAAATGCAATTTTTTTTGTAGGTGATTTTGCCTCAAGCCTCCGAGGAATACGGACCAATCAGCAACTACTATCTGTGTGTCGTGCCTGAAGACAAGATGAATATGCACAAAAACCCCGACCAGTTTTCTTTAGACGAGGTTAGTTGTTAACTGATTGATTGAATGTTGGAGAAACCATCTTAATATGGCAAGCCATCGTTAAGGGCTCGTTATACAGTGTCTTGTGCGCTCTTACATCAGTAAAATTCTAATTTGTTAGTTAAAGCTGTTGTAATAATTAATTTGGTAAGTTCAGAAGTGGACACCAGTATAGAACAGATTTGTATTAGCCTAATAATAAATCATTCCCTGTTTTAAAAGGGGGTGAAATTTAAAATTATTTAAGGGGATTGATAATTTTTGAAAAACAAAGTTGAGAAGGCAAAAAATATTGGTTCCACAAGACATCTTAGCATTGCATTGAAGGTATGATCATATTTTTAGATGCTATAGACAAACTATTTTATGCTGTCAATACAGTATTTGCTAACCAGAAAAATAACTTCTTACTGGATCTGTTTTTTTGGTTATTTGCAGTGATAATATAAATAACATATGGAGGGAATTGTACTTATTAAAAAAAACACATTAGATAGTTGGTAATAACTTTTGACTAAGGGCAAAAGTACATGATTTTAAACATGTTTTAAAATAGTGACTACTTTTCATAGGTTTTTCTTCCGTTGATTAAAATAACTTGTTTGTTTTGCAGCTTGTCACAAATAGCAAATCCAACAAGAACGAGCGAGTGCCTTATATTGCTGCTCGGTTCCCACAGCGGAACATCCCCTACACATTCCACCTCGGCAGTGGTGACACACGTACGACAGCTTCGTCAACCGCAAACTGGACCGCACAATCAGATACAGAATATTCGTCAGAGCGATCGTCGACACACCCTACAAGGTCAGTGCAACTAAACATTATATTATAGTAGGTAGATGACGAATAGCTGAGGCAGGAAGGCAGAGTTGCGGCAGCCCAAGCACAGATAGTGCTGCGAGGGAATTCTTTTAAGAGTCTCAAGTAGAGCCACTGACGCACGTGCAAGTTTGTTTGTTCTTGAAAATCCCTCGGAAAATGTGATCCGATGTCGATCACATTTTAGTCATCGACATCGGACAAAAATGGAGCCGAAACAGGAGTATGACGCTGAGATACAGCAGCACTCTCAGCGCTATCTGTGCTTGGGCTGAGAACTATCCATGCACAATCTACTTACCATAATATTATCTTTGGTCCATTTTTGTGTTTCTTTACTGTGTGTTGTGGAAATAATTCGCTACTGTCTTTTGCTGTCCTACTGCGTACATCTATTTCGATAAATACACATAAATAAATTTATAAAACAGGCTTTTCATACAACCTTAAAAGTATTTAAAACAAAGTTTAAAATAGTTGAAAACAAACTACTTTTTTTAATACAGGATGAGTTTCTATAATACGGCTAACTCTATGTTTTAAATAATTTTTCATAAGAACAGAATGTTTTATCTTGCTAACAAAAACGAGGTTCGGGGTGACACTCGTAGCAGCACTAGGGGAAATGACGATATAAGAATGTTTTCTTGGTACTCCACATAAGTACAATATCCGAATTTCTGCCGAGCAGTCAGGGGAGGACATATTGAGCATTTATAAAATTGTATTAAGGAGGACAAACTTTGAAACGTGCTCTTTTTACCAACATTAAGTTTACATCCAAGCAATAATTAATGAAATAGAGTTGTCTGAAAGTAAGATCATTTTAATAACCCTGTAAATCAGTTTATTCACGAACATTCATGAACCGAAAAATCCAACTCACAATTTATGCTTCCAGCACCTCTTCACCTCGAGTCCGTTCTCGGAGCCTCTAGCGCTGGATATGAGAGAAGTGCCTCCCGGGGACCCGCCTCGGCGCCCCAACCCCAACATCCTCACAGACATCTCGGAAGTGAGTGTCAACCGGAACACGGAGGAGGCTGGGATGTTGTGGGTGATCGGACCAATCATCGCGGCTCATGCTGTCCATCTGCCTAGTGCTGCTGTTTATCATCAAGAAGTAAGTGGTCGTCAGTGGGACTACATTTCTTGTGGGTAGTCTAACCTTTCTTCCAGTTGTTGTGAAGATTATACCGGATGCTTTGAAATTATTTGTCTGGTTTGGATTGCATTTAACTTATTTGGACCCAAAAAGTGCTGAAAAACATATCACTAAAAAGGAAATGTTTAAAGTTTTTTTTACATCAACAATAGTTTTTAGAAATCCAATTGTTGCCAATTCTAACCCAAATGTACTTCACCCCTTTAGATATTGTTTTGATGACTCCTTATAGTTCAACACCTCCGGTGGTGACTTGAATAACAAAAGAAAGACAAATAAACAAAGATTTAAAAATTATTTCTACTGTAGTAATGATGTACCCAAGCTATAATAATTATGTTTTCTCACTTTCTAACATACCTATTGAACAAAGGGTATTATTTGATGAAATTCTATAATATAATATGGATCCATCAAGTTTCTATTGTATGAGTTGTAAGCTTCTGTTATTTGGTACAAATTTCAAATGTTTGTTTTTAAATAGAAAACTAACATACTTTTCATAGTACGACCAGCTCATTTGGTATGTGAGTAGCCTTCAATGACTTGTGGTGTGACAGGAGACGCCAACCCTGCAAGTCTCCGGACCAGTCAGCCGTCACGCGGCCGCTGATGAGCGGGGAGGTCGCGCAGAGTCACGCCCCGTCAGACCCGGTGGAGATGCGCAGGCTCAACTTCCAGACCCCGGGCATGATCTCCCACCCGCCCATCCCAGTCACGGAACTGAGCAACCACATAGACCGCCTCAAGGCCAACGACAACCTCAAGTTCTCTCAGGAATACGAGGTTATACATTCAAATATCTCGTACCTCTAAATCTAACCTCAAAATATGGGGGCTGTTTAGAAATTAATTTCGTTGTTGTATAGCTTGTAGTTGAGTGAAACCATATATGCAAATTTCACACATTTTTCGGAGGCCCCGGACCCCAACCCCGGTAGAGCCTCCATTAACTATACACTGAGCATTTACTGCTCGTACCTCTAAATCTAACCTCAAAATTAGGGGGCTGTTTAGAAATTAATTTCCGTTGTTGTATAGCTTGTAGTTGAGTGAAACCATATATGCAAATTATACGTCGTTGGATAACCTGACTCATTGTGAATCTCACAGTATGCTTGACATTTTGTTTTGCCAGTTGTACGCTCTCTTAACTTTGAAACCAAATTATCCCTACATGTAGTATTTCCACTAGTTAAGTAATAGCTTTGTTGGCTTGTAAAATAATTTTGGCATCCATCTTACTTTAATGAGTTTTAGAACACTTTTTCACCAAACTTTTTTGAATTTTGTCTTTAACTTCAATGAGTTGCTTGAATCTTGTGTTTTGCAAACTAAAGCAGGTTGAAGAGTAAATTAAGCCTATTTTTTTCATTGTTATGGACACTGGCGGCAAAATGTCATTCAATAGCTTAGAAAACTGTATGCCTTCGTTTGATAAATGCTCCGACTTTTATCATCATGAATACGTCAAAGTGTAGTTAAACCAATACTCTTTAATGGCAATATAAAATAGTTTCTAAATCAATGTGCAGTTTAGTACTTTTGAACGGTGCTAAATTCTAAAATAGCCCTTGTATATCTAACTACAAATGTGTATAATTCGTATGTTATGGCTTCAACCTTATTTCCTTGAAACAGAAATTAACATAAAACATGTGACTCACAGTCGATAGAGCCTGGCCAGCAGTTCACATGGGACCACTCCAGCATGGAAGTGAACAAGTCGAAGAACCGTTACGCTAACGTGATCGCGTACGACCACTCACGAGTCATCCTGCAGCCCATGGACGGTATACTCGGCAGTGACTATATCAACGCTAACTACTGTGACGGATACCGCAAACACAACGCTCACGTAGCTACTCAGGTGAGAGAATCGTTTGCTTACGATTGCTAACGATCAATTATAATTTATTCATAGATGTCATAGAATTTCATTTTCAAAACATGACAAACCTTGTTTAAAACAACTTAGATTTTTGTTTTACTTTACTCTAATTTATGGATGTGCTTGCATTTATTAATGAATGTGGATGCCAATCACAAAAAAAGGTGTCCTTTTTTATATGCCTGCAAGTAGGTACCATTTTTGTGTGATTAAACAAGGTTTCCTACAATAGTTTCAAACTGTAACCCATCTTAGGACTAGGCTGTAGCTAAACTAGACTTGGCCAAACCACTCTCGTAATTGGTTACAACAACTTAGACCATGTTGAATCTGTCTTGATTCACAGGAGTTTTCGATCTATGATTTCTTCAATCCTATTCAACAACATTGGAGGTCTAGTATAGACACCTTGATGACGTGCCTGTCTATGGTATAAAATAAAAAATTGTAAAGTTGCCTTATTTAACAAGGCGAAGTTAGGACTAAAAAGTCTTCTCTACCACTCAACCTCGACCCTTAGCTAACGTTACAGCTCAGTCACTTGACAAAATTATACGGGTCTTAATTTGGGTTTCCATTTAACACCATAACTTAGATTGACATCTTAAAACATGAAAATTGCAATGTGCCCATGGGATAGTGTTAAAAGACATCTAAAAAAACATGTTCAATGAATTGCTTCCCCCACTTCTCAGGGACCTCTGCAAGAGACGTGCAGTGACTTCTGGCGCATGTGTTGGGAGCTACGCACCGCCACCATCGTGATGATGACCAAGCTGGAAGAACGGACGAGGATCAAGTGTGACCAGTACTGGCCGTCTCGAGGCACCGAGACTTACGGATCCATCACGGTCACCTTGTCCGACGTGCAGGAGCTTGCAACCTACTGCATCCGGAGCTTCCAGATCAGCAAGGTAAACCATCATCCCTTTTAGCCACTTGGTTAACATAACTTTTTACTCAGTGATTATCTTGTTACTTTAAAAATTACTCATGCTGTTTTTTATAATTTTTACAACCAACATTAAATTGCTTGAGTCAATGGATTAGGTCTTTCTTTTATTATTTGCTTGATATTTCTTCGTTCGGGACTGTGATTTTCTTTCTTCCGCTGAAATCAACCTTCTAAGTCTCTGCTTGTTTATCGCTAGTGTGGTGTGTTTATCCTGAGAGGATTCTCAGAGTTGTAATTTCCAAGTAAAAAGCTCACAAAGGTGTATCTAAAAGTTATTATTATTTCCCATAACCGCTTCACAAACGTTTAATTTCTGTAAATACATTAAAACATAATCACCAGATTTACTTTTGAAATCACAATACTCAGTTGTTAACAAAACCGGATGTGTACAGGCCGGTCACTCGGAGAGAAGAGAGATGAAGCAGCTACAGTTCACGGCCTGGCCTGACCACGGCGTAGCGGACCACCCCGCGCCGTTCTTGCAGTTCCTGCGCCGCGTACGCAGTGTGAACCCGCAGGACTCCGGACCGCTGGTGGTGCATTGCAGCGCAGGTGTCGGCCGGACCGGCTGCTTCATAGTGATCGACTCGATGATGGAACGCATGCGACATGAGAAGAGCATCGATATCTATGGCCACGTAACTTGCCTCCGTGCCCAGCGCAACTATATGGTGCAGGTAGGCAAAGCGAAAATATCGTCATTTATATATATATTTTTTTTAAATAAACGAAACTGAAATATATTTTTCTGTGCCATTTTTCTCTTTAATTTTGAACTAATAAAGCTCCAAGAGCAAGAAAAACTGTGATGTTCAAATTTTTTGGTTGTTTTTTTAAGGTTTGAAGCGCTCTTTTGGCGCATTTTTATAAAAAGCTGTCAAAGTGTAGTACAGTAGACTCCCTCTAGTTTGGCCATCTCAGAATTAAAAATAGCCAGACCTGTCAAAGTAGTTAGAAACTGTGGATTCTCTTTTTTAATGTAACTGAAGAAAGTAACTTCAGTGGAGTTCGAAATGATGACATAATAAACTTTTTATGCACTTTAAATAGTTGGCAACGTCCTCTACAAACTAGTACAACAATAGTAAACATTGTTTATATTGTTATTAGGTGAAATATAATCAA
This sequence comes from Matsumurasca onukii, assembly GCA_018831715.1. NCBI lineage: Eukaryota > Metazoa > Arthropoda > Insecta > Hemiptera > Cicadellidae > Matsumurasca > Matsumurasca onukii. The sequence goes on from CM032067.1 coordinate 19,419,388, forward strand.
TTTAAAATTTTAATAGTTTATAGAGGACGTTGCCAACTATTTGAAGTGTATAAGAAGAGTGTAAAGTGCGTCTTTCCAGAAGCATGAAAATGACAAACTGATAAATTTCTCTCACACACTGCTCTTGCACCAGGAAATCATATCAAAACTTTGACCCTTGTTATGTCCAGAGACAGGAAGATGATACAGTCTTGTGTGAGACTCTTGCTTAGGTAGTCCTTTAAATCATCCACCCACTGAGACCAGACTAGAGAGAGTCTATTGTACTTAAATTATTTTCAAGCAGTATCACTTTAACTGAGTCATGTTAGATTGAATTGGCAATTTTCAACTTATCGCAGAGCTTCCAGTTATGGTCAATACGTTTCAGTTAAACACTGATACACTGGTACCTGACAATTTTTTTATCTCTTAATAAAAAAGAAGAACCTTACAAATTTTGTAACAAAAATGTTAGTGGTGTAGGACCACCATTTTGAAATATCGAAATCAATGATCATTAGCTTTCTCAGCCTCTTTTATCCCCCTCCGTGTAGTTGACAGTTTTAAAACGCTTTTTTTCCAGACTGAGGACCAGTACATCTTCATCCATGATGCGTTGCTGGAGGCAGTGATCTGCGGAAACACTGAAGTTCCGGCTCGCAACTTGCACCAACACATCAACAAGCTGATGCAGACCGAACTCGGAGACACAATCACCGGCATGGAACTCGAGTTCAAGGTGAGAGTTTAGGTAGATTGACATTAACTGGCCGTTGCAATGACTAATAAACGTTCCTACAGAGTTATAGTTCCTCTTCTACTTTTCAATACTTAACCGATCCTCCAATTTCATTTCCAGAAACTGTCCAACATCAAGTGTGACTCGAGCCGGTTCGTCTCTGCCAACTTGCCGTGCAACAAACACAAGAACCGGTTGGTGCACATTCTGCCGATAGAGAGTACGCGCGTGTGTCTCCAGCCCTTGCGCAACGTGGAGGGCTCTGACTATATCAACGCGAGTGTTGTCGACGGATACAGACAGCGTGCGGCTTACATCGCGACACAAGGACCTCTACCCGACACCACCGAGGATCTGTGGAGAATGTTGTGGGAACACAACTCCACGATTGTAGTCATGCTGACCAAACTCAAGGAGATGGGCAGGGTGAGTAGCTTATTCTTGGTAATTTGGAAATTCTCTGAGAAAACAATGTGACAAGCGAAATTGTGAGCGGTCCACAATGAGCAAATCCCAGGTCACTACGTGACCAACTTTCCCTCGCACTTGTAAATTTTTAGTTAGTAAATAAATATTTATTTGTTGTAAGGATTTTACAGTGTTTAGTACCCTTTACATGATTCTAATCTAAGTTTGTTTTACTAATTTTGCTAAATTCTTCAATGGATTTTTATTAGCCATGAGTAAAATTAATTTCCAAACTGTTTGCTTGAGTACTTATTAATTAGGCTTACTAGGAAATTTAAGAATTTTAAACCAATAATTAAGTGATGGTTATTAATTATAGCGACCCATAATTTTACTTACGAATTTCACAACTTGATTTCAATTAAAATTAGTTTCTTTAAAATGTACATGGCGACGTCAAAAGTCCCTGTTAAGGGGTTTTATTATCCCCCTAAGGAAAAGTGTCACTTTAATCCTGGATATTGGACAAAAAGGTAAAGTTTGTCTTGTTTAACGAGGCTAAGTTAGGACTACAAAGTCCTCTCTACCACTCAACCTCGACCTTTACCCAGCGTCACCGTATAGTCACATTACAAATCGTTAGTGGTGACTGCGGGGATCGAACCCGCGCCACCGGAGTGATGAGCTCCGGAGTTGCATGCGTTACCAATCTGCTACGGATCCGCAAAGAATTGCTTGAAACAATCATTAATCTTGTATTGTTTAATATGTTCTTCTTGATGAAATAGCTTAGAAACCCCAAACTTAATTTTTAAAATAGATTGACAAACTTCAAACTCATCAAAATTTGTTGATTTGTAAATCTTTCTGATTTTTTCCACAGTTGTACGTTTATTTGTTTCTATAGTACTAGCTAGGATTAGAATATGATTTAGGTTAAGTTTCACTTGATAACAAGAAGAGTTCAGTACTTCTCAAAGCATTGTGTAGTTTTAAACACAATTTACAGGTAGAAAAGTCCATCGGGTATATTGTTTGTGTTTGTAGAGTTTGTTTTCCCTTGGTTGTTGATACTAACAGCTGGTACTCGTGTTTGCAGGAGAAGTGTCATCAGTACTGGCCAAGTGAAAGATCAGTTCGCTATCAGTGCTTTGTCGTGGATCCCATCGCAGAGTACAACATGCCTCAGTACATTCTCAGAGAATTCAAGGTAAGAGGTTATCTATGTAATTGTTGATTTCAACTTGTCATAACTTCTGAAGTACCGAGATGAAGAAGGTAATTTGGTTCCTCCTGTAACGTTGTCAATATGTTTAGCTTATAGAAACACGGAAAAGCAAGAATTATACAAGGGAATTCCATGGTTCATTATCTTTATACAAGACAAATTATGAACTATGCAAGAATTTTGTCTCTAACCCGGGAAATGTTGTGCATGGAGTTTACTTTTGCTGCTCTTTCACTGTGTTGTGTAGTGGATAATAGAGGCAGTTCCAGGAAACATGTTTGCTGCAAACATGATTTGGTTCCGTTTGATAAGAAACTTAAGAAAGCGTTAGCATGATAATTAAGTTAAACATTTCGTCATGGGTGCTAACAGGAGTCTAGAGATTATTGTGAATGTTGATGAAAGTGTAGTGATTTAGTCACGAGCCCTCACAGGAATTATTGCCAGTTGTAGTTTAAGTTGTATATTCTTCACAGACTCTAATGGAAGCCTAGAGATTCTACCGAATAGTTATAAAAAGTTGGGATTTTGTCTCGGATCCTATTTTAGTGGTTCCTGCTATCTTTCACAAATAACGTTTTCCACACCTAATATAGGTGGAGTAACTGTGATTATAACATAGAATTTCCAAGGATTTTGTAATTTAAATAGGAATCTAAGGCTAATAATGTAAAACTACTAGACCAGATAATCGGCAAAGTTTGCCTGAATATAAACCGGAAATGCTCAAGCATGTTGTTGTATACAGGTGACTGACGCCAGGGACGGCAGCTCACGCACACTGAGACAGTTCCAATTCATCGACTGGCCGGAGCAAGGAGTGCCTAAGTCCGGCGACGGCTTCATCGACTTCATCGGTCAAGTTCACAAGACCAAGGAGCAGTTCGGCCAGGACGGTCCGATCACTGTACACTGCAGGTGAGAGAGCTACCAAACTCACGCACATCTCGTTATTGTAAATGAAATATTTAATAAATACGGTTGGTGAAATGCTTTGTGATTTCAAAGAAGTTCGTGACTGGACAGAAATCAACCACTTAGTAAGTTTATTTTGGCTGCTTGATGAGTTGTTTTGGGCCTGGTCCCATTAAAAGGTCAAAGCTTAGTTAGGCAAAAGCCAAAATGAAAAGTTATATAGTATTATTATTTATTACTATTAGTGTGCAGGGTAAATGTCTGAGTAAAACTATAGGTGCTTGTACACGGGGTCAGTTGTGGCTTCCAGTTCTGGCAAGCATTAGTGGAGGCCACTATTTTTAGCGGCCAGTACGCTTATACACGAGATTAATAGTGGCTTCTAATATTTCCTCTTAGTGGCCGCCAGTTTGATATAGAGGGGTTTTGTTCACAAAATAAATTTAATCAATATTAAGTAAATATGGAGAGTGACAGTGGGTTTGGGGAATTTTTTGACAATGCGATGAATAAATGTGTTGTAGTTTCAAGTGAAGAGTTGAAAACCATTTTAAATCAACAAATAGTATAAACAAAACATAGGCTAAACAAAAACAGAGACTGTCTGCCCGGCTCCTCCCACCACGGCAAAGAAACTTTACTAGCGGCCAATCACCGACTGTCACTAGATCAAGTGACCTGTGACTGGCGTTTCACTGGCCACTAAAGTGGTTCAACTTTAATGGCCGCCTCTAGCCAATAGCCAAGGAAAGCGCCAGTTCCCCTATACACAAGGCCAATAGTGCGATAATTGATGGCGGCTAGTACTAGCCAAGTGAAGTGGTGTCACTAGTGACCCCGTGTACAACGACCTTATAGTATATTGCCTTATACACCAATTAATTTTTGTAAGTAGAAACTTATAAAATCAACACAATCTTGGAAGAAGGTTAGCAAAGGTCATTGAACACGGGGCCAGTATTGACGTCCAGATCTGGTAGCCATTAGTGAACGCCACTAGTTTTAGCGGCCAGTATGCTTATACACAAGGTTCATAGTGGCGTCCAATATTTTCCTGTAGCGGCTGCCAGTTCAATGTAAAAGTCAAGTCAGTCCCCCAAGCATGATACTAGCAGACCCTTACTTCGTTAACTAGCCTGAGGCTGTGTTAGCCCAGCTCTGCTTTTCTCTGACAAAGAAATGTCCCATGTAGCCAAGTAAAAAAAAGTTGTGATAGTGAAGTACGGTATAAGTTCTCACTCATAAGTACGGTATATATCATCAGTTATGGCGTTTGAAATGCTCTTTCTCTCCAAGCTACTTATCACTCTTGTTAGGGTGTATTTTAGATTAAATATAATACAGTTAAAGCAGACACCAGTAGTGATGCTGTGACTTGTTGTCTAGTGCGGGAGTCGGCCGCACGGGAGTGTTCATCACTCTCAGCATCGTGCTGGAGAGGATGCAGTACGAGGGCGTTGTCGACCTGTTCCAGAGCGTCCGGATCCTGAGAACCCAGCGACCCGCCATGGTCCAGACTGAGGCAAGTACTGATATACTCCGTTCCACTCTCAGTTGTTAGCCCGGAAAACCCACACTTAAAAACCTCGACTCACTTCCGCCTTTTTATCTTGAAGTTGGACTTGATTCTTTCAATTTCTTGGAATCCCCTTCTTAATCTTCAGAATAAAATTAGAACGACAAGTTTTGAAGGTACAAATTCCTGATCCATTGACTAGTAGATACAAATATGTCTATGAAGACCCAATTCCAAGATAGTGTTTGATTTTTCAACAGTAAACCATAAATATAAATAGCCAAGAGAGAGACAGGCGGAGTTGCATCAAGTACCAAGAACCTTGATCTACCACATAGTTTAATTTGAGAGAAAACATAATTTATGTCTTCTCTAATTTCTCAATTAATGTGCCATTTTTAGGCTGAGTAGTGAGAAGAGTTTTTTTCACAAGACCAATGCTGTCAACTGAGAGTGTAACAGAATGTAAAGTACATTGTTTCTAAACTTAAATAGATGTGTGATAATGCTTGCCCAACACTGAAAACAGGTCAATCAATACCAGACTCTCGTAAAATTCAATACCTCGGTTAGTCAAAGCCCTTGCAGAGTGTCCAGAATAACGGGAATTTTGGTAACTATACAGAAATTGTCAATGTACGGGAAAATACAGGAATTATGCAAGAACTTGGTCCTTAAACCGGGAAATTTTGCAAAGTGGATTGCGAAAGTGGTGATTATGTCACAAACGAAATGTCACGTGCTAATCAGCTATTGTTGCGAACCGTATCAAAGTCGTGATTTTGTCGCGGGTGCTAGCGGGAGTCAGGAGATCGCCGAAAATGGTATCGTAGCCGTTATTTTGCCGCAGGCGCTAGCGGGAATCAAGAGATTGTCATTAACCGTAACGAAAGCTGTAATTTCGGTCAGCGTATGCTTAAATAAGAGTCACGATCAGTAAACGCTATCTTAGCTGTTATTTCAAAGCCTTCGCAGGCTTAGCGGGAGACAAGGGATTGTCGTTAACAGTAAAGAAAGGCTCAATAATGGGCTTGAAGCGGTGTCATGAGATCGCCGCAAAAACGGTATCGTAGTCACTAACTAAAGCTTCCGGTGTAGACCGTGTCAATTGGCTATCTCTAACTTCTACAGCGCCAGACAATTCGCTCATTTTCCAATGGAGCATCCTCAGTGGACTTGCTGAGACTGATTCAGGTTGGCTAGAAATCTCCTTATATAACATTGGAGAAGTGGGAGGGGGAAGAAGGGTGGAGTGCACCTGACACCTGCTCTGTACACCTGTGTCGCCTAGTATGAATTTTCTTCAACTTCACTACTACTAGGAAGTTTATAGCTAATTATAATTATAAATAATCAGCAAAATATAACCGGGAAAATACGGGAACTATATGGAAATTTTGTTTTCCCTGAATGCTGGACACCCTGTTTTGGTTTTTTCATTTTTGAGGTATGCTACGGGCTTTGAATGAAACTTGTGGACAGGGTCATGTACAATTTGATGTGATGATTAGCAAGGTATACGGTTTGAATCTCTAATAAAAATAATGTTCATCTTAAAAAAATTTGCGTAAAAAATTACATAACAATTTGATTGAAATAAACTCTGAAGCTTCAAGGAAGTTCAAATCATGTGATCCGTATGTGTTTACAGGACCAGTACCAGTTCTGTTACCGTGCAGCTCTCGAGTACCTCGGCTCCTTCGATCACTACGCCAACTGACAGTCGGGGCTGGAGTACTGTGCTTAAGCGACATGTGCAGTGCTTACATCACACCTAGACTTGTAGTTAGACATGACGTGTACATACACAACTGCGTAACCGTAGTGTTCCTCCAATCAAAACTGACATATCACTAGCGATTGTCATCATTGCTTTCACATCGCTTTCCAGCGCAGACTACCCTGTGTCCCGCAGAAGCTTTTCAACAAAGTTTAGTTTAGGTGTAAGGTGTTTTGTATGACGACTTTTCGTTCTGAAGTTTAGAGTAGTTCGATTACGGTTTCGATTCAGTTGTATTTTTTTACTTGGGTACTTATTTTCCGGGACAGTTATGCTCGTAACGAGATAAAACAAACGAAAAGCTATTAACACTATTAAAAGAGTAAAAAACTTGCCCTACATTGTGGTTTTATTGAAAATAATGCAGGCTACAGTGACTCAGTGACTGAAGAAGATTAAGTTATAATTTCCCAATGATGACAAATCCTTTTTAAAAGTAGAATAATTTTGATTAGTATCAAAAGCTGTATGAGTTGAGTAGATATTTGTATGTATGTCGTTAAGTTTAGAAATAAGTTGTGCTGACTTCATATTATAATTATTTAGCATGGACATAATAGAATAAGAGTTTTTTACCCATGATGAAAGTTAAGTTAGTTAGTTAGATTTCGTTGATGAATGTTGGTGAAACTGTCGTTTGCCACTGCCAGGCTTACCACCGCACACTTTGCGTTTATTTTTATATTTTCTATTTTTACCTAACTGTTTATTCTTGGGAGTTTGTGGCTTATTCAAAAATGGAACTTCTTAAATCATTAAAGTTTCTTAGTATATAGTTTGAACCCTCTTCCGGTCACTTTTCCGCAGCTGGTCCCGACAAATTTGTAGCGCTGAACTTGCGTGACCTGCCATAGTCTTGTCTGTACAATCTCCAGTTCTTATTATTTTAATTTACTCTTCAAATTTTGAAATATATTATCAGTTAAAAATCAACATACACCTGGATTGTTTCATCATTAAAACAATCAACTAGCCCAGAACTCACTTTGGCTATTGTCAAACTCACAATTTTATTAATCTCTGTCACAAAAACCGGTTCAAGCCAACAATGAGGTGAACCTGTTGGTTAAAATTGTTCAAACAAAGCTACCAATAAAAAAGTACTATAAACAGTAATCAAGGAGAAATCTAAAAAGACACCTGCCAAAAAGCTTAAAGGTAAAATCTCAATATTTTGTAAATATTGCGTTAAGAGGTCTCTAAACTAATAAACTAAGCAAAATGTTTCAAGAAAAAACCACCAGGTAGCAGCAGTAACTGGGCAACATACAGCAAGCCGTTTGTAAACATAGGGCCGGAAGAGGGTCAAAAGTACATATTAATAACAGGGGTTGATATTAATGACAGTGGTATTAATCTTGCTATATTAGTACAGTCAGTACTACTTTAATACTATCAGTAGTACTTATACTGCTCTTGAGTACTAACCAAACAAAACCACACAAACTAAAAAGTATGGTATAATTATTTTTCATAAATCTACTACTAACTGCAAAAACGTTAAATGCAAAATAACAAATTGCTTGTTTTAAATAACAGTAGACGCTTGTTATTCCAGAGCCTATAAATTCCAGAATACCAGGCATAGTTTATAACCCGCCTGGTTGCGTTGTAAAACAATCATATTACCGATTGTGGTAGCCATCTTGGTTGACCATAATGTTTGGGTCCCCTAGCTCCACATGACCGGTCTGTACTCGATAGAAAACACAGAAATATTTGTTGTTGCTTCATTTCTTAAAGAATTATTCAGAAACAACCTAACTCTTGGCAAAAAAAAGTACTGGAATAATAGGTCTATACTGAATGACAATTTGAAGGTATTCATCAATTTACCTTGATAACCAATCTAATATAGTTTATAATCAATATTCTAATGTCAAATTGTGTCCTCTTCAAGAAAAGATTTGTTCACATTAAGCTGTTCTAGTCAGTAGCTTAGTCCTGTGGAAGCTTTGATAGTTACGCTTAAAACCTTTTTTCAAGTATAAAAGAAGTTATGTTAGATTGTTATAATTGAAAGAAGCAGTTTTAAGTAGCTATATTGAAAATAGCGCTAATTGCCATGAGATATTACTACACTTTTTGATAAGTTATCTTACTTTATTAGACTGAAAATGCTAAACAAATTTAGCATCCTTAATTTTTTTATACTTTACTAAATAAATTGAATTTTTTAAGTTGTTTGTTTGAGCTATTACTGTGTTTTGTTTCGACTTGCATATTTTTACATTTAGTGCAATATCTTAGTAGTTCAATATGTTGAAGTAAGTTTAATGTGAATAAAATGAAAATTTCAATACCACAAAATACAAAGACAATTTCAAAGCCACAACTCCTATAATCAATGTGATAGCTTGACTTATTACGTAATAACTGACAATTTTGCTACATAATTTTAATTGTATGGTTCTAATTTACCTAGTTTGTTTGCTACAATTAATGATTGTGTAAGTTAAGTTAATAGATTTGTATGTGTATAATTTTAAGATTTTTATAATTTGCAAAGAAAGATTGTGAATAATCACTAGACCGTCTGAAGAACAACTGGAAATATATTGAAGTTGGTTTTTCTATTTGGGTGTTTTATTCACTCCTTTAAAACCTTTTCACAACTAACCTTTAGGACGTCATTGACCAGGAGGACCAGGACAAGCACGAAACGTTATTGCCGTGAATTTGCGTTTTCACGTTTTTTATTTTGTTTTACTTATGTAATGTTAGTACATTATTTTGCCGCTAAATAGTTCCAATAGTTATGTGGCATAGAGCCTACTGCTCTACTTTTAAAAACAGTAATGATGGCGGCCGCCTTGGTTTCTCATTGGGTAAAAGGAGTCATAACAAGTACGGGCTGACGAAAAGCCGGCTGTCATGCTTTGGCCTATATTTTCGAGTAAAGCTGGTATTACACTGTTTTTCATGGGTTACGAATAACAAGGCGTCAGTCAGGAATGTTTCGTTCGGCTTCTGGTACCGGGCCCCTCAACTGGGAGCAATACATATATCCAGCTAGGTGGAGCAAAGGTGTAGCAAACATCATGGTCACTGAAGACAGCACCCGTAGAAGGTGCAGAGGTTTACGGAGAGCCGTTTGCCACCTTCCTCATGGAAGCACAAGCTTTCGACACCAAGTGCTTGTGGCCAATATCGATGAAGACGTTATCTTGGGAACGAACGTGATGACCAGGCTATGGACTTAAGGAGGGGAGTCTTTACCATCGAGGAGGAAGAAGTTGTTCTGCGACACGGGAAGAACTGACGGCCTGTGTAGTTCTGGCCGAAGACACCACTCTTCCGGAATAGCCAGACTGTTGCAAGAGCCTGATTTGACAACGATGTTGCTGAGGGACAGGCTGTACTGTTAGAGCAGCAATAGAAGATGGAAAGCCGGGATGTGGGTTGCTCATCGCCAGGACACTGTTTGTGACCGGGAAAGATGTTCCGGGACGCATAATGAACGTCAACAGTTACCCCATGACACTAAAGAAAGGCAGCAAACTAGGTTGTTGCTCGGTTGTGTATTGAGCCAGGAATCTAGTCTTGGCATAAACAGTGCTCCCAGAATCTTTAAAGCCCTTCGTTCAGAATGCATGTGGGGAATTGCTGCAGGAGTATAAAGAAGAAGTACATTTTGTTTGGTTGTGTTTGACCAGTCAGCTTACGCTGATTACTTTGGGCTAGTTAATTTTTTAAAGTTTGTGCCATGTTTACAATACAGGTTACAATAGAAAATGTTCACAATAGTACAGTATTTCAAACCCTGTGTAGTAGGAAATGTTTAAATTCAGTATGATCATGTTGAGAAATAGGTCAAGACTAGTAAATAAGATGAGTAAATAATGCCTGTTAGTTTAAGTAAAGAACCAATAGAAAGATGTCTTCAGATTTAAACACCTCAGCAATGCTAACAGCAAAGTATTCACTTTGTGTATCAAAGTATCAAAACATTGGAAACCACTTTATGGTTAGTTTTTATAGATAATGAAACTGTTAATAGTCCATTGTGTTTTGGCATAGAGGGTTTTATGTTAAATTGAGATCATTAAAGTGCTGATAATTTTCGGTGATATGATGTGAATTATGATCATTTTAAGTTCAAGAATAAGATAAAATGGTAAGTAAGGTATTGTATAGACATACTATTATTTTAGAATCTACCTAATTGATTTGTTATTGGTATGAGAAAAAATTAATTAACATGAATGTTTAAAAATATAAATAACTATAATAATAGGATGAAACTTAACTAGACTCCAGATCATGTCTTAAACAAACTGAGTAGTCCTAGGGCTCTCTGTCGTTAATATTGGTTTTAATTTTAGCTCGCTTCTTTTGTCTAAAATCAGTTTTAGTTTTAGAAAGCTACTTTTAAGACAAGTCTTAGCTAGCAAGACTTAGCAAGTTTAACTAAGTATTAGATTAGTTTACTGAGAGTTTGTAATTTTTACAATATTATAAACTGTTGCAATTTTTTTACCAGTACTAAATCTGTGACAAAATTACTCATGTCATCAATATTATATAGGACTTCGCCTCGCTCCAGTATCTACAGGGTAAGTTTTAAATGTGCCCCCCGCCCTAACTTTTGAAAAGGAAATATTTTTCAAAACCCTTTAGGAATGTTTTTGTAAAATTCTAAAGTTTGTTTTAACTTACATTGCGTCACCCACACCCGACTCAAAAACCGAGGGAGGGCCCCAAACTTTGAAATACAATCCTGCCCTTGTGGCACCTCAAAAGAAAGGGGATTTTAATGCAAATTCAATGATGCAAAGAAAAATGTGTTATCTTGACTTCTATGTACACATCTAAAGATTACAAGAAATCAGGTTTAAAATGCCACATTTCACATACCTACAGTTTTTTTTAATGACAAATTCTCTTGAAAATCCTTTGAGGGAAATAGTATAACCCTACATCATAATCTGATAGAGTATTTTAAAGAAAGATTTTCCATTAAAAAAATGTTATATGATTACTTGTAATTTGGAATGGTATTACAAAAAATTGAGTCGAGATAAGAAATGTTTCTTTGCATAGTTGAATTTGTATTAAAATTCCCTTTCTTTTAAAGTGCCACAAGGGGAGGTTTCTATTTTTAAAATTTGAGGAGACATCCCCCTCCCACTGTTTTTGGGTAAAGGGCGGGTGATGCTAAGTACGTCAAAACAACAACTTAAGAAACAAACTTAAGAACTTTATAGACATTCCCTATAGGATTTTTAAAATATTTCCTTTTTCAAAAGCTAAGGTGGGGACATTTTAAACTCACACTGTATGTTATGCTTTGATTTTATCAAAGAAAAGAGTATTTACATAGACAATAGTCACAATACATAGCTTAGTTGACACGAGTTGTTCTGAAAACCAGATATGTACTGAGAAACGCTCAAATGAAAGGCATTTGTATCTATTTATTTATTTAGTTAGTTTATTTCATTTTCTGTTGTTGTTTCCAGATGATAAAGTACCAACTTGTGTTTTTGATAACAGTCTTATCAGTTTTCAAGCTTGTTGCTTCAGCTGATTCTGAACAATTCACTTCAGAGGAACAGAAATCTTACAATGGCATTGCAGTAAGTATTGTTTACTGTGAAGGTTTGGCAGGGTGGAGGATCAACCTGAGAGTATTGAGCATTCGATCGACACTTCCACATTGATCACTGATTGATCTGTGTGTGTAAATTTGTAAGCTGTCCTGTAATCCAGCTTCATGGAGGTCAGATTTTGAGGATGATATAGGTCTAAAGCGGCTCAGATAGTCTCAGTGATCATCTAATGATACCCACATGAACTCCCACCATCATTTTAACATATCAGACCATCACCTGCGTGGTTCGGAAGTCACGTTAAGCAGAGGTCCTTGTATTTTTATTGGTCATTGGGCTATTAATTAATGACCCATTCTAAAAAAGAGTCAGCCTCAGTTTGTAACAAGACTACACCTCATAACTCATTACTACCACTCATCACACTCATCCCTCACCACATATTTGCCTTAAAATACCCTCATGAGAGTGGTCGGCATCTCAAAATAATAGTGATTTTTAGTGATCAGATCCCCAATTATGTGCAAAAAACTCATCCAGGCTGTAAATTACTTCTGCAACCAAACCAGATTTAAAGGCAATTTTAAATTTCTTGGTATTTTGGGCAGTTTTAATCTAATTCAAAAATGTTGACAAAAGCATGAACTGCCTGCTAAAGTAAAAAATAGTGTCTAGGGAAAAGATATTTGTGTAGTTACATCACTTGTTGGTTACAACTATGCCAATTTGGCAATTTCAAACAGAGAACAACCAAACTTAAATAACCAAAAATTTTATGTTTTCATTTTAAAACTGGTTTAGTGTTAATTTAATTCTATTTAATTTTGTATTTTATTTTCAGAATCGTTTGAACGGAGCCAGTGTTCCAACTACATCCACACCTTTAGCAGATAATGGTGCCCAAGAATTTAATTTTTCTGGAAACCCAACTAAAGAAGAAAATGCATTGTTGAAATCAAAATCAGCTCTTGAAGATGCAGCAGTCCCAAACATTACTCAAGAGATTAACTTGTTGCAACGTTTAACAAAAGAAAACAATGAGCTGTTGAAACCTAAATCCAATCCTGAATTTACTTTAGCTAAAGAGCCAATTTCAACTAAAACATCAAACAAAGAGGAAAATGAATTGCTAAAAACAAAATCAGATCTCCAGTACAGTGGTTCAGAATTCAGAACAAAAAATACAACTTTTCAGAAAAAACCTGCATCCAAGAAAACTGATATTGTTTCAAGGTTGTTCAAACACTTTGATGTAAGTGATTGGGATCAATTACACCAAAAATTTCCTCAATTAAAATCCTCGTCAGAAAAAATTACTCCGGCTTTGGAGACTGGTTCAACAGACAAAAATTCCAGCCTTGAAAAAGTCAATCCAAACGATAGAGTTAATGAAGGTTTAATTAATGAAACAAACCTCGATATCCCACGAAATAAATCCAAACCATTACCAGTTTCAACTGAGAGTAACCTAGGCCTAGCCGAAGATAGTCAATTTAACAAAGCCAAAGAAAATACTATTCCAAATCAAACAAAACTAGAAGCTGATCAAGATGAAAATTTACATAATAAAACTAGAAGTGATAAGTTTGAACAAAATAAAACTGAACAAATCAATGATTTAGGTTATGGTCCAACAACAACAAAACCAGGTGATGATTTATATTTTCCTACAGATAGTAAAGAAAATATAACACAAACTGGAACTGCCACAACCACTGAACCTTCAAGAACAAAGTCAGTGAGTAATCCAGAGACTATCTTTGAAGAGCAGAGCCCATCAAGCTATCTTGAACCGAAAGCAAAAGAAAACAAAACTCTTCATGCTCAACTTTCGGAAAAAATGGAGAGTCCTGATTCTGATCTTGAAGTAAGAAGTTACCATCTAGGTAATAAGTTTGAAGATTTAAAACCGATTCGTAGAAATCATGGACCAGATGGATTGGCAAATAACCCGTCAGTATACAATAAAAACTACGATTCCCAAAGATTTGAACCCTTGCCAATTCCACTTCTTAATGAGGACATCAACAAAAATAAAAAATTGACAAACCCATCGAGTATATATAAAACTGCTCCTGAAATAAGTTCAAATATAAAAGAAAAACAACCTACAAAATACCCGTCATTACAAATCAAGAATATTGCAGATATACTAGATTCCTCAGGTGAGATTATTGCGGAAGAATCACAATTCCCTGATATCCATGGAAATGTTGACCCATTCAGTAAAGGCAATAATAAAACACCTAAATTACAAAGTTTAGGACTCGATGAGACATTAAACAGAAAGGAAGCTGACATAAGTACTCAAGATTTTGCAGCACAAAGCAAAATTAGACTGCCCGACAACAAAGATTACGAAAAACTCAAAGACACAACTAACACTGATGAAACAATTGACATGAGTAATAGCCAAGCCGGGGAATCTAATATCAAAACTAAGGCCCATAAACTTACAACAATACCGGAAACTATGAAATTGACCCATCCGTTTTTAGATTATATTTCTGTTGAAGACACTTCAAAAAGTGACATTGAACAGCAAGTAGACAATGAACCAAATGAGATAGGAAATGAAAGCAAACTGTATGATACTTCTTTGCAGAGTGTTCCTCAGGTAATGATGGAAAAAACAGCCACATTCGAGTCATTACTCAATGAAACTAACCGTAATAATAATTTATACAAAAACACAGTGAGTACAAACCATGCTGAAAAACAAACTGGAACAAACCAAATGCAAGCGTCATTAAACAAAGAGAAAACTGATAATTTTCCTAGTGAAAAGATACATGCAATCCTAAAAGACGCTGATGATAGCCAAACTATCTTTAATTATAAAAATAAACCTGAAGGAGTCTCAGATCAGTTTGAACCATCTATTGCCCCAACAGAAGACCCAGAAGAAAGAAACCAAACTCATGAAAAAACTCCACTAACCGAGGCGCCAAAGACAGGAAATGAACTTGTAATAAAATCTGTTTACAACATTACTCAAATCTTGATGGGTAAAATGGACAATTTAGAAGCATTGATCAAACAGCTACATCCTCATGCAAAATTAAACAACATGATAAAAAACAAAAACCTTGCAGATGAAACTGTTACTGCTAGCTTTCTTAAACCCGACTCATTAACTGATGAATTAGAAGAAAACAACACAAATTTTGACAAACAACTAAGGAGTGACTCTAGAAAAGTAGAAAATGTAAACGTAAAATTGGAAACTGTTCAAGATACCACTAAGAAACAATATGAAAAGAGGCCAAACTACAAACCCTTCAATACAAGTGAAGCAGATGAATCTAAGATGACAATAAATAACGCAAAAAACCAGGTTTCTGACATTAAACTGACTACTTCCCCATTTGAATTAGAACAAATCTTGTTGAATACTCCTAAATCTCACATGTCAACCTCTGATAAAATATCACACAACACTCTTAGTGGTTTAAGTCCGATGAACCAAAGAGATTCACAATTAGTAAACTCTTCAAATGCATCTCATAAGTTTAGGAACACTACAGATAGTAAATTTTCAGGAACATGGAAAGCTTTACTATCAATTCTTAAGTCCTCAAGTAATAATGACAAACAGTTCATAAAATTAACAGCTCCCCCTAAAGGACCAATAAATATAAACCATGAATCCAATGAACGTAATCTATCTCCTCATGACATACATGATACCTCAACATTTTCTCATCTTGTTGATATTCAACCTTTAAAAGCTTATTACAATCCTGATCGGGATAATATTGATGGTGGTCATGAATCTGATGAATCATCTGAAATTTCAAACCAACCCTACTTTAACCCTCCGAGTCGTAGAAATCCTCGTATAGAAGGTTTTAGGCAATACTTCTATCAACTACAGAATTCCGGTTTCCAGCCAAATAATGAACAGTTCAACAACATCGAAGATGAATATCCTAGTTATTTTCCTTACACTGCAGCTGACACAGCACGTTACGCTATGTATTCTTCACCACAAGACACTTATCAGATGAATAATGTCTACCAACCACAGAGTAACGATTTATACGACAGTAACCAACAAGCCAACTATTCTCCTTATTTATCACAAAATAGATTCTTCAAACACAACTCTCAATTTAAACCGACAAGAAGTTTTGGCTTCCCTACTGTCAGTAGAGAACTGACAACCGGTTTTCAGAGCTCTCCCGAAAACGGAAATTATTTATCAAAGTCTATTGAAAGGCAGTATTAGCATTACTTTAAGTAGTTAACATTAGCTAGGTTGTCTTCATAAAGTACTAACAGTTTTAAGTAAAAATGAAACCGTATTAGTGAGAATCTTAAACTATATTGAAAACAAAATACAGTGTTTCAATACATTCAAATGGGATACTAATTACTAAAACCAATACTTATTTTAAAATAACTATAATCTAGGCTTCCGATATCAAAAACCGTGTCTTAAAACTAACGCGTTGACAACGTAGTGTTAGTTTTATGACGGTGTGATACCGGAAGCCTAGATTATAGTTATGACTCCGGCCGCTCAAGCCTATGTATTAAGATTATTTTAAAAATGATCATAACTCATTTTTTTAGAGAAACTTAAATATGTTATGGCTTTTAATAGTTTTTAAATAGATGAATGGTAGTTTACTCTATCAGAAAAAAATATTAATTCGAAGAAACAACACAAGTATAATTATTAAAAACCTATTTGCATCGAATGGATAACATGGAATTGTTTTGACTTCTAATTTCATATTAAGAGAAATTTAATGAACAATGTATTTATGTAATCATCATCAGTTGGTTATAAGTCCAACTGATTATATATCTTAATAATATATAAATGAATAAAAAGTAATTTTGTTCTTTTCTGTAGCTCCTACTCACTGAATCAAAATATTATGTATCATACATACTTAGTGTACAGTATAGTGTCAATTTATTTTTATACTAAAATCTTCATACATTACAATCTCCTTAAACCGGCCCTATATCGGGATCAAAAACGCCGGATTAGCGGAAATGCCAGATTAGTGGAGGTTCACTAAAAAAGACTCAATTTGCCAGGAATAATCTTTTTCGTTGGAGGACGATTCACTACTCTTAAAGAATGATTCAATGTCATTCTTATTCTTCCTTATGTCTGTTAGCTTTTGATCTGCCGATGTTAACCTATCACCACTTTCTAATCTTTTTAAAATCACTTTTTAAAAGTACTTGTTATTTATGTCAAAGTAACATGATTACATTTTACCGACATCTTTTAACGCAAACTTTGGTCACAAGCTTTACAGACAAGTAGAGACTTTAAAACAGGTGGCTTAATGACACAGTCACAGTGCCGGATTACTGGACAAGTCGAAGTGGCTGTCTGACCGAAGTTTCAATATCTGATTTTACATTTATTTTAGGATGTATTTATAGATCACCTATACAGAATTTAATAGATAGATTTTTAACAAAATTTGAAACTTTATGTAATATTTTAAGCAATAAATATAAATATATTGTTTTAACGGGGGATTACAATTTGAATGTATTAAAAAGATAGGTTGTATAACAAATTTGTTAGTATTTTAAAAATTTACAATCTAACTTATAGAATTGACTTTCCCACCAGAGTCGGTCAAGGTTCAGAAAGTGCCATAGATAACATAATAAGCAACATTGAGGATAAGGAGTGTAAGGTAACAGGGTTAATAACTCATATATCTGATCATGATGCCCAACTGTTTGAAATAATCGGGTTAAAAAATACAGACAATAAAATTACTAAAAAATACTGTCGAAAATTTACACAAAATAACAGAGATCTTTTCCTTAACAACTTATTAAAGGAATGTTGGTTTGATGTTTATCAGGCTCCAGTAAATCTTAAATATAATATATTTTTAGGGATATTTTGTTTCAACTTAAACGTTTGTTTTCCAAAAACTATGACTTCAATCCGGGAAGGTGATACTAACCAATGGTTAACAGATGAAATAAGGTTTAGGAAAAATGAAATCCACGATTTAGAAGTTAGGTATAGACAGAGTAGAGATGAAGACTTAAAGACAATAATCAAGCAATTAAAAACAGATTTAAAACTGTGTATAGATAGTACTAAAAAAGACTATTTTGATAAAAAATTAAAAAATCAGGAAATTGCTCAAAATTAACATGGAATTTAATAAAATCCCAAATCAAAAAGCCTTCAAACACAAATTGTAATATAAGTATTGACTTTAATGGACAATTGATGACGGATCCTGTACAAGTTAGCAATGTGTTTAATGACATTTTGTAACAGTAGTAGAGCAAACAGTGATCCCAAAAATTAGGAAAAGTAATAAAGACAGTAAACAGTACCATTGTAGTAACCTCAAAAGCTATTTTAGGTTTCAGTCAATAACAGAACAAGATTTAGATAAAGTTATTAGTACTTTTGAAGGCAAACTTTCCAGTGGTTATGATGATATTTCAATGAATTTATTAAAACAGGTTCTACCCTCAATAATTAAACCTCTTACGCATTTAATAAACTCTTCCTTAATTTCCAGTTATTTTCCTGAGGAACTGAAGATAGCAAAAGTTATTCCCCTTTTTAAAAAAAGAGAATTAAAAGATCCATCATGTTATCGGCCAGTCTCATTGCTTCCCATTTTTTCAAAAGTATATGAAAAGATTGTATATATTCAATTAGTTAATTACTCAAACAAAAATAAATTGTTTGACAAGGAGCAACATGGGTTTCAGGGAGGTAAATCAAAGATTACTGCGGGAATTGAATTTATTAGCTCCATAATCAATGCAGTTGATAAAGGGGAAAAAGTTGTGGGCGTTTTCTTGGACCTCAGTAGGGCATTTGATAGTGTTTTTCATAAAGAGCTGTTAAGTACTTTGTTATCCTTGGGTGTTACTGGCAAGGAACTTAACTGGTTTAAATCCTATTAGAAAACCGGCAACAGTATGTTGCAATTGAATATGTTGAAGAAAATCCTAACAATAAGTACAGCTAGGTATATACGAAAGTTTAATTCTAAAAGATTGACCATCCCATATGGTGTCCCACAAGGATCTATTCTGGGTCCACTTTTGTTTCTTTGCTACATAAAAGGTCTCCCAGGACTGATCCCAGGTAATAGTACTGTCTGCTTGTATGCTGATGACTCTAATTTGACTGTATCTGGGAAGTCAAAAGATAGTATCGAGGAATCATCTTCTTTTATATGCCTTTCAGTAATTAAAGAATTTTTTGACAGTAAGAATCTCCTTATAAATTCAAATAAAACTAATTTTATTTCTTTTTGCACAAAGCAAAATAGATTAGATATACAACCAACAATATTTTTAGACGATACAATGTTGGATCAAGTAGAGCATACACAGTTTCTTGGCCTAAAAATTGATAAAAATCTTAGCTGGGATGGACACATTGATCATGTCATTAAAAAAATGTCTTCAGGACTTTATGCCTCAAGACAAATGTCCAAAGTTTGTAATTTAGACACTCTTAAAACAATATACTATGCTATGGTTCATTCTCATCTAGCCTATGGTATAAGTGTGTATGGATCTACAACTAAAAAAAATCTAGATAGAATATTACTTAAGTAAAAGGAAAGAACGGACTTTTCCAGCCACTTCCGGAGAAAACTACTCCTAACGTTTCGGGTAGTTAAAAACTCCACATGTCTTCAGAGGACTACACTAATCTAGGAACTACATTTAATTAATATCTTAACTTAAGGACTAACCTAGGACTATTCCAACCAAAATTTGAAAATACCGCTACATCATAAAAATTGATGGCTAGTCAAAATTATTAGTATTATTTAGCAGCTATGTATAAAGTGGAATAATTGGAGGGTGGTTTTTTACCACAATGAAGTTTTTGAGATTGATGTGGGATGGGTTATTAAAATAAACAGCTTATCAAAAATGAACATTTATTAACTTTTTTACAATTTACAACAGTTACAACTAATACACACTTATATTTTCAAAAGAGGACAATTTTTTAAAACTGCATTCTATAAAGTAATATAATACTAAAATGTCTGCGGTAAAGTAGGTTTTAGGTTGATGCATTAATAGTTGATGTACAGTAGAGTCTCACTTATATGTCAATAACAGCCGGCAAAAGGGCAGATTACCAAAAATGACAAATAACAGGACAACCTTAGGAAAATCCATTAAATAGAAATATATAAATGATAAGTGAGAGAAATCTAAGGCCTCGTTTACACTAGGCAATCGATCGACGGCAACTAGTCGGCAGAGCAACTAACAATCGATCGTCACTCAATCTTCGGCACAGCAACTTTCTGCCAATTAGTCGCTGCCGATTCACCTTGAGTCAACCTGGTCAAACTATTTGTCAGTATGTAAAATTATTTCAGAGAGGAGGTATTACTTTTTAATAATTGTGTAGGCAGAAAAACGTTACCATATCCATGAGATTTTCGTCATAGAAACCAAAACGGTGTGTAGCATACCTTGGACGACGATTTGTGTTCTGAAACGAGAGTAAATTACTTTTTTAACTACTTTAAAGTGAGTAAAGCACCATTTGATGAGCTTTTGAACCATATCAAAGCGGTTATCACTCGAAAGAATAAGCAAATTTTTTTTGTTTAGAAAGAAAAAGAGAGGGATAGAAAGTTCGTGCGCATGCACAGTGAGCAACTAGTCGCTAAATGTGAACGCTCTCATAGGCCACAATGTTTCTGCAGTCGGCTGGCCGATTTCAAATCGCTGCTGAAAAGATTGACCACCGACTAATTGCTGCATCGCCAACTAGTCGTCCATAACCATAATAAACATGGCATTAAATATTTTCGTCCATAGAGTAAACGGCTCCATTGAATAACATTGGTGCCGACTGTACCGACGACTCATTGCCGACAATCGATCGCCAAGTGTAAACAAGGCCTAAGAGAGAGATAGAGAATATTGTTTATTACTACAATGTTATAGATTGAACATGTCGCTAAATAGAAGAAGAAACACAACATACACCATGAAAGCAACTATGTGATTTTCATTTGTCTTTTTACATATTTTTGTCTTGGTTGGAAGAGAATAATACAGAATGTCGGTTAAGTGAAGCAGGGATAAATGAGACTCTACTCTAGTAGGATTAAGAACTTGTATGGCAATTTGTTTTTGTATTCAAATTTTAAATCATTATTTTCAGAATTGTATGTACATTAAATTATATTCTTATGACCAAGACTACTTGACATGAGAGAAAAAACTGTGATTAAATCTCAATACATCAGGAAAAAAAAATCAAGTTACATTTTTGCTAATCCTCAATACCTCTTTTCATGTTGACCAATTTGGTTATTTAAAATGCATCAAAGTGAAGAAAATAAAGTTAGTTGATGTTAATCAGATAGATTAGTGGTTTACTAAGGACGACACTAGATTACAACAAAACTTTGAAATTTGGGACTAACTTCAAATGAAACCGCTCAAATTTTCAAAAAGTTGTATACACTAGAATCTGAACTAATCGGACTGGACCCTGTTCGGATTAAGCAGAATTTTGACATATATTGAAGCATTTATTATATTATACAGGGTGAGTTTTATTCCCCCTACCTTATCTTTTGAAAAAGGAAAATTATTTTGAAACCCTTTCGGAATGTTTTTATAGGATTATGAAGTTTGTTTTGACGTACTTTGCATCACTTACCCCCACCAAAAAAGCAGGGAAGGGAAGGGCCCCCAAAATTTTCAAACTGCAACCCCTCTTTGTGGCACTTCAAAAGAAAGGGAATTTTAATACAAATTCAACGACCCACAGAAATATTTTTATCTCCACTCGTTCCTTTGTAATACTCACTTAAAGATGGTGAGAAATCAGGTTTAAAATGCTAAATCACACAAAACATCTGTTACAACAAATCTTTCTTCAAAATACCATATGAGATTATGTTATAAGGTTGTGATGTTTCCCTCAAAATATTTTTGAGAAACATGCCCCCTGTTTTTGGGTGGGGGTGGGTGACACAAAGTATGTCAAAACAAACTTCATAATCCTAGAAAAACCTTCCTTAAAGGTTTTCAACAAGTTTTCCTTTTTCAAAAAGTTAAGGTGGGGGAGGGGACATATAAAACTCACCCAGTATATTGACCTTATAAGGTCATATATTGACTTTGAGCTACTAATATTTTATATTTAAATGTAATAAATTTTGTATTTTAATCCTGTAGTACAATACAATAATAAATAGCGCGGAAGTAACGTACGCAGATGGATGTGGTAGTAGGGCCTGTTAGCAGTTTTTTACCAAAAATTCATAATTATTATCTCGTTTCGTCTGTTCACAGCCATTTTCGTTCCAGATTGGTTTACTGCTGCAAAGGATGTATCAACTGGTAACCTGAACAAATACTCAATCCGTTTCCCGATTTCCATCACCCATGAACCATTCGTGTTGACTATAACAAATTTGTCCAGAATCGGTGTCAGTTTGTACAAAGTGAAAGGTAATGTGATCTTATATATCTCGTCACCTGAATAGATATCCAGCACAAACACAGTATTGTCTGTAAGACCGTACAGCAAATGGTCTCCTACCGACACAAGAGTTTTGGCTAAGATTTCGTGAGGATGATCTTTTTTCACTATCTTCTGATTAGTCAGAAAATTGTAAAGGTAGATTCTCTAGAGTCCATCCCAACTACTCTGTCTTTCACTAACAGTACAAAGTTACAGTAGTTCAGACTCGCCTCAAATGATCTGACGTCTAGTTTTGCGAGATCAAAACCGTAGTAGTGATTCGAATGTCGATCATTTTTCACTGATAGCTTAACAATGAATTTCTCTTTATCTTGTGCGGCAATAAATTTTAAACTGACAATTATTTTATGTTCATTGGTTGGGACTCTTAACACTTTCACCTTTTCTCCTTTGTTTATTTCCCATACATGTATATCAAAACTGTACTCACTATGTCTTTTAGCTGCAATAAAGTGTTTTTGCGTAACACAGCTAGGGTATTGTTCACCTTGTGGTATAGAAAATGTCCGAAGGTTTGTCAAACTTTTTGGGTTGATCGAACAAAAAGGCGTGTTGAACTGCTACAGATTGAGTTGCCGCATCAACTTCAAATACTACACAAGCTTCAGAAACAGATCGATGAACTTGTGGCCATTTTCTAAAAGAGAGTACGTTGTTTGTTTCGATTGGCCCCATCTACTATTCCTGTCACGAAGGTAAATTTTGGCAGGTCATGAGTTGATTTTGAAAACTGAGATTGTTGAACATTACACACTTGAATCACAACTTCCATGGTCAAAAAATCCACAACACGCATTATTAAATGGTGATTTCCACAAAAGGAAGTCCTAGTAATTTTATTTTCTTCATCCCCTACCAATGAGATTGTATCTTCCATTTTGTAGATTCCCTTTTTCCAATTTCTTATCAGATGGGCTTGCATCATATAGTTTTTTCTTACAAGATGAAGAGAAAAACTTCTTGAGTAGAAGCATTGTCAAAAATTGGCTTTACTTTAGGTTCACCCCAACTTCTATACACTTCCTCGTCAAATTTAAGAAACCTCTTCCAAACCCAATCTTTGTTTAACGTACTTCTCATGTGGTTGGATGTTGCCGACCACGCTGAGATACTTTCAACATTCAGGTAACTTGCAACAATTTCCAACACTTCTGTGGGCAAGGTTTGAATGTTTAATTCCCATGAATCTGCCATTTTTACATCTGAAAATAAAACATTTTGATTATTAACTAACTCACAACTTTGTATTAGGCTACATATTTATGTTTATTTTAGTTTTCCATCCATAAATGATTTTTATACATTTTCTGAGAACACCCTACTAAGCTTCCTAATTTCGCCAATCAGTTGTGGCTCGGGATTAGGAACGGCCGGGAGGAGGGCGCTTACGGGGAGCTTGCTGTCCACGGTTCCAAGGCCAAAGTGAGGCCCAGCCCACCTTGACTTCAGCGCTCTCGCTTTCACGTCAAGGGAGGTCACTTGAATAGTGGTTTTGAACACTTAGGCCTATCTCCTATTTGAATTATGTAATTAAGTAGTGTTCATAAATTTTACCCTTAAACATGAAACAAGTAAAGCTGAAGTAGAGACAAGTGCTACACCCAACACTGGCTTTCAGTTACTTAGTTAAATTAATGAAGGGCAATTATAATGTTCTTTGTGTTAAGACTGATGTTAATCCAAAAATATGAATGCGAGTATGTATGCTAATGTTATGTATGTTTGAATGTGTTATTGTGTGTAATTGTTCCTTTTTATGAATAAATGATTTATTTTCCAATACTTATAAAATATGTACAAACATGTTTTTCATTTGGAAAAAAGACTGACCACTTACACAGTTATGTGGTCAGTTAAAACAATACATATTTTATAAGTACGAGGGGTACCCAAAAATAACGGGAATTTCATTATAAAAACCATGTTTTATTATTTTTTTTAATAATTTACATGTATACCTTCAGTATACTCCCATTTAGTGTAATGCATTTGTTCATTCGATGCTCCCATGGTTTTAAGCACCCCTCATACCCCTTAGTCTGAATGCCTGCACGCTCCAGCCTCGTTTGCCTTTTCACTCCTTCATTTTCGGTCATAACGATGATCTTTTATGTAATTTTTCACTATGGGGAACATAAAAAGTCACATGGGACAAGATTTGGTATGGGCGTGGGGAAGGGTGGCCATGCTGGTATTGGCCAAAAGCGTAGATGGCTACGTGAGCAGGCACATTGTCACGATGAAAGAACCAGTCTCCATATCGATAAAATTTAGGTCTGGAGTGTGTTGAAATTCGCTAAATTGAATTTTAACACACTCCATACAGCAAAGAAGCATTCCCAATGGTCCTCCGACGGTCTTCTTGTAATATTAAAGTTTTTTTCTGAACAATTTCACCAGTCCGAGAACTTGAAGGTCGTCCAGGACGAGGCGTGTCTTCAATCGACATGGCGCCATCTTGAATTTGGGAAAAATAATAGTTTTATTCTGGTTTTGCTCAAAACATCGTCTTTGTAAGCTTTTTTGATAATTGCAACCGTTTCTGACACGTTCTTACCGAGAAAAAGCAAAAACCTCACAGCTGAGCTTTATCCGTTTAATTAAACCATCAAAACAAAACGAGGCAGAACAAAAACTTCTTTTAGAAAAGCACACAGCTCCTCTTCACAGCCTCTCAGACTGGCCACACCGAGTGCACTGAACTCAGGAAGAGTTGGGCTTTCAGCCTATGGCCAAAATCTGAATTATCGCGCTTCCCCTTCGCCATCGACCGATTCGATACTTTTGGGTACCCCTCATTATTGGAAAAATAAATCATTTATTCATTTTTATTCCTAACTTTCTCTATAATTTAAGCTTTGTAATAGGCCTACAATTGGAAATATAGTCTCACGCAATTAACAATCTGATTTGAAAAAAATTAAGGGTTCAAACTGGTTACCTTCCGCAACATATTATAAAAGATATATTTTATTTTATATATTGAATGTAAATATGTAAGACAAAATATAGGGACCAATTGTTTTCCAGATTGGGTCATTAATTTGTTATTAGCCTAACGACTAGTGGAAATGAACTTACGACTTGTAGTGACTTCTGAATTTGATACTTTGCTTTGAGACACAGACCACTTTTTAGAAGTATTTTAAGATAAAACTGGAATGATGGTGAGTGTGATGAGTGTTTTGATGGATGATGAGGTGTAGTCTTGTTACAAACTAGGACCGATTAATGATCTTGTCATTAATTGATAGCCAGACGACCAATGGCTTAGCGTAACTTTTGAACAACGGGAATTGGCCATCATGAAAAGTTATCAATGCACCTGGGAATCAAACCCGGGCTGATTTTATGCGCAGCATGCACTTTACCACGGACCTATGGCCACCTCCTGAATTAATTGTACATAAACATAGCAAACTTACACATGTATGCCAGTTTGGTGGTTTTACAGGTTAAATAACCATTATTATCTTGATATAATTAAATTAAATCACAAAGGTTGAGTGGTTTTCACAGCAAACTATGCACAATTACAAGCCTAGCTAAAACCGTATAGCGTCATTAGCGTGTTTATTTGTTATTATGTTTAGTTTAACTCGATATTTTGTATTATTCTGTTTTGTTCTATCAGAATTGCCTACAGATTAGCAGCAATACTCTGTGGCTAGCCGGATAGTGAACATATACCAGTGACTGTATAAAGTCAATGCTTACACCATTGACTTTGAATTATTACCTTATTACCAGTTCTTTGCCGCTGACCAGTGACACTAAATAGGCTGCGTCCTCAAAAATTAAATATTTGACCTAACACAATAAATATTTACAAAACATATACTGTACTTTATACAAGATGGCGGTAGCGGTGGTGCAACAGATCAAACAACTAGACTGTCCAGAAGGTCCTCAAAAAACTCCCTCAAGGAATAGTAGGCTTTATCTCTCACCCACCCCTTCAGCACTCGCAAGAACGATTAAGTGTCCAAACTTCGCTTGCAGCTTGTTGTATATTCTCCACGCCATAATAGGGAATGAAGATCTTGTCCTTTCCAGCCTGCACCTGGGGATGTCAACTACTGCTCGGTCTCTCACGTTGTAGTGATGGATCTTGCCTCGGGTAGGATACCGTAGGAACCTCTGCGATTTTCCCTTTAGCGTAAATAGCACAGTTGACAATGTACTGACCATAGACGGTGAGTACACCAAGCTTCCGAAAGATTGGTCTGCAGTGGGCAAGTCGTTCACTTGAAGAAATTATCCTTAGCACTGCCTTTTGCAAGATCAGGACCGACGAGCATCTGGTAGCATGTCCCCAAAGCAACAAATTAACAATTCATAGGAAATGTGGCTGTAGAACAGTGCATAGTACATGACAAGCAAGTACGACTCCGGCAGCAATCTCTTCAATCTTCTGAACAGGAAAGTAGTTTTAGCAAGACGCCTACAAACACCCATCACATGATCATCCCAGGTGAGGCAACGATCTATCTCAAATCCTAGCAGCTTCACAGATGAAAACCCTGTCAGAAGTTCAGCGCGTCCAAGGAGCAGATTATTCTCTGAGTTTTCCTTCATTGAGCTGCAACCGGTTTACCTGGAACTCTTTCGCTTTTGTAAAGAGATCTTCTTCTTCCTGCAGAAGTGCCTGGAGGCATTGATTTTAAATGTATATTTAAAGAAATGCTGGAGGTCAGCATTTCTGGTCCAGAGGGTAGTATCGTCTGCAAAGAGCATGGTGTTTCCATCCAGAACAAGGTCATTGACAAGGATAAGAAACAAGATCGCCCTGGGGTACTCCATGGCAAATCTCCAGGTCAGTTGAGCAAGCACCGCTCACTGAAACAAGTTGCTTTCGTCCCAGTCAGATAGCTCCTCATGGTTTCCATGGTCGTTCTCTCACGCCGTAGCTGTTGAGCTTTTCCAGGAGCAACTGGTGTGAGACACAGTCAAATGCCTAACTGAGATCACAGAGAGTAAGGGCAATTGACTCCTCTCCTCAAAAGCCTCACTGACCTTAGACACCAGACTCATCACTGCTGTTGTTGTGAATGTCCCTTCCGGAAGCCATGCTGAAAATCAAATCCCACACACGGATCCACAGGAGGGTCTATGGCCTTGCCATCGAAGTTTCTGGAGCATTGATTGTGATGTTCCAACTGGGGTGGCCATGTTTGTGGTGTGTCAGACACACTCCATGTGAAGGTTTCCAACCCGTTACACTACAAAAAGAAAGAAAAAAAGTTTACTAGGGAAGAACCGAGGGAGGGTGTTTTTCGCATGTACAACTTCGGAGTCAGAGGTGCCTGAATCTGGGCTCCTTGAGAAGTGCTTCCCAACCCTCCGACCAATTGTTTTCCAGATTGGGTCATTAATTTGTTATTCCTAACTACTAGTGGAAATGAACTACGACTTGTAGTGACTTCTAATTTTACTTTGTTGAGACACAGACCACTTTTTAGAAGTATTTTAAGATAAAACTGGAATGATGGTGAGTGTGATGAGTGTTTTGATGGATGATGAGGTGTAGTCTTGTTACAAACTAGGACCGATTAATGATCTTGTCATTAATTGATAGCCAGACGACCAATGGCTTAGCGTAACTTTTGAACAACGGGAATTGGCCATCATGAAAAGTTATCAATGCACCTGGGAATCAAACCCGGGCTGATTTTATGCGCAGCATGCACTTTACCACGGACCTATGGCCACCTCCTGAATTAATTGTACATAAACATAGCAAACTTACACACATGCCAGTTTGGTGGTTTTACAGGTTAAATAACCATTATTATCTTGATATAATTAAATTAAATCACAAAGGTTGAGTGGTTTTCACAGCAAACTATGCACAATTACAAGCCTAGCTAAAACCGTATAGCGTCATTAGCGTGTTTATTTGTTATTATGTTTAGTTTAACTCGATATTTTGTATTATTCTGTTTTGTTCTATCAGAATTGCCTACAGATTAGCAGCAATACTCTGTGGCTAGCCGGATAGTGAACATATATACCAGTGATTGTATAAAGTCAATGCTTACACCATTGACTTTGAATTATTACCTTATTACCAGTTCTTTGCCGCTGACCAGTGACACTAAATAGGCTGCGTCCAAAAAATTAAATATTTGACCTAACACAATAAATATTTACAACATATATATACTGTACTTTATACAAGATGGCGGTAGCGGTGGTGCAACAGATCAAACAACTAGACTGTCCAGAAGGTCCTAAAACCCTCAAGGAATAGTAGGCTTTATCTCTCACCACCCCTCCAGCACTCGCAAGAACGATTATGTCCAAACTCGCTTGCAGCTTGTTGTATATTCTCCACGCCATAATAGGGAATGAAGATCTTGTCCTTTCCAGCCTGCACCTGGGGATGTCAACTACTGCTCGGTCTCTCACGTTGTAGTGATGGATCTTGCCTCGGGGATACCGTAGGAACCTCTGCGATTTTCCCTTTAGCGTAAATAGCACAGTTGACAATATACTGACCATAGACGGTGAGTACACCAAGCCTGAAAGATTGGTCTGCAGTGGCAAGTCGTTCACTTGAAGAAATTATCCTTAGCACTGCCTTTTGCAAGATCAGGACCGACGAGCATCTGGTAGCATGTCCCCAAAGCAACAAATTAACAATTCATAGGAAATGTATGGAACAGTGCATAGTACATGACAAAGCAAGTACGACTTCAGCAATCTCTTCAATCTTCTGAACAGGAAAGTAGTTTTAGCAAGACGCCTACAAACACCCATCACATGATCATCCCAGGTGAGGCAACGATCTATCTCAAATCCTAGCAGCTTCACAGATGAAAACCCTGTCAGAAGTTCAGCGCGTCCAAGGGAGCAGATTATTCTCTGAGTTTTTCCTTCATTGAGCTGCAACCGGTTTACCTGGAACTCTTTCGCTTTTGTCAAGAGATCTTCTTCTTCCTGCAGAAGTGCCTGGAGGCATTGATTTTAAATGTATATTTAAAGAAATGCTGGAGGTCAGCATTTCTGGTCCAGAGGGTAGTATCGTCTGCAAAGAGCATGGTGTTTCCATCCAGAACAAGGTCATTGACAAGGATAAGAAACAAGATCGCCCTGGGGTACTCCGTGGC
Organism: Matsumurasca onukii; assembly: GCA_018831715.1. Lineage (NCBI taxonomy): Eukaryota > Metazoa > Arthropoda > Insecta > Hemiptera > Cicadellidae > Matsumurasca > Matsumurasca onukii. The sequence continues at coordinate 19,449,124 of CM032067.1, forward strand.
AAATCTCCAGGTCAGTTGAGCAAGCACCGCTCACTGAAACAAGTTGCTTTCGTCCAGTCAGATAGCTCCTCATGGTTTCCATGGCCGTTCCTCTCACGCCGTAGCTGTTGAGCTTTTCCAGGAGCAACTGGTGTGAGACACAGTCAAATGCCTAACTGAGATCACAGAGAGTAAGGGCAATTGACTCCCTCTCCTCAAAAGCCTCACTGACCTTAGACACCAGACTCATCACTGCTGTTGTTGTGGAATGTCCCTTCCGAAGCCATGCTGAAAATCAAACCCACACACGGATCCACAGGATGGGTCTGCGTCTGCCATCGAAGTTTCTGGAGCATTGATTGTGATAAGCCTGAACTGGGGTGGCTTATGTTTGTGGTGTGTCCAGACACACTACCCATGAAGGTTTCCAACCCGTTACACTACAAAAAAAATTTTAGTTAAAGAACCAGGAGGTGTTTTTTCGTGAGGTACAACTCGAGTCAGAGGTGCCTGAATCTGGGCTCCTTGAGAAGTGCTTCCCAACCCTCCTTCATTGGATGAAGAGGAGGATGAATGTCAACTAGGTGATGATGTCTTCACTGCTAACTTCGTCCAAATAGTAAATTAAATGGAATCATATTATATAAGTGTTTGAACAAATTAAAGCTGATGGCATAGAGCACTACAAGCTGTATTCTGAGAAACTACCACCCAAATTTGGTGGGAGAAAGTGAACAATACAATTTGAGAATTTGTTGATTACTAGGTTCTTCAATTACAGCCCATAAGCTTTGGGGCCAATCTGAATGTGATTAAAGCTCCAAATAAATCCAGGACCATCGGGAAGTGTAGGATTGTTTTCTCCATGGTTTATGAATCTGTACGTGAAAGTTAGGACCAGACCAGAAGAGAAATGTGGCTATGATATTGGTTTTCTTGTATGTCACTGCACCTTGCTCTAATAAATCCTTGTAGCTGAAATAATGTAGTCCAAAATATATCGCTGATGCCAAAACTACAGACATCAAATAAGTCATTTTTTAATTTGTATGCAACTCAACTAAAAATTGTATGATTTTGTTAGTAAACAATGTCCTTGATCATAACACAAACAAATAAACAGGTGAGAAATAAAACTCATTTCATTTTCTGTTTGCCAAACTTTGAATTTAAAAATTGTTTACCTTACACATAATAAAATAATAATTTTACATTTAACATGGTTTTGTATTAAAATTAAATTATAATTATGAACAAAACACATTTATGAAGTTTACAAAATGTTGTTCATAGTAGTTTATTATGAAAATCAAACGATTTGGTCACTTTAAACATATTGACGTCGGACAAAATCCAGCATGTGGAGCCGAGGGGGGAAACACTGCAAGAGATGGCAGCGCTCTCTGTGCTTGGGCTACCGCAACATGTTGATTTTCCTGCGTCAGCCATGTGGCACCTATGCGCAATCTACCCAACATAATATCATCTGTGATACTGTATTCATAAATTAAATAATAACTGTGTTGAATTCCATTTTTATGAATGATATAAAGTGTTTATCACATTGAAATATTACATATGACATTTGTTTTGAGTAAACAAAAAAGAACACTACGAAAACTTGTTTTATTTTTAAAGCAAAACTAGAAATGTTATATCACTTAAGTAAGGCATCAATGAAAAGGACATAAAATTTACATAATTGGTTTTACATACAAAAAAAGAGTACATGAACTAGGTAATATCTAAGAAATATTTGGTACCTATATTTTATTTCCAAATATAAATTTTAACAGCTGCCAGCAGAGTTGCAAACCAACTTTTGTAATATGCAGTTTTGTTGTTCCAAAAGTCAGTATATAACAGGATTTGTGTTTATTGTAAATTTAGTTTAATGAAAATACTACCCAATTTACCCAAACTATCAGTTGATATAGCACCCTCCCTCCAGCTTCTCCTTACTCCAAAACCACTTTAGTGTAAATGATTTTATAAACATAAAAAAAACAAAACCCTCACTGTTTACACTCATCACTACTCTGCCAAATATTAAAATAGCATCAATATTTTTTAAATCAACCGATTCTTCTAAAATAGCTGCCTAAGAAACAAATTGCAACAGACTTTATTCAACTAGTTCCTGACGGTAAACAACTTCAAATACCTATATTTAAAAGTTAAAATTGAAAATAAACATTGCCTGTTTAATGTTGACATTGTTATCCAAAAGTGATTCTATTTCCACTATTTCACCATATGAGTTCATTTTACATCACTCACTAACAATAAATTAACACTGTTAGATTTCTCCTATTAAAGTTCCAATTGGAGAATAAAATGTTTCTCTGGTCTTAACAGATGTTTCAGTTTCCTTATCAATGCTTAATAATCAACATCGGCCAATATATGTCACTTAGTACAGTATTACCTAACCTCTATACCATCAGACTATGTTGCTTGATTATTGATAACAAATTAATTATCACAATCACTGAGCTGGTAACAACTTGTGTCTGATAATTGTTTGATATTATTTCGCACAAACCATTAGCAGTATGCCTCTACAAAGCTACCGGACAGGGATGAACCTTTAGAAAGGTGCTCATGGTGTACCACAAGGGTCTGATTTCCTTGACCTCTGCTTTTTGTGGTAATACAATGACATAAATGTAACATTAGCTGTATCGCTGTGCTGATAAATTAACACTTGTGTGTTAAGACAATGTCTTGATAGAGTAAAAGAATCAATGAGTTCTCTTAACCAGGTTTCCTCATCTTGGCTCCAGGCTAATTCATTCTTCTGAATGTTTCAAAACTAAACAATGTTTTGTACTTAAGAAATTTCAATGAAGTAGATAGTATTAAATTCTAGGTAATTGTGTTAACCTGGAGTGTACATGAATGTCATTTCCTGAAAACTTTCTAGGTTAATTTTTTTTCTCTAATAAACCTTCATAGATGTAGTGCCAGTAAATTATGTAAGGTCAGCATATTTTTTCCTTTTGTCAAAGTTTGATTTGTATGGTATCAGGCTTTAAATATGTGCCCTTATGTTCTCAAATCTAATTTCAAAAGAAAGCAGTAAAATTGTGTCAAAAGCTGAACATCTTGCTCACTGTAGGTCTGTTTTGTTTCAAAAAGATTATGACAGTGTACAGTCTATATGTGTTTGAAGCCATTGTCTATGTGAAAACCAATCCTGATCTCTCTTTGTTTGTAGAAACAGCTTACACAAAAAACACTCAGAAATATTCATACTGATGTACCTTTGTTGGGGATTAAGAAATTCATAACTAAATTCTTGCCAGTAAATTTAAGCTTTTAACATGTTACCTTCCTCTTTGCACAGTTCCAGACCTATGTTCAAATTCAAATTGAACCTGAAATCTCTCCTACTGGACAGTCCACCTCTAATTCCATTGCAGGGAGTTTTCACTATCTCAACCCAATTGTTGTGATAGCTCTTTCTTTGTAAATAAGTTAAGACTTCCTTGATTAATATTTTTATTTTCTCAACATTACTAACGTCCATTGCTACCATGTACAGCTTTATGAAATAAACGTTTTCATATTTATTGTAACAAATTGATTACTTGGTGCATTAGTTTCAGCTGCCTTTGAACTTGTGTTGATAATGTGTTTGATATTAATTTAAAAGTCAGCATAAAAACAACTCTGCAAACTAACAAAAATAGTTATCATTTAGTACAGTATTAACATTTTAGTGAAGTTTTTCTATGAGAAGGTAACATTATATATGTATTTACTAATTTTGTGTTAAACAGATTGTTATTTTTAGTTATCAAAGTTAAGATTTTTAATTTAATTTTAGTGTAATTGGGGAGATGAAGCACAAGATTAAAATGTTTCAAATTTTACTTTGACAGTAAAGAATCTTACAAATCAAACCCCAAAGACCAAAGTGGCATTTTTGGAAATTTCATTTTAAACTAGTGTATCGACATGTGAAAGTTTTATTTGTTATAAAATCTCTAAAAGTTACGTACATTCTGTATAGTATGCCAACAAATATAGGAGTTTTAACAATGTTTTTTTCCGTAATGTTTTACATTTTTACACAATTCTCAAACACTTGAAAGAATTATTGAAGATTATTCGTGCAATAAAGATATTCTTTTACTATTTTTTTTTATTTAATTTAACATGTATACATTATGCTAATATAGTTAAATACAAACTGTAACACCAAAATGCAAAATCAAAACAGTCAAAGTAAAGCATAACTTCAAAAATATCCAGCTTTCCTATTGGTTGGCTGCCAGTCCTAATTTTAGCTGATTAAGGCTGAATTGAAATAAAACTACCAATATTGTTGTTGGTGTTCCAACAAACAAAGAGAGTATTTTAAATTATGAAAATGCCCCATCAGATTTGTGTTGAAAATGCATTATTCCAATAATATTACAGAGATCAAATCCACTAAATCATAATTTTGTACTAAAAGCGTATTTTATAGGTTTTACTTTGAGTTAATAGGAAAATTAGTTTTGTAGTAAAACTAAAAACCTCATAAGTTCACTGACATTGTTAAGTGTTATTGTTTTTGGTTTTTACGTCCCTTTGTCATGGTACTCATAATACCGGGTGTTTCTAAAAGAACTCCTTGATTTAAAGTTTTATTAGTATACAGTACAGTTAAAATAATAGTCATTAAACACATATATTATTATTAAATAGAATCTTCTCAAGTTTTTTTGATACCTAATAAAGTTCTATATGAGCAACATTTGTTGCCCTGGCCACGTCTAAACTATAATCAGTTTCTTCCCAGGTATTCAACAGCATATCAGGCGTAACGGATGCTACAGCTTCAACAGTCCTCTCCCTCAGATGATCAATGTCACGGATCTTCTCAGAATACACAATGTTTTTACATGTCCCCAAAAGAAAAATCTAGTGGAGTCAGATCTAGGCTCCTTGGTGGCCTAAGTGGTTTGCTCCTAAGTGTTATTCCTAACTTGATATCCTACAGCGTTTTCCTAACAGGTGGATTGGTAGACGTGGGCCAATTGCATGGCCACCAAGGAGCCCAGATCTGACTCCACTAGATTTTTTCTTTTGGGGACATGTAAAAAACATTGTGTATTCTGAGAAGATCGTGACATTGATCATTTGAAGGAGATTGTTGAAGGTGGCATCGTTACTGATATGCTATTGAATACCTGGGAAGAAACTATTATCGTTTAGATGTGTGGTAGCAATGGTATATAAAACTTTATTAGTAATAAAAAAACTTGAGAAGATTCTCTTTAATAATATATATGTTTAATAACTATTATTTTAACTGTACTGTATACTAATAAAACTTTAAATCAAGGAGTTCTTTTAGAAACACCCGGTATAGTAAAAAGTTAAATAGGATTTTATCACAAAGAGTTTTGATTTTGCCATTAAAGAGTCTTTTTACAACAGAATTCAGTTATGACTATTGATCTATTAGAGCTTCTCAATTCAATTTCACAATTCAATTAACTTTATTTACGGTTTACGCCATTAATAATGAGAATACAGAAAATATACAATAATGATTTGCAATTAAATACAATAGGAGGAATGCTTGGTTGACAGTTGAATTTCTCGATGATGCTGACAACTTAGCCATGTGGTTGCTTTACGATGTAATGTTTGAAGTGTACAATGACTATAAAATTATATATATGACAATTGACAAAGAACTATGAATGTAATAACAAGAATAAACTATGAGATTGAATAACTTAAAGAGTAACAATAGACATAAAACTAGGTAGAGTTGATAACGATAATATAATGAACGAATATGATAAATAATGACAACAATAAATAACAGCTAATACTTTATAAACTTGAGATTACAAATAAACTTAAAGAGCGATAATAGATACAACAGGCAACAAGGGACGTTGATAACAATAATATAATACAGATATGATAAATTTGTATTCTAATAAAATCTATTCCTTTCTATCTTCTCTTCCTATTCTATTGACAAAAAAAGGAAGTTCATATAAAATAATACAAAAATTATATCAAGTTTAATATCATCAAGGTCCCTGTGTGTCAAAAGTATAAACTGTACAATTCTCCTTTTCACAAAACATTATTGATGTGTGTTTTGATGATTTATATTATTTTGTTGAATAAAATTTAGACATTTAATATCTTAAGATCTTATACACAGTTTTGACTTTTGCCCGAGTATTTGTTGAATGTACTGGGTATTTTGGTTTAATGTACTGACAGCAACAGTTATTAGTTTGAATTTTGAACTATTTAAAACAATTTTATTCATAAATCCATGAATTTATTAACATGATATTTTGACATCTTGGTTAAATCACATTCAAGAACTCAATCGCTAAGCCTACTTACTGTCTATTGTAAACTTGTTTCCTCTTGGAGTAGAAGATGATGAGCCTGACGGCAGGTCTGATGACAGAAGTAGAAGATCTCGAAGGCACTCATGAAGCTGTAGCCGAGCAGCAGACCCAGAAGGCCTCCAGCGTTGCCCATGAACACGCTGAAGGAAGCCGTGTTTACACGAGTCAGAGAGGAGAACTGGGCTTGAGGAAAGTACACTGTCACCTGAGTAATGTCTGCGTCCAGTGACTTGTTGTACCCTGGCCCAACGCGGCTTCGTTTCACGTCTGTCGGCTGAGTGCTTGTGTGAAAGTTGAAACTCAAAGTTGAGCATAGTGGAAGGCAGAGACACTGCTGCAACTTTGCCGACGGGTCTACCAAAGAAGATTTTTCCAGGGTCTTGGAAACGCAAGATATTTTTGCATCAGTGCAATATTTATAGTTGAAAGACCCAACGAGCTTTTGTAAGTCAAAAGGAACGCACTCACAGACTTTAAGCAAGTTTGTGATGAAACACTCCATGAAGCAGCTTAACTGAGAATAACTTTTGAAATGCTTCAAATTTCTTTCGTCGTGAAAAAGACAGCTTCTCTGACCTAAAGGGACAGATCGCAAACCCTCTTCTGACTCTATGAGAGACGGGTCAAGCTTTAGGAAAGTGTGAAGACCACTTTCAAGTCTCGCTGAAGTACCTAACGCTCCTATTTCAACGGGCGAGATCACATGAACACCATATCCACTATCTCTTCCTGAACACTGTTCTTGTTGCTCTTCCCTATTTCCCATTAGGCTCACGGTAAGTCCATATTGTTCCCCCATTTGTTCGGACCACAGTGGGTAGATTGTGTACTCTTCAATTCTATTTGGGTAACCAGTGGAAATACGCCAGTACTGAATTTTCTCATCTGAATCCTCTTTGTATCCTAGAGCCGGGGTATATTTTGTGTACAGAAGATCGCCTGGGAAAGTGTTAAAGACAAAGCACTGACCACTCATTGTGATTTCTGGTTTGAACACTCTACAGCAATCTATATTCATATCATTCCAGACGCAGCTTTTAAAAATCTGTTCACAGGAGAAAGCAGCGTCAAATAAAAATCTAAAAAATGTCTCGTTTATTGTTTTGTTGTAGTTTTCAAATTCAAAATATTCTTTATTAGGACACAGCATTTTGCTGTAATACTTTAAGTCACTTTGGTCGTTTGAAGTGTTCAGATTGAAGAAAGATTTTCTGATCGGATAAGCTGGACATATCATGATTCCGGGGAAAGGTATGTTCCATATAGGAGTGCTGATAGGATTGAATGACATTTCTACTTGGTTGTCCATCATATCCTTGTACAACACCCAAGTCTGTGTAACACTGAAGTACAAAGCACAACTGAAGATGAGAAGCCAAGAGAGTTGCTCTACTCTGGATAGTTCAGGGTTGCGCAAATATTTCAGTCCATGCAGTGATCCTTCTTTGCAATACTCGTCTAAAGCTCAAAAATGTTTTCCAAGAAAACCATTCTTTCCAAGAGTCTGTTCCACTGTTTTCCCAATATTTGTGGGTTTTCTTGACTCACTTTTAAAATTTGAATCATAGAAATACATCTTAAACTGTAACAACCCTCTACGTAATATTTTTAGCCAACTTGGTATTTTACAAAATATTGTTATAATTTAGATACAAATATGCGTTCCACTTCTATGAGCTGCTTGGTCAATGTAAAATGGCTTTTCTACAGATCCAAGTAACCGAAACATTTTACGGTAGAGTGATATTCTAATAAAACATAATTTGGTTGCATAGAATCAATACTAAAGTAGTTGAAATCCTAGCTTTTACTCAGTAAAGTTGTACACATATTTCCTAAATCCTAATGTAGAAACGAATAATCCAAGGCTTTATCTTACATTTAGCCAGCAAATTTGTCTGGAAGATTTTGGGGCCAATCTTTATTGAATCATTTAAAACCTGAAGAACAGAAGTTAAATTTTAATAATTTGGTAGAATGTACACTTTTTTTAGTTGTTCTTTTCAGATACTTTTGAGATTGATGTTCATGAGACTAAATAACTTTAGTTTATGATCATCAATAAGCCTAAATCCCTATTGTTGCTATTGCCTGAATTTTTAGTCTAGATCCTTGTCGATTACCTATCACCTTCTCTGTAGCCTGAAGATCCTGATGAACTTAGAAGCTAGCTGTGGTGCTGACGACCATTTCGGTCTAAGAAGACCAACTTCAAAACACGACCACTAAACTAAACTATTACTAGAACTGTTTATATACACATAATTACACTTTTTATGTACACTTTACATGGGAGACTCACTGAAGGGCAACGAGGGGATTGTATAAGGGCTGACACTTAATTTTATCTGTGCAGTTTATGTGGCACAAAGTATTAAGTGTGTAGATATTCAATATACATATAAAGATAAAGAGTTTAATATAAATATTGTAACTAACTCAATTGATTTTTCTGTCCAAAATGATCATTTTTTGTAACAAATTAAACAACATAAATGAACAAAGAGTTGACCAAATTATTCAACAAAATAAAAAACTCATGTACAGTAGTTACAATAAACGTAGCAAAAAATAGATTATTCATTGTGTGACGGCGCTTATAGTTATTCTGAAATGACAATGCGAGGCTAAGTCGTTTGATTGGTCAATACAATCAAAGTGAACTTGCTTCAACGTCCATTCTGGCGTGGAAGTCATGGTAGGATGAGTTCTAACAATGCAACACATTCGGAAGGTTAGTGTACGAGAACTCAACTGTAAATGTTAAAATGTCATGCTTTCACTTATGTACCTTATCATTTTACTAGTCTATCCATAAAAACACTGGTACATGTGAAAATTCTCTTTTATTTTGTAATAGGTGTTCATAATGTATTACTACTACACAGAATTCACTAATACACCGGGAAAACCTAAGAAGATTGATCAAACCGTGTCAGAAAAAGAAGCTCCTTGGAAAACATGGTTTTCCTGGAAATCACTTTCTAGCGCTTTAGATGAGTATTGCAAAGAAGGATCACTGCATGGACTGAAATATTTGCGCAACCCTGAACTGTCTAGAGTAGAGCAACTCTCTTGGCTTCTCATTTTCAGTTTTGCTTTGTACTTCAGTGTGACCAAGACTTGGATGTTGTACAAGGATATGATGGACAACCAAGTAGAAATGTCAGTAAATCCTATCAGCACTCCAATATGGGACATACCCTTCCCCGGAATCATAATATGCTCTGCTATCCCTGTACGAAAGTCTTTCTTCAATCTGAATAGTTCTGATAACCTTAGTGACTGGATGTTCTACAGCAAAATGCTGTGTGCTGAAAAAGAAAACTTTGGATTTGAAAACTACAACAGGACAATCGATGAGAAGTTCTTCAAGTTTATGTACGATGCAGCTGTTCCTTGCGGGAAAGTGTTCAAAGGTTGCACTTGGAATGATGAAAGCATTGACTGTTGTTCAGTTTTCAAACCTGTGATAGGCAGAGGTGGACTATGTTTTGAATTCAACAACCTACCAGGTAGCGTTGTGTACACGAACTTCACTCCATCAATCGGAGAAAAACGAGATCTAAATGATGGGATGCATTACTGGCACATTTCTACTGGATACCCGAGTAGGATTGGAGACAACGGGAAGAAAACGTTGCCACTCTGGTCCGAGCATATGGGATCACAATATGGATTAACTGTGGAACTTATGGGAAACCAGGATGAACATCAAGAGAAGTGCTCAGGAAGTTCAAGTGAGTATACTATTCAAGTATTGACACCTGTTGAATCCCCGGAATCAGGAGTTTTAGCAAAGATTGAAGCAGGTCTTCACACTTTCATTAAACTTGAACCGACTCTCATAATGTCAGAAGAAGAATTACGATCGGTTCCTGTGCACCAGAGAGGTTGTCTCTTCCATGATGAAGGAAAATTGAAGTATTTTAAAAACTGGTCGCAATCCAGTTGTTTCTTCGACTGCTTCATCGCGAATATTCTCATGATTTGCAACTGTGTTCCCTTCGACATGCAAAGAGCTGTGGGTGCTTTCAATTTTGGTTTCTGCACAGACAGCCAACTGCCATGCATATTCCAGACTCTTGAGAAGATTAGCTTGAGCTACAAAGTAACAGACATAATCAAATGTGACTGTGTCCCACTTTGCTCCACTCTTTCATTTGATTACCACACAAGTACTCAGCCGATTGTGACGAGTGAAACGAAGCCGCGTTGGGCCAAGGGGTACAACAAGTCACTGGACGCAGACATTACTCAGGTGACAGTGTACTTTCCTCAAGCCCAGTTCTCCTCTCTGACTCGTGTAAACACGGCTTCCTTCAGCGTGTTCATGGGCAACGCTGGAGGCCTTCTGGGTCTGCTGCTCGGCTACAGCTTCATGAGTGCCTTCGAGATCTTCTACTTCGCTGTCATCAGACCTGCCGTCAGGCTCATCATCTTCTACTCCAAGAGGAAACAAGTTCAGATAGACACTAGCATATGGACAGTTGATATCGATAGACAAAGCGATGAAAGTAGAGTCAGGATGCTTGAAAGAAACCAAAATTGGACTTTTTGGGAGTAAATTTGGGATGTAAGGTGACATACCAAAGTGTTTAGGATAAGGCAAATATTAGTGATTAGACTCTTTAGAACATCCAAAAAGGATAGTTAAAGGGATTCAATTACTAAGATTTATTTATTTATTTCTAACGGCATACACTAATTTTACATGGCGCTCTAGCTCGGATATTGGAACGAATAATATATTTTAAAACACATTTCTAATCCAATATTAAATATGATTTTGGTTTGACTAGACCTTTTAGAAGCTAGGCTTCCTTCATCTGGTCTTACCACAAAATAAAATGTTAATATTGGCTTAGAAGTGTGTTTTAAATTAGATTAGGAATTTTTCCAGTTGAATAACCTGGTTAAACAGTGTACAAACTGTATAAGATATAGTTGAACAAAGGCGAAGATATTAAATGTGACAAAGTGTGGTTTGAATGTGCATGAAATATGACATACATGTACAACTAATGGTAAAGAAAAATTGACAATGAAATAAGTAATGTACAACTACGTAAAGTTTCTAGGAATCTTTCTGGACAAGACTCTTTCTTGGGGTCCACATGTTGATCACATTTCATCTAAACTTTCCAGGGTAATTTTTCTAATCAATCGACTGACTCATTGTATAGATCAAAATTATATTAAATCTGCATATTTTGCATACTTTCAATCAATATTTAGATACTGCATCATTTTCTATGGCAACTGTAGTAAAGGGAAGTTTTAATATTGCAAACCAAGGTAATTAGGATAATGTCATATTTGCCTTTATTAGAGCATTGTGGACCTATTTGTATTAAATTACAAATACCCACAGTCATCAACATTTATATTTATGATTTGTTTTGTACATCTTCAAAAACCCACAGTCAATCAAACACAGATCTCATGAGTATAACACTAGGAATAAACATAATGCATCAATAGATTTCTATAGATTAACCAAAACTACAAACAGTCATATTGTCACATCATTAAAAATTTATAGTAAGTTAATAGACCTGATAGCATCACCTTAGGGCATCACAAAAATAAATCGATGGTAAATAAAACTGCAGGTTAAAATTAGTTACTAAAATTTTATTTATATTGAAAATTTTATTAAATTAGTTTGTTACTAGAATTTTAAGATGAGCAAGGTAGACAGTGGTTGATGACAGGGCAGCGGACTGTAGAGCGACTACGGGTTGTGGGAGGAACCGAGGAGAGGGTGTTTTTCGTGCGGTACAACTTCGGAGTCAGAGGTGCCTGAATCTGGGCTCCTTGAGAAGTGCTTCCCAACCCTCCTTCATTGGACGAAGAATAAGATGAATGTCCACTGATGTTGATGTCTTCTTCACTGCTAACTTCGTCCAAATAGTAATTTAAATAGTTATCAATATTATAGGCAATTTTGAACAAATTAAAGCTGATGGCATAGAGCACTGCTACTGAAGCGTATTCTGAGAAACTACCACCCAAATTTGGTGGGAGAAAGTGAACAATACAATTTGAGAATTTGTTGATTACTAGGTCTTCAATTACAGCCCATAAGCATTGGGCCAATTCGAATGTGATTAAAGCTCCAAATAAATCCAGGACCAATCGGGAAGTGTAGGATTGTTTTCTCCATGGTTGGCGGTCGAATCTGTACGTAAAAGTTAGGACTGCGGACCAGAAGAGAAATGTGGCTATGATATTGGTTTTCTTGTACGTAACTGCACCTTGCTCTAATAAATCCTTGTAGTTGAAATAATGTAGTCCAAAATATATCGCTGATGCCAAAACTACAGACATCAAATAAGTCATTTTTTAATTTGTATGCAACTCAACTAAAAATTTTGTATGATTTTGTTAGTAAACAATGTCCTTGACATCATAACACAAACAAATAAACAGGTGAGAAATAAAACTCATTTCATTTTGTGTTTGCCAGCAACTTTGAAGTTTAAAAACTGTTTACCTTACACATAATAAAAGAATAATTTTATATTCAACATGGTTTTCTATTTAAATTAAATTATAATTATGAAAGAAACATTTATAAAGTTTACAAAATGTTGTCATAAAGTGTTTATTATGAAAATCGCACGATTTGGTCACTTTAAACATATTGACGTCGGACAAAATCCAGCATGTGGAGCGAGGGGAAACACTGCAAGAGATGGCAGCGCTCTCTGTGCTTGGGCTACCGCAACATGTTGATTTTCCTCGTCAGCCATGTAACCCTATGCGCAATCTACCCAACATAATATCATCTGTGGTACTGTATTCATAAATTAAATAATAACTGTGTTGAATTCCATTTTATAATGATGATATAAAGTGTTTATCACATTGAAATATTATTACAGACATTTTCCTTTGTTTTTGAGTAAACAAAAAGAACACTACGAAAACGCTTGTTTTTATTTTTTAAAGCAAAACTAGAAATGTTATATCACTTAAGTAAGGCATCAATGAAAAGGACATAAAATTTACATAATTGGTTTTACATACAAAAAGAGTACATGAACTAGGTAATACTGTATCTAAGAAATATTTGGTACCTATATTTTATTTCCAAATATAAATTTTAGCAGGCCAGCAGAGTTGCAAACTAACTTTTTTGTAATATGCAGTTTTTGTTGTTCCAAAAGTCAGGTGACATATTGTGATTTGTAGCTTATTGTAAATTTATGTTTAATAAATACTGTACTCAATTTACCCAAAACTATCATTTGGATAAATATAGCCCCTTCCTCCAGCCCCTCCTTACCCAAAACCACTTCTAGTGTACTGATTATAAACATTAAAAAAACAAAAAACCCTCACTGTTTACACTCATTACTACTCTTGCCAATATTAAAATAGCATCAATATTTTTTAAAATAAAACCGACTTCTTCAAATAGCTGCCTAAGAAACAAATTGCTAACAGACTTTTGCCGATAAGCCTGATACAACTTCAAAGTAAAAGAAAATAAAGCCTGTTTACTGTTGACATTGTTATCCAAAAGTGATTCTATTTCCACTATTTCACTCATATGAGTTCACTTTACATCACTCACTAACAATAAATTAACACTGTTAGATTTCTCCTATTCAAGTTCCAATTGGAGAATAAAACCCTCTGTTTTAACAGATGTTTCAGTTTCCTTATCAATCAACATCGGCCAATAGCATGTGTGTCTACTTAGTACAGTATTACCTAACCTCTATACCATCAGACTAGTGCCGCTTGATTATTGATAACAAATTGATTACTTGGTGCATTAGTTTCAGCTGCCTTTGAACTTGTGTCTGATAATGTGTTTGATATTAATTTAAAAGTCAGCATAAAAAACAACTCTGCAAAAATAACAAAAATAGTTATCATTTAGTACAGTATTAACATTTTAGTGAAGATTTTTCTATGAGAAGGTAACGTTATACAGTACAACCTTTCGTTTCTTCAATCGCAAGATCTTTAAGATCATTGTAACTGTTTGCATTGAAACTAAATCACTATTTGAGATACCGACCACTCTCATGAGGGTATTTTAAGGCAAATATCTGGTGAGGGATGAGTGGTAGTAATGAGTTATGAGGTGTAGTCTTGTTAAAAACTAAGGCCGACTCTTCCTTAGAATGGGTCATTAATTAATAGCCCAATGACCAATTGAATTACAAGGACCAACGGCTTAATGTGACTTCCGAACCACACAGGTGATGGTCTGATATGTCTAAACGATGGTAGGAGTTGATGCGGGTATCACAAGATGATCACTGAGACTAACAGTCGCCAAATAATGTAGTCAGTTCCATTGTTGTTGCGCTAGCTGACTGGAGGAACGCATGGCGGACATGGGCCAGTAAGACAGAAATTACAATAACTTTGTTGTTTCTCATTCATTTTTTAAAGTTAATACATTTTAGAAAGGGAATTAAGTACACTAAAAATAATTGTTCTTATAAGTTTGTTGTAAAAGTACTAGTTTTGAGTTTTAACTTTTATAACTTTAAAGGTCGCCATTTGAAACTTAAATGAAATAATATTTTTCCTAATTAGAAAATAGATTTTTGACCAAAGTTTGGTGAAAACCAATGCATTAGTTTTATTTTCTTAATTATTTTAGTAAAAACACATATAAAATATTCTTGTTTTGACCCAAGGAACATGTCTACAAAGTATGTCCAGAGAGTTCACCGACACCCTGTATACCCACCAGATGTTTATGTCCCCCCCACCTTACTTTTGAAAGAGAAAGAACTTTGAAAAACCCTTTGGGGAACGTTTTTATAGGGTCCTGAAGTTTCTTTCAACGTACTTTTTGTTACCCACCCCCCACCCAAAAACTAGGAGGAGGGCCCACTAAATTTTTTAAATACGATCAACCCCCCATGTTATACTTTATTTAAAAGGGTATAAAAACACAAACTCAATGATGTCATTAAACAATTTTACAACGTTTCTGTACAAAATGGTTTTTATTTTTTATGCAGATAAATGGACGCTTTCGCTATATTATTCAAAATTTAGAAAAAAAATTACAGATCTAGTTTTTGGGTACTCAAAGCTTTAAAATGATATGTTACAAGATACATTTTGCAAATTGCCCCTTTAAAACCACTTACAGCCAAAGACCTAAGACAATTCGTGAAAATGCTGAACCATTTACTTTTAACATCCCTGCATAACTCTTAGGTTTTTCCGTACAAAATCACTTTAATTCCCAGTGTGGTCATTCTGCAAATGCAACCATTGTTACAAACTACAAGGAGGAATAGAAGTAGTGTAGGAGAAGGAAGACATGCTCATATAACATCAAATTCACGCTTGATTCCAGTGTGTGGTCAGTTCTGCAAATGCAACCATTGTTACAAACTACAAGGAGGAATAGAAGTAGTGTAGGAGAAGGAAGACATGCTCATATAACATCACCACGCTTAATTCCCAGTGTGTGGTCAGTCCTGCAAATGCAACCATTGTTACAAACTACAAGGAGGAATAGTTAGTGTAGGAGAAGGAAGACATGCTCATATAACATCAAATTCACGCTGATTCCCAGTGTGTGGCCATCCTGCAAATGCAACCATTGTTACAAACTACAAGGAGGAATAGAAGTAGTGTAGGAGAAGGAAGACATGCTCATATAACATCAAATTCACGCTTAATTCCCAGTGTGGTCAAGCCCTGCAAATGCAACCATTGTTACAAACTACAAGGAGGAATAGAAGTAGTGTAGGAGAAGGAAGACATGCTCATATATAACATCATTCACGCTTGATTCTAGTGTGCACTATTCTGCAAATGCAACCATTGTTACAAACTACAAGGAGGAATAGAAGTAGTGTAGGAGAAGGAAGACATGCTCATATAACATCAAATTCACGCTTGATTCCCAGTGTGTGGTCATTCCTGCAAATGCAACCATTGTTACAAACACAAGGAGGAATAGAAGTAGTGTAGGGAGAAGGAAGACATGCTCATATAACATCAAATTCACGCTTAATTCCCAGTGTGTGGCCGTCCTGCAAATGCAACCATTGTTACACACTACAAGGAGGAATAGAAGTAGTGTAGGGAGAAGGAAGACATGCTCATATAACATCAAATTCACGCTTAATTCCCAGTGTGTGGCCGTCCTGCAAATGCAACCATTGTTACAAACTACAAGGAGGAATAGAAGTAGTGTAGGGAGAAGGAAGACATGCTCATATAACATCACCCACGCTTTAATTCCCAGTGTGTGGCCCCCACCTGCAAATGCAACCATTGTTACAAACTACAAGGAGGAATAGAAGTAGTGTAGGAGAAGGAAGACATGCTCCTCATATAACATCACCACGCTTAATTCCCAGTGTGTGGTCAAACTGCAAATGCAACCATTGTTACACACTACAAGGAGGAATAGAAGTAGTGTAGGAGAAGGAAGACATGCTCATATAACATCAAATTCACTTGATTCTAAAGTGTGTGGTCATTCTGCAAATGTTACAAACTACAAGGAGGAATAGAAGTAGTGTAGGAGAAGGAAGACATAAAATATAACATCAAATTCACGCTTTTGATTCCCAGTGTGTGTGGCCGCCCCAAATGCAACCATTGTTACAAACTACAAGGAGGAATAGAAGTAGTGTAGGAGAAGGAAGACATGCTCATAAGCATCAAATTCACGCTTAATTCCCAGTGTGTGGCCGTCCTGCAAATGCAACCATTGTTACAAACTACAAGGAGGAATAGAAGTAGTGTAGGGAGAAGGAAGACATTTCTAGGAAGGTAGATAGTAATATGTGTTTTCAACCATCACATGCTTTCTGCCCCAAACTATAGTCCCAAAAAACAAATTTGGGCGGCAGTCGAGCTCACCTGCGTGAGCTTTAGGGCTAACAAATTTAAATAAAACTTTATAATCATCCAAAATCCAATTGAAAACTTTCTAAATAATTAATTGAATATGAAACCACTAGGATTACAAATAATCTCTCAACATATTTTCAAATAAATATATTTAAGTATTTTAAAAACAAACATGACTACTCCGAACAAATATAACATAAAATTACAACATATTAAAACTATAATTTAAAAAACAAATTATGAACTAATATGGTTAAGTATAAACAAGCGAAGATAATGAACACATTTCAATGTCAATGATTGAGAGAACTTTAAATAGCAAGATTTTGTTGCTATTATAAGTTTTAACACTTCAATTATAAAATGATATTCCCAATTACTGTTAAGTATATACAATGTTTTTTAAAGAAACCAAACTTTTTGATTTCACAATACAACTAGCTTCTAACTTGTGTTGGTAAGACAGAAGGTGAAGAAACTTATTTCTACTTATCACAAATACAAAAGTGAAACTCGTAGAAAACTTAAACACGCTGAAAACTAAAGGTAATATTTCAGTAACACTAGCAAATGTGTGTTGAGTTTATGGGTTTTTAATGTTATTTCCAAGTCAAGTTGTTAATTTACTCACACATACCAAATTATTTAAGTTGAATATATTCTTCGACGTTCTTGAATACTATTTTAAGTAGAATATTGATTCTGTCAATAAAAACAAGCCCTAATAAACTCATTTAATTTTTGAATTCCACCACATTGCTGTTTTTTAATACCCACACTAGAAAAATAAAACTTTGGGTAAACAGCAAGGTAACTCAAACCAATAAAGGTTTTATTATTGTTTATAATTCACTCACAACAGAACATTTGGAAACTTCCACATGTCTCAAATATATCTGCCGCGCAAAACTTAAGGGTAGGTGAGGTTTTATTTTTCTTTTCAGGGAACAATTGGGCAAATAAAACACTTTTATTACTTGATTTAAAAAGTTTTGGGCGGTAATAAAAGTTAGTTTTAGTCATTACTAACTAAAGAGAAGAGGTTAGAAAATTTATAAAACTTTTTTGCAGTTTGTATAAATAAGTACAATGTATAAATTCCCCTTTCCTCTTCAAAAATACCCTCTAAATTTACCTTTCTTTAAATTGCCCAAAAAATGTTGTTTTCAGAGAACTCCTTGAACTCTTAATTTTTGGGATTTTTATTTTTGTTGGAACTTCTAATCTCTTGGGCACCTTGCCGACCCTTAGTAAAACTCAAATATGGCGTATTTGGCCAATTGTTTACTAGGTTTAAAACTCGGGTTTCTTGTATCCAGCGTAGATCCACCTCCGCTCCATGTTGGCCCCGATGCCGCACAGCTCTTGCGTGAACATTGACGGGAACCTGGCCATCAGCGTTTCCACTTCACTCGGCTTCAGGTTCGGGTCCAGCTTCGTCAGGTAGGACCAGATGTAATCCACTCCGGCGCTAAACGGGTGCACGTGGAGGAATATTGAGATCAAACCTGTCAATAGTTTACACGTATGTTAATTTATTGGTCGAATTGTCTATATAAAATCTTTAAAATAATAACCTGATTTTCCTAGAGTCATAGTTCAGAGTGTCCAGCGTTCAGGAAAAACAAAATTTTCGTATTTTCCCAGGTACATTTTGCTGATTACCCTGATTTAGCTATCCTAATGGAGTCATAGTTACTCCCACCCATTTCGGTATTTTTACGAAACCACGATTTATTCTAGCGCTTATATGAAATAACGACTTTGTTACCGCTAATCCACAACCTCTTGGCTCCTGCTAGCGTCAGCGGCGAAATAACAACTTTCGTCATTGTTGATGATAATCTCTTGGTTCACAAATAACAACTGTCGCTGATGATAATCTCTTGGTCACGTTAAATAACAACTTTCGTTACCGTTGATGATAATCTCTTGGCTCCGCGGCAAAATAACAACTTTCGTTAATGTAAATGACAACCCCTCGACTCTTGCTAGCTCCTGCGACGAAATCACGACTTTTATTACCGTTAACGAGAATCTCTAGGCTCCTGCTAGCATCTGCGGCGAAATAACGACTTAGCGATGAAACCCAATAGTGTGTTATGAAAAACTTTATTAACGGGAACAATGTTACATTAAAGCTCTTATACTTGCCCAAAGTACAAATGTTCGTGGTAATCTCGGAATTCCATGACTCCGATTCATTTTTAGTTTCAATGTTCACTAAAATTTTCACATAAGAACTCACCGATGAGTTTAGCCTCCTTCTCCGTAAGCTTGGAAGAGAGAAGCAGTATCGAGTCCGTAGTGTCCACTTCTGCCTCTGTCTCTTCCTTCTCCTTCGCGTCCTCGCCTTCCTTCGCTTCCGTCTCCTTGGCCTGCTTCGCCTTCAGACGAGTCTGCAGCTCAAGCACTCTCAGCTCCTCGTCCCCTTGCTTCCGCTTCGCTTCCAGCAGTTGCTGAAAACACGAGACCAGGACTTTAAAAATCAAATTAGAAAAGTTAGAGGCGACCAGAAGTGTTAAGTTTGTTAAAAGGTAGCTTTCAACTGCCAGCCCACTCTGTATATTTGCTATCAAAGTCTTTAATTTACATAATTCTAGACAATTCGAGACAATCTAGATACAAATTATAGAGTTGGAAGATACTGATAAGGGAGAGTCAGGATAAAGATATGGGAAAGACATATTATGCATATTAAGTTTTGAAAAATGCTCAAATGTGTTCTAGGGTCAGGATTGGTGCACATTTCACGGTCCCGGGTCTTACTATGCCCACGGCATGAATATTTCATTTTTCCAAAGAAATTAGATAACAAAGTACCTTATAAAAAAAGTTGTGATGGAAACTACTCACTTGCTGCATGCCTTGTAGCGTTTGCTGACAGGCTTTCAACTGCTTGTCTTTGTGTTCGATTTCCATCTTCAGGTCAACTTTGACGATTTCCACTTCATTCTTGTAAGCCTCCAACTGACAACGCAGACTGTCGTTTCCATCCTGGAGGTAAAAGAAACTTTAGTTAACAAACAACGGAAACATAAGTTAACTTTAAAACTTATTTTCATACAAATAATGTTTTAAATTTGTAAATGAAAACATATTTTCACAAAAGGTTTTTGTTTGAAAATTTACATGCTACAAAACCAATGGCTCTTATGCTTTTAGAAAATCTTTGGCAAGTAGGGTAATTTTGACTAAAGAGAAAATGTACTGGCGATCGTGATTTTTTGCAATAATTTTACTCTGATCACCGAAAAATCAGTGATTGAGGGAAATTTATATCATCAATTTTCCTAATCATTAAAACCCAAAAATACTTCTTAAATCATGTTCCAAATTTTACTTCATTTAGAAGTTATTGCTGATTGATTTTTAAGTTAACTTGAAGTTGCAACCACCTGTAATTGTTGCGGTTTTTATCACATGATGTATTTGATATATTGGATGTATTTAGTATGCCGGCCTGTTTATGAAAACTCCAGACTAAAACAAAAATATTTCAAATTTTTGAACAGTTTATTTTAGAGTTTGTTATAAGCAAAAACGCTAAATCTTCCTGAAATTTCCTACTATTCAGGCAAGATGTCTCCAACTCGAAGGAAAAACCTGATTCCGCCCATCTGTAATCCTAACAGTTTACAACCAATACCTTACCTTGAGTGCATTTGTGTCCTCTTTGCGCGCTTTCTTGCGAGACATGCAGAAATCGTCGTCCGTGTCGGACACTTCCATCTCTTCATCACCTCCGGCTAACAAATTCTCCTCCAATTCCACAGTCTTTATTTCCTAAAACAACCCAGAGCTTTCTTAGCTTCTCGCTTCATCGAGTCAACCCTGCTCTAAGAATTTTTAAATTGAAATGTTTGAGTGGAATCAACCGTTGAGAATGAGAATTATATACAGACGATCTTTAGAAAATAAAGCTGCTCTTTAACAATTTTGTGTTTGAAAAGGGAACACACTGATTACAGTATTTTTAGGTTAAAAGACAAAAATTACTTTGCAGAAATCTTGTGTAGAATATTTTCTGGGTCATTTCATTTCTTTTTATACTTACTCTGACTCTACTTTGTGTTTTGTTCCATTTCTTCATTACTATTATTTAAGTCCAAAACCTCTTTTGGAAGCGCTCTCGATTCAAAGTACTTTCTAGCTTGTCTGTACTTACCGCTCCGTTTTCGACTCTGTGTTTGTTGGCTATCTCTGGAGCTTTTAACTTCGGCACCGGTATAATAAGATTTCAAAGAAATTGGTGTACCACCTCTTATTGTTATGACATACTAAAAGTATGAAGAGTCCGAGGGTCCTTTGATTTTTGTTTGTTGTCCTTATCAAGTTTTGGTCCTTCTTCAACTTTGAGAGTTTGTTCTTACCATTGCTTCCATGAATACACTTTTAATTGGCTTACTTCTTACGTATAATTTACATAATATTAGCTTTCCAAGGCATTTATACAAACATACTTAACTTACCTCAAACTTAAAGAAGAACCACCCAACATGACATATTACACAGTTTTGTTTATTCATGGGTATTTCTAGGAAGCAGGTGTATTTTTTAAGAAACTATACTATTAATTTTAGTTTTGTTAAAGCCATAAAGGTGCACTTTTAATATTTTATATTCTTTGTTAATACAGTTTACATGTCAAAACAGTGTAAAGTAGTCTGGATAGCTGAAGTATGAACCTGGACATAACCTGGAGAGATGAAGTAGCAAGAGGGTGAGTTTAAGATTCTAGTTGGCTCAAACTGTGTACAAGTGACCACAACTCACATAAAACTTGCCAGTTTTCCATTCACTTAAAAAAACTTAGCGGGCAGTAGTTGAAAATGACACCAATTTTGGGTAACTTTGACGTTTACCATTTCCTAACCTTGGTAGCTAGCAGATAAGTTGTCTGGAGAGCTTACCAAATACGAATGGAACGCCCCGCATTTACGACCTCACCAATTTATTAGGTTTTATTTGTCTTCAGTGTATTCTTGGTGAAAAGCGAATGGAAGCAAGCTCTTGACAAATTAAAAATTGTAAAGAGTTTAAAACATGTCCAATTTAATGGTTCTCACCAATATAGATGGAGCACAATATTTTTGGACCTCCCAAATACGGATAGAGAACACTTCTTTGAACCTCAGCAATAAGGATTAAGCACTATGCTTTAGACCTTACCAATGCGGATGGAGCACCATTGTTGGATCTTTCCAATACGGATGGAGCACCATTGTTGGATCTTACCAATACGGATGGAGCACCATTCTTTGGATCTTACCAATACGGATGGAGCACCATTCTTCGAGCCTTACCAATACGCAGGCTCGGATTACCCATAAGGCCAACCTAGGCCATGGCCTAGGCGCAAGCTTGCGGGGGGGCGTAGTCGCAGGAAAATGACAAATTGCTGCACTGTACTTAGTTAAGAGAGTAATGAGTGTCCAGGCACTAATCTTGAGTCTTGACATTGACACTGGTTAAGCTTTCACGACCGATGTCCTAACCATTGATTTTAAATGTATAGGGTGTAGTGCTAGAGGGTTAGATTTCTAGGACTCTTTCATATTAATTATTTAACAATTAAACATTTTATTTCCATAGTTACTTTAAAATTCCACAAATTATTAACGATAACATTAAAAGTGCAACGTATAATTTCTATGGCAACTCAAGTCAGAATGTATTTGTATATACATAAGGTAGCACTCCTCGACCGGCTGCGCTGTAACGTCCGCTAATAACACCCGATTAGGTCCCTTGGTTAAGGGAGGTTACACCGTGGTCACCTGTCTTGCTTCGCGCTCGGGTTCATGCTCACTTAGTATGAAAAGTGAAAATCGAGTCATTCTCTTTTCCTCTTTCATATTAGAGTGTTGATAACACCTATTAGGTCCCTTGGTCGGTGGAAACGGGCAACAAGCAGGTCGGGTTTGCACAGAGGATTGCTACCGGCTTCACCGCCAAGGAGATGTGGGTTTTCACGGTTTTACACATCTATAAAATAAACAAAAACCTAATTTTAACTCCGCTAAGCCGGTGGCAAGCCCGACTCGCAACGAGGAGGAGGAGTCGGAGGAGTATCAACCTCGATAAAACCGGAGGTCATCTGGCCCGGATGACAGTTTCTCTGTAAGGGCTCCTTGCCAGGGTGACGGCAAAGTTCTCAACGGTGGAGCAGGTGGACCAATCATCTCCGAGCTGCGACACTTGAACCGGTGGGAGTGGTGACCAGAGATCTGCAACGAATGATGTGACATGGGAGACTTGTCTCAGTGACTAGAGATGAAAGAAGACCTGACAGGGAGGAAGGTGAAGATTAACGAAGATGAGGTGAGGGATTGTGTACGTATCAAAACTTACTCAACGAATTAATTAAATAATGAGTTCAACGGAAATAAAGTTGTGTTTACTTAATTGAATGTTTACAAAATTGTGTTACAAAACAAAACTAACATGTGATTAAACATAGATTAATGTTCACCACACTACCCCCACAAGGAGTAAAATGAACGGTGAAAAACATGAAATTTAACAAGGATTAACAATCATTGACCATACAATTTTGGGGACATTTTGTTCATCTTGAACGCCAGGTTCTTGTCTTTACCAAATTTTCCTCCACACCCTCCTTAAAGCGAACGTCTTATATCTATTCAAGTAAGTTCATTGATACCCGTGTTTCTATTCCGTTTGCTGCTTATCTCTTGGAATATATTATTTAATTAATTAAAAATTAGTAAATGGCTAAAAAATAGTTCCAAATAGGCTCTAGAACGTGGCGGTGGTTCGCCACGACCAGACCCAGAGACAGGTGACCGCAATCTATGTATTTGTCATCTAGCTTTGAACAGGCTAGTTCGCATGCGACAGAGACAGGGGACATACAGAAGACACCGAGGCACATGTTGGTCGCGTCTCCTGTCTCTAGTCTTGGTCACCAGTCGCTGCAAACTGCCTTATGTACAGTTAAATATGGCAAAAATTCCACACCTCAAACCTCTCAGAACACAGAGAAGGGGCAATCTAGAACTTTGGCCTAGGGCATAAATAATGGCTAATGGGCCAATATGGAACCGGGCCTGCCAATATGGATGGAGCACCATTCTTCAGATCTTACCAATACGGATGGAGCACTACTCTTTGGACCTTACTCAATACGGATGGAGTACCATTCTTCGAGCCTTACCAATAAGGATGGGGCACTACTTCTTTAACCTTACCAATACTTTATGGAGTACTATTCTTCGAAAGCCTTACCACACGGATGGAGCACTACCTTTGATCTTACTCATACGATGGAGCACCATTCTTCGAGCCTTACCAATACGGATGGAGCACCATTCTTCGAGCCTTACCAATAGAAAGGTGCGATCCCGGATTTTCGGTACCGTGGATCGGATTGAGGTCATTTCCTCGCTCTCTAGTATTCTAAATTTCGGACGGAAGTAAAACTACTGGTGTTTTGTTGCAGTGTGTACTGTACTTCTGGTGAAGATAAGATAGGAACTAGAGGAACCAGAGGATAAGGAACCAGAGCCGAGCAGTTCTTCTAAGTAAACAACCCCTCCCCCTACTTCCATGCTGAGTGCATTTTCAATGGAGGTCGGCAGCCATTGTCAGGATGGCTGATAACGATCTCAGACAGAACCAAACATCCATTTTGTACTTGTACTAGATCCAATTCTAGCTTGCAATTCTATTTATTGTACTAAAACCTTTGCATTTGACTGTAATTCAAACCTAGTATAAAACATTATTTGGGAAATGAAATTAATCATTGAGTAAATGGAGGTGAGAAAAGAAATAACAAACACACACTACCCTCTCCTCAAAGGTCGATCTCACTATATCACAAGCATACAGAGAAAATGCTCTGATTGGCTATGTAACCCCGCCCTATGTGGTTGCCTAGCAACAGCATGACATAGTAGACAAGTGACAACTGATAAGGGCACAACAGGCCTCACAGCTGTCTGGCACAAAACCGGGCACCGGCCTTCCCACCCTGCTCACACTGCAGCTGTTGTCTTCCCTCTGATATCCTTCTCTTCCCTTGTCCTTTCCACCTGTCATCTCTTTCTTTGCCTTCACCCCTCATCTCTGTGCACTGGTAGCTGCACAGTCTGATTCCTTTCTCTCACTTAGCGACTCTCTCCAACTGTTTTTGCAAAGTGGGCTGTGAGTCAGTGTTATTCATTGTAAATGGGTGAGGATGAGTGGGTTCTGTGGATAGTTATAATGTACTTTGATTTTTATTTTAAAGCTGCATGTTGTTGTATGAAGCCATGTATCATAAACAAAATAATTTGATTGAAAAACTCAATTTTATTTAATATTTCTTTAATATGTCTATTACCAACTTTTCTGTTCCGTTCAATTTTTTTGCAAAATCCTCCGTTCCGTCCGGACCCAAAATTCTGCTCCCGCACAGCTCTACTTGGCGGAACCTGGCCATCAGCGTTTCCACTTCTTTCGACTTCAGGTTAGGTTCAGCTTAGGCCAGGTAGGACCAGATGTAATCCACTCCGGCCAAGCGGGTGCCGCGTGGAAGATATGAGATCAAACCTGTCAATAGTTTACACATATGTTAATTTATTGGTGGTGTCTATATAAAATCTTTAAAATAATAACTTTTCCTAGAAGTCATAGTTCCAGAGTGTCAGCGTTCAGGAAAACAAAATTTTCGTATTTTCCCAGGTACATTTTGCTGATTACCCTGATTTAGCTATCCTAATGGAGTCATAGTTACTCCCACCCATTTCGGTATTTTTACGAAACCACGATTTATTCTAGCGCTTGCGATGAAATAACAACTTTTTATTCATCAGTAACGACTTTTGTTATTGTTATCGACAACCTCTTGGCTCCTGCTATTCAGCTGACCGAAATAACAACTGGGTTAGTGTGATATCTAACGGCTCCAGCGGCAAAATAACAATTCGTTACTGTTGATGATAATCTGCTGTCCGCGAAGGCAAAATAACAACTTTTCGTTATTAAAATGACAACCCTCGACTCTTGCTGGCCACATAGCGTGAAATCGACTTTTATGCAGTTAAAGAGAATCTCTAGGCTCCTGCTAGCATCTGCGGCGAAGTGCGACCGGTGGTATGGGCAGTGTTATGAAAAACTTTGTTCACGAGACAAATGTTACATTAAGCTCTTATAATTTGCCCAAAGTACAAATGTTACATGGTAATCTCGAATTCCATGACTCCGATTCATTTTTTTAGTTTCAATGTTCTAAAGAATTTTCACATAAGAACTCACCGATGAGTTTAGCCTCCTTCTCAAGTGGCTGGAGAAGCAGTGTCGGATCCGGCACTTCTGCACTGTACTTCTCTTCCGTTGTCCCTGCATAGCCTTCCTTCCTTCCGTCTCCTTGGCCTGCTTACGCCTTCAGACCAGTCTGCGAGCTCAAAGCCTCTCAGCCCTCCCCCTTGCTTCGCTTTGCTTCCAGCGTTGCTGGCTCTGAGACCAGGACTTTAAAATCAAGTTACAGAAAAGTTAGAAGCTGACCAGAGTGTTAGGTTTGTTAAAAGGTAGCTTTCAACTGCCAGCCTCTGTATATTTGCTATCAAAGTCTTTAATTTACATAATTCTAGACAATTGAGACAATCTAGATACAAATTATAGGTTGGAAGATACTGATATGGGAGAGTCAGGATAAAGATATGGGAAGACATATTATGCATATTTAGTTTGAAAAAGTGCTCAAATGTTCTGGGATTCAGGATGGGTGCACATTTTAGGTCGGGTCTTACTATGCCATGAATATTTCATTTTTCAAGAAATTAGATAACAAAGTACCTTATAAAAGTTGTGATGGAAACTACTCACTTGCGCATGCCTTGTAGCGTTGCTGACAGGCTTTCAACTGCTTTGTCTTTACAGTGGTGATTTTCCACTTCAGGTCAACTTTGATTTCCTTCATTCTTGTAAGCCTCAACTGACAGCATGGACTACCGTTTCATCTGAGGTAAAACCTTTTTAGTTAACAAACAACGAAGTATAAGTTAACTTTAAAACTTATTTTCCATACAAAATATGTTTAAATTTGTAAATGAAACATATTTTCACAAAAGGTTTTGTTTGAAAATTTACATGCTACAAAATAATGGCTCTTATGCTTTTAGAAAATCTTTGTAAGTAGGGTAATTTTGACTAAAGAAAATGTACTGGCGATGCGTGATTTTTTGCAATAATTTTACTCTGATCACGAAAAATCAATTGATTGAGGAAATTTATATCTTGTTTTTAATCATTAAAACCTAAAAATACTTCTTAAATCATGTTCCAAATTTTACTTCATTTAGAAGTTATTGCTGATTGATTTTAAGTTAACTTGAAGTTGCAACCACCTGCTTGGTATTTAGGTTTTATCACATGATGTATTTGATATATTGGATGTATTGTATTAGCCCTGTTTATAAAAACTCCAGACTAAAACAAAATACCATTTTTGAACAGTTTATTTTAGAGTTTGTTATAAGCAAAAAACTGCTCTAAATCTTTCCTGAAATTTCCTACTATTCAGGCAAGATGTCTCTCAACTTCGAAGGAAAAAACCTGATTCAGCCAATAAATCCTAACAGTTTACAACCAATACCTTACCTTGAGTGCATTTTGTGTCCTCTTTTGGCTCTTGAGACATGCAGAAATGGGTATTAGGACACTTCCATCTCTTCATCACCTCATTTAACAAATTCTCCTCAATTCCACAGTCTTTATTTCTAAAACAACCCAGAGCTTTCTTAGCTTCGCTTCATCGAGTCAACCCTGCTCTAAAATTTTTTAAATTGAAATGTTTGAGTGGAATCAACACATTTTACAAACTGTGTGAAAACCGATTGAGAATGAGAATTATATACAGTGATCTTTAGAAAATAAAGCTGCTCTTTAACAATTTTGTGTTTGAAAGGAAAACACATACAATCCCATTTTTTAGTTAAAGACAAAAGTACTTTGAAAATCTTGTGTAGAATATTTTCTGGGTCATTTCATTTCTTTTATACTTTACTGTGACTTTACTGTGTTTGTTCTCCATTTTCTTCATTACTATTATTTAAGTCAAAACCTCTTTTAGGCATCTCGATTCAAAGTACTCTGGCTTGTCTGTGCTTACCGCTCCGTTTCATTCTTGTTTGTTGGCTATCTCTGGAGCTTAACCAGACACCGGTATAATAGATTCAAAGAAATTGGTGTACCACCTCTTATTATTATGACATACTAAAAGTATGAAGGGTCCGAGGGTCCTTTGATTTTTGTTTGTTGTCATGTCCTTCTTCAACTTTGAGAGTTTGTTCTTACCATTGCTTCCATGAACTACACTTTGGTCACTTACTTCTTGATATATCTTTACATAATATTAGCTTTCCAAGGCATTTAACAAACATACTTAACACCTCAAACTTAAAGAAAGACCCAACATGACATATTACACGTTTGTTTATTCATGGGTATTTCTAGGAAGCAGGTGTATTTTTTAAGAAACTATACTATTAATTTTAGTTTTAAAGCCATAAAGGTGCACTTTTAATATTTTATATTCTTTGTTAATAGTTTACATGTCAAAACAGTGTAAGTAAGTCTGGATAGCTGAGTATGAACCTGGACATAACCTGGAGAGATGAAGTGATAGCAAGGGGTGAGTTTAAAATTCTAGTTGGCTCAAACTGTGTACAAGTGACACAACTCACATAAAACTTGCCAGTTTCCATTCACCCTTAGCGGGCAGTAGTTGAAAATGACACTATTTTGGGTAACTTTGGCGTTTACCATTTCCCTAACCTTGGTAGCTAGCAGATAAGTTGTCTGGAGAGCTTACGAAGCCTGAATGGGCATGCATTTGGAGCCTCACAATTTAGTAGGTTTGGTTGTCTTCGATGTATTCTTGGGTAGCGGGTGGGAAGCAGCTCTTGACAAATTAAAATTGTAAAAGTTTAAAACATGTCAATTTAATGGTTCTCACCAATAGAGATGTCGAACTGTATTTTGGACCTCAGAAACAGGATAGAGAACACTTCTTTGAACCTCAGCAATAAGGATTTAAGCACTGTTTTTAGACCTGTCTTGGGATACAGGCTTTCGTGTTGGATCTTTCCAATACGGATGGAGCACCATTCTTTGGATCTTACCAATACGGATGGAGCACCATTCTTTGGATCTTACCAATACGGATGGAGCACCATTCGCTTAGGGGAAAATGCCACCAATAAGGGCTGGGTTGCTTAAGGCAACCTCAGGCGCTTGGCCCACAGGCTCAGAAAGCGTGAGGAGTGAATTACTGGGGAAAATGTCAAATTGCTGGACTGTACTTAGTTCAGTGAGCATTGAGTGTCAGGCACTAATCTTGAGTCTTGACATTGACACTGGTTTAAGCTTTCCGACCCGATGTCCTTATCATTGATTTTAAATGTATGGGGTGTAGTGCTGGGGTTAGAAGCTTTACCAGCTCGGATGGAGCACCATTGGAGTACTATTCTTCGAGCCTTACCAGCACTACCTTACCAATTCTTCGAAGCGGATGGAGCACCATTCTTTCGAGACTCTTCGAAGCACCATTCTTCAGACCTTACCAACACGGATCGAGCACCATTCTTCAGACCTTACCAATGATGGAGCACCATTCTTCGAGCTCTTTCCAATACGGATATAGCACCATTTTTTCGGATCTTTTTACCAATACGGATGGAGCACCATTCTTCAGACCTTGCCAATACGGATCGAGCACCATTCTTCAGACCTTACCAATACGGATCGAGCACCATTCTTCAGACCTTACCAATGCGGATAGAGCACCATTCTTCGGATCTACCAATACAGATAGAGCACCATTTTGGACCTTACCAATACGGATGGAGCACCATTCTTCAGACCTTACCAACACGGATGGATAGAGCACCAATCTTTGGACCAAACCAATACGGATGGAGAGCAGTCTTCGGACCTCACCAATATGGATTCTGGTAGTGACTATTCATATTTTTACTCACATTATGTGAAAAGGATGATATAAAAGGAGTTCACTCGGTATTTCTTCACCTCGTTCAGCAAGACCACCTTTATTTTTTCTGAGAATTTGTGGTTGAATTTACTCTGTTCTTCAATGGAGAACAATCTCTGGATCAAATATTGTAATTATTACTTACCAACTACTGTGTGTAGTTAAAGAGTAGCTAAGGGGAAAATTAAGTTTCTAGTTATCTTAAATCACTAAAACAAAATCCTAATACTATCTTTAAAGTGCACCTTTATTACTTTTTTTAAAGAAAAAAATTATATAATTGTAATGTATTATTTAATTGATATAAAGTTATAGTTTGTAACCAAAATGATGTATTGAAATGGAATGTACACCAACGTTGGTGCAGTACTGTATTCCAACTTTGAAAATCTTATACCTGAACTCTCTGAGAATATTTTCAGGAATCGTTTCTCGGGTGAAGATAAATAAAGAATTTAATTCTAATAAAATCACTTTTGTTACTCGTTATAACCGTAACCTTTATGGGTTGGAAATAAAAATGAAGTATTGTAAGTGTTATCATCAAAAGGGTCTAGCGACAGAGCTCTAACCGGACCTTCGAGGTTTATGAGGGGACTTGACCGACGCCATTAGTAAGTAGCTGAGACAATGTAGCAAATCTAGAATTCACGGTTTTCACGCCTACAGAATGTATCTCCAGACGTAGACAATCCTAGTAACCCCTTGAGAGGCTTAGTTTCTTGAATGTCGATCTGACCCTAACCACATTCCAAGGCCAATTAACTGTGGTTAATGAGACCGGATGTTCCAGTTATTCCCGCAATCCAAACAGACTGTTGTAGTTATTCGAGGTACATCTCTCTCAAAATGTTCCATATGAACACTCCTAAGTTTTCTGCTCTGCCTGAAGTATTTTTCAAACCACAAACGATGTTGCTAAGAGTAACTATGACTCTTGTACGATTTTTGCAGAAATTATGGTAGTGAAATTTTTTTACTCAACTTGCGGTAATTGGACCTCTGACGAGGTTGAAAAAAGAGCACCCTGAGACTGAGCGTTGTAATCAAACATATTTTTTACCAATCCTAACAGTACTTTACTTAACTCTCAAAGTTTTGTGTTGACTACAGTTCATCAGGTTTAGCATGGCCGGTGAGATGGGCTTTAGGGCCATAAGCCCTCTACAAAACACTTATCTAATGTGTTAAACCGGACGTAAGAAAGCCGATCATGTTGGGTGGTTGCAGAGTGAACACGCAGGGAGGCACCTACCGTCGCTTGTTTTTTCCACATCTCAATGTTCTTGCGCATGCTTGGTGAAGTGATCCCATACTTTCTTGTGAGAAGCGGCCGAGAATACTCTCTCGATCTGACCGACTTTGCAGACACCAGGCACAGATTAATGCATGTACAACCACCGACCAATCAGACTTTCCGAAACCTAGTGCTTACTCACGATATTTCAAGGTTAGGTTTGAAAGGAAGAGCCTTATGGCTAAACTAGGTGAATTTTGCTCACTTGAAGGCTATACATAAGTCTTTAATCAGTTACAGTAGACTCGTCGCTCGGCCTCGCTTGGTTCGGCCGTCGGATGGGATGATCCGGCAGGCCACCTAAACGTAGGCTACCTCTATAATTTGTTGGGTTTGAAAGGAAGAGCCGGCTAAACTAGGTGAATTTTACAAGGAGAGAAAGGATAGTAGCTAGCTTACCTAAGAAAAACAAGTTTAGGGGTCAACAAAAATTAAGTGTATGTTCATTTGAGCGGTTTCTTCTGAAATTAAAAGGTAAAGTTTGTCTTGTTTAGGTTAGGTGAAAGCTTGTTTGTTGTTTAGCAGTTAGGACTACAAAGTCCTCTCTACCACTCAACCTTGACCTTTACCTAGCATTGATAAGTCACATTACAAATGTAAGGAGTGGTGACTGCGAGGGATTGAACCGCCTCTAAAATTAGTCTAATTCTGAGTGGTTGAGTGGTATTGTTTAACCATATATAATTCACTTAAAATAGGTAGATAAACTACAAATGTAGTTGAGGAGCCCAGTCCAAACGTTTTTTCCTTGTATTTTCGATAGCCCAACCACTTTTTGGCCGAAAGTCCGACCCAAAGTGGCTGAATAAGAGGGAGTCTACTGTATTAGCGGGAATTATTTGCTGCATTATTACTGATCAGAGCAACAATGAAAGCTGCTAAAATTCCTTCCAAGCTCATGTGTTAAACAAAATAAAAGACATGGTTTGAGTAGAATTACTGTTTTCAGAAACTTTGATTGACGGTCATGGTGAAACTCTCTGAATAACATGCAAAACCTATACCTGCATTTTCCCTTGAATTTGGAAAATTTAAAACAAAACTATCAACAAAGAGGAGTTTTTTTAGCAAACTACAACTAAACTTGTTTTGAGGCCTGTGCAGTAATTTTTTTTAGTTTAGAGATTGAGTAATTTTAGTATTTACGGGACAAATTTCAAAAATCAGTGATGGCCCCTTAACCAGCCCCGTTAGTCCTTGACTCAAGATCAGCTTTCGTAAATGTTCTTGTAATTTTACCAGCGGGAGTAACTATGACTCTTGTTTGGCAGCCAACTTGAAAATACCAAGACTTTTTACTTAAAACAGAGTTGATTACTGCAATACTCGACTCAAAACTATAGCATAAAGCTACTCATACAGGGGTTTTTTAATTCCTGACAAAAGAAAAATAAAGGGTCCTAGTTAAATTTAGAAATGTATTAATCCACCCAACTCAAAAAAAGAGAGGTATACGTTTTTCCATGGAGCAATTTACACTTTTACCTTAACCTAACATACCAGTCACACTGAAGATTGGATTGATGTCAGAAATTTACCTCAGAAAAATTATTTGGGGTTTCTAGACGATAAAACTGTAAGATCAATTATTTTGGAACGACACGGGAAATTTGTGAAAATTCTTAACACTGGGATTGTATTTCTAGACCAACTCTTTACAATCTATTTGCATGAAGCTGGAAAAGTCCACTAAAACAGAAAACTTAATTAAAACTTTTAAACATATTTTGAATTGTTAAATTCTTTTTATAGGTGAAGAATGTCAAATATGTCTTGTTCAACGATACCAACCTACTTTCCTTAGACCACAAGTTCTTTAATACTCAATATCGACATTTTATCTCGCATGGTTTCTTGGAAAGAATGGTCAGAGGTGACTGCAAGGAATATAAAAGAGTCAATGAACCAAGGCTAGAACGGAGCATCAGCTTTCTTAATTATAACACACCATATCTGAGAACAATCATCCTCTTTGTATATGAGTTAACTATAACTTTCCTGCATCAACGCAAATCAATCGTTGAACTAGAAGAAGTTACTTTATCAAGCTCAATAGTGTTATTCAACACTTCAACGAACTAAACCTCAAAACCAATCCAGCAAAATCATCCTTCATTCAATTTTGCCTACGACCTTGCAATCGGATGCAAGTGACAATCCAACAGTCATGTTGGATGAAACTGAAATTGAAGAGGTTCATTCAACGAAATTTCTTGGCATATACCTTGATAAAGGGTTGACCTCGGACTACCACGTTGAACATGTTTGCTCCAAAATTTCCTCAGGCATTTATGTCTTGAGACAACTTTCAAAATACTGCCCAACTCAGGTACTGATGACGGCGTATTATGGAGTTGTCTACCCACACCTTACCTACGGTTTGGCCTTGTGGGGAGGTTGCTCAAATGCAAATGTTTCTAGGCTTTTCATTTTGCAAAAGCAAGCAATCCGAACAATCGCAAAACTTCAATGGGAAGAGTCGCAAGCCAGCTTTCAAAAACTAAAATTGTTGACACTACCTTGCCTCTATATCCTTGAAACATGTCTTTTATATCCAAGCCCCTGAAGAGGTAGAGACATACACTCTTAACGTAACGAGAGGCAGGGATGATTACCGAACTGGGAGATACAGGAGATGGTGGTAACTCATGAACGCTTGCCTTCACAGGCAGAAGTTCTATTAGTCAACAGACTTCCAAATTGATTTAAGGTGCCACTATGCCAAAGGCATTTAAATCTCGCCTCAAAACAATACTAGCTCAGGAAGCATTTTACAGAACAGACGAGTTCATGGCACATAACTGGGAGACCTCTTAAAACTGACAGATTATGGGCTGGGCTGGAGTGGGAATAATTGAATGAATGAAATGAATGAATGAATACCTCTGTATGTCTGAAAGATACTTCGATGTGAATGAATGGAAAATTTTAGATAACCTTAAACACTGACAATTGCGATACAATGTATATTGTTTATGCAATAAAAGATTTATTTATTTATTTGCTAACTGGGTCTGGGCAATTTCTGACACCAATCCACGGCATTGAGGAGGACAGACTAGACTACGGTTTCTGACTGAACCAGTTTTGGCGATTTCTGACCGAGGCATTTTGTTTCCATACTTACTTTCATTTTTGATCTGTTTTCAACAAGCCGTTACAAACTAGCACATTAAAAGAATCCATAAACCACATTTGTTTTATTTTGAGACCCAAAAGCAACAGCGTATTTAAAAGGCAAAGAAAGTCTAAAACAATTTTTGAAATTAAAATGTGTCACTTTTAATAGTTAAATATTTGACTTCAGAACTTTTGTTAGTGAAATTTTAAGGAATATTTATCCAGTTTTCTTTCAGATGTTAAACTAACCTGATTCAAAAGTACCATTTGTTGTAAAAAGAGCTTTACAACTTTGATATCAACTTTGACAACTGAAGTCATTATTTGAGTTAATGTACTTTTTACTAGGTCTACCATTTGAGCATTACCAAACTACCAAAGGTGTCAGTGGAATCTATGGTGACAACGAGTCCCTATTCTTAAAAGTACATGGCAGAATGTTTCTCAAACTCTCCCTACTCAAGGCTAGACTTTTATCAATTAAGTGGCCAGTGACTGAACAACTTTAACGTTTAGTTTTCTGATCAAAGTTCGGGATTTCAATAGAGGATAAAATACAGACTGATGATCTCTGTTGTCATCATAAGCATGCACTACTTCATTGATAGGACATAAAAGCAAAGCAAAACAAGCGATAAGAACCGCTTTTGAATGCTTTTAGCCATAATTGCCACCTATGAGTACAAATATCAGTACAGAAACAGGTTGCCATGAATTCTGTTTACTAAATAAAAAAAGGTAAACATATTAAGTATGTCTTGTTTAACGAGGCGAAGTTAAGACTACAAAATTCTCTCTACCACGACCTTTGCCTAACATTATCGCAAAGTCACATAAAAAATTCTTAGTGGTGACTGCGGGATCAAACCCTCCCCGTTGGAGTGAAAGCGGAATCGCTCACGATACCAATCCATGGGGGGGCTCCATTAATTACAGATTCGGTTTTCTGAAAACGCCAAAGAGCCGTGCGGGCAGTTCAACAAACCGACCCGCCGGAGTGACCTTGGTTAGGAGAGTTCGAGTTCGAAAGGCCAGTTACCCATGTGCCGCGAAAGTACTCGGACGCCCTTACAGCGAACCAGAGCTGATACTTACACTGAATCAGCAGTCCCTGCATGCGCCCCTTCATCAGCTCCTTGGCTCGGCCAGCTCCTCCTCACGTAGCTTTCTCCGTGAGCAGCCTCGCGACGCGGCGAAGTTCGTCGACTGTATCATCGGTAGAACGTGTTGGCTGCGCTTGTTGTTGCAGTCCCAGCGCCCAGCCAGGTGATCACCACCTGCACCGCCTTCGTGAACTGCTCGTCAGCTGTTGTAAACATTGTGGTTAGGTTAGCGACACAGCGCATGACAAGAAAAAAACAGTTCGCTAAGTCTTTATGATAAAACCTTGTAATGTATGAAAATAAATTTCAAGTTTTTTGTATGAGAACTAGTTACTTGGTTAAGTTCTTATTGCCGTAAAACTAACTCAGATATCTAATTAAAATGATCGAGGCTGAGTGAAATGATGAAAAAAGTGACAGATTGTTTGAAATTTGCTGAGAATTTCCATTTCCAACAAATTTTTACCTACAGTCAACTCTCGATTAACCGTGTGCTTATACGGGTTGCGGATCAACCGGGTTAGCTACTAGAACAAAAAATTGAAATAATGAGCAACTACCATAGGAACGGATGTCATGAAAGAAAAAGAAATTGCCAATACAGTAAAGGGATCACATACTGGTTTCACTAATTCACTAATTACGCGCTCTGTGATTGTTGCACAATATTGTGTAATCTGTGGGCTCCAAAACTGAGGCTACTTCAAGGACAGTGCGGATCGATACAGCTGACGCTACACCACGCGCATTGTATCCTCGCGCCGCCAGGCACTATAACGCAAGCGGAGCAAATGAGATTGAGTCAGGATCGACCGCGGCCGCCTCGTCTCAGCCAAGGTCACTGATACCTGTCAGTGTCAAAGTGAAAGTGGTGCAGTTGAGACTATAATTTATACGCACGTGACCTAGTGATGGATAAGAAGAGGAAACGAACTGTTTTATCAATTCACCAAAAGTTGGAAATAATTCAGAAAACGGAAAATGGCAACACTGTTAAATCGCTTGCTGTGCAGTACAAGGTGGGAGAGCAGACGGTTCGTGATATTGTAAAAAAAGAAGGCTGACTTGATTAAATTCAATTGTAAAAATTTTATCCTCTCAATTTTGTCAATTTTTGGTATAGTTTTGATTATCCATGTTTTTTGGTTATCCGTGCCTCTCCTCCCCTTAATTAGCCCGGATAATCGGGAGTTGACTGTACACCAAAATAAAATCCCTGAAAAATTCCTCCCGCTTCCAAAAAACCCTTTCCGCTAGAAAAAATCCTGTTTTAGTGTATTCTGTCTGATTTTTAGGATTTGAATTGTTGTCGGAACCCCTACTTGTCGGTAATGCAAACGATTCAACGCCACGGTAGAACTAGAACTTTACCAAACAACAAGACACTCAAACCAGATGATCTTATGTTTATCAGCAGTTTCAGACGTCCCGATATTTCAGTCAATCCATCCTTGTGCAGGTGTTTGCAATTACCGTAATATTTAGCCTGAATAAAACTTCCTTGACTTAGTCAGAAGAGCATTTCACACAAGTTGAGAATGCACTCACTCTTAATCTTGTCGGCGACCATGTTGGCCTCGTGGTCGCTGTAGTGCACGACAGGCGGGGGCGACGGCACTCTCAGTCTTTCCTTCTCCACTCGGTCCCGGTGTCTCTGCTCACGCTGCAGAGCTCTCTGTCTACACTCCCACTCGTACTGGTCGTCCCTCGCCTGAGCGTAGCCTACGTGCAGGCGGCCCGTGTTCGGTATGTCAGTGTTGGAGCCAATCCGCATCCGGTAGCCTGCCCAGAGAAATGTTCACTTTTTCTTTAGACATTTTGAAAATATACTCATCCTACATTCCATTTGACAAATTTATATTTGAATTTTGCAACTATAGGAAATTAACTATGGTCATGCAAGCAAAAGGTTAAACTATAATTGTTCTAACATTAGTAAATGATTCAGAAACCAAGAGCAATTGTTGACAGAACCGGAGACAAAACTTCTTGTTGTTTACAGAGCAGCCGACGGAAGCCTCGTGACAGCGATGACAGTGGCCTTGTTTAAACGCGACA
Organism: Matsumurasca onukii; assembly: GCA_018831715.1. Taxonomy (NCBI): domain Eukaryota; kingdom Metazoa; phylum Arthropoda; class Insecta; order Hemiptera; family Cicadellidae; genus Matsumurasca; species Matsumurasca onukii. The sequence continues at coordinate 19,486,918 of CM032067.1, forward strand.
AAACTTCTTGTTGCATAAGCGCGCAATATATTCTCCAGCGTACCCAGTGAAATCTCTACTTAATCTTGGAGGATTCCTAAGGCTGAGTACATAAATATCACGTTATACACTGATTACGTTATTGACAGAACTGACAGTTGTTTGGTTTTTTATTCCTTTTTCTATTGAATGCATATTTTGTTTAGCGCTGTGAGGGAATTTTTCGAACGTCTCAAGTAGACCCTGATGCCAGCGTAAGTTCATTCATTCTCGGAAATCGCACAATATGGTCACATTTAAGTCATTGACATCAGACAACACCTCTAGCCTCTACGTAGTATAACATAATCTTTGCTGTAACTTACCAGTGGCGTTCTCAGGGAGGCCGCCGACAAAGATGGTTTTGCAGCCGAGTGGTCGGTCCCGGGTGGACGGGGGCGGGGCGTTGGGGCTGGGCGGGAACAGAGTGAACGTCTTGAAGTGTATGATCTCCTTCGGCACAAGTGAGGGGTCGGTAGGCACAACTGTCCCGTCCGGGTTCATCATAGCTCCCTCCGTACCTCCCATCATACCCATCATGTTGTACTGTACAACATACACACATTGAAAGGGGTCAGCAATCTCGATAAATCCCCAATAAAAATTCTAAAAATCAGGCTAAATTCTATATAACTGGAATTTTGGAAATTGGAAGCAGGGATTTCTTTGGAGAATTTTCAGAAAATAGGGAAAGTTGCTGGAATATTTTGGTCGAAAGGGATATTTAAAGGGAATTTTTGGTAGATCTATAATTTTGGGGATTTCCAAATCATCTGTAATTTTTTGATTTTTACTCTGATGGCTGATCAGTTTTCTAGGGGAATTCATAATTAAAAACTTACCCTAATTACAAAAAAATCAAAATAAAAAATATTACGTTTTAGTTTTTAAAAAAGTAAATAATTTATTATTTTGGCAACTCATTTTTACATTTTTTTGGAAAGTTTTATTATATGATAAATAAGGGGGGAAAATTGGCTACAATGATGGCAAACAATTCTTACACTCGCACAAAAACTACTGCTACCCTTCTATTTAGCATGCTATATGATCTATTAGAGTTTGTTCAAAAAAATCAATGCTTCTGGTTATGAACATACTTAAACAAATTTAATTTTTTACTGTTACAACATACAAAATTGTGAAATTACTAATGTATACCATTAAAAAGATATGAAGCACCTTTTAGAACACACTGTACATTTCATGCACACAAACATTGTCCGTGAGCGGCTCAGATAGTCTCAGTGATCATCTGATGATACCCGCATCAACTTCCACCATCGTTTAGACATATCAGACCATCACCTGCGTGGTTCGGAAGTCATGTTAAGCCCTTGGTCCTTGTATTTCCATTGGTCATTGGGCTATTAATTTATGACCCATAGTCGGCCTTAGTTTGTAACAAGACTACCACTCATCACACTCATCCTTCACCACATATTTGCCTTAAAATACCCCCATGAGAGTGGTCGGCATCTCAAATAGTGATTTAGTGATTGAGGAAACCAACAAAAAATAGTCTAAACCCACTTAATTGCAAAATATCATTTCACCTGATTCATCATCATGTTAGGGTCCATCATCATAGGGTTCATGCCCATGACAGGATAGCCCATGGGCCCCATCATGCCGCCCCACATGGAGGCGTTGGGTGTCTGTGGGAGGTCAGTGGGGGCGCCGGGGGGTGCCGGTGCACTCGGCGGGGATGAGGGGCTCAAGGTGATTCTCACTGGGGATTTGTCCGGACTTGCTCTTCTTCCGTTGCTCGAATCCCTCTCGTCTCTAGATAAGAAAATACAGGATAAAGGAATACGAGCCTTTTTCACACCAGTACTTTAACCCTCTAACTGACAAAAGATTAATCATTAGTCGCTAAAAAGAGTCACCCCACTGGCAAAGAGCTAATCATTAGTCCTTTGAGCAAGTGTTTTTTGCAAAGGCTATAATCAGTAGTTAAACTAAGTTAATCATTATGTATTTTATATCAATCTATTCAGGAAGTGCTGTTTATTTTGATATATAATTTGTCTATATAGTATATAGCATGCAAAACAATTGCGTAGCGAATTTATAAAGTGAGAGGACAAATGCCGGTAAAGCGACGGAGACTGAGCTAACAGCGTGCAACGTGAAAATACCCTGTCTTCATCCGCCTATTGCAGAGGGTAAATTTCGTTCTATAAAGACGAGAGCTACATCACTGAATTCTACGTTTTTTTGTGAACTAGGAATGTTTTTGTTTGTCTCTGTGGGTTTTTCCACTCCACAGCTGCTATTTCCTAGCGACTTCATGTTTATCAAAGTTGGCAAACGACTAATCGATATTAGTCTCTTGTTTTCCATTTATAAACGCCTTATTTCGATTGTTTAGTAGTGGATTTTGGTACTACTGGATTCGGAAAGAGTCACTTGTTTCAATAATGTGAGTGTCGTGTGCATCTGAGGGAAGATTGGTTATTGATTTAGCCCTGAAAGACCCGAACTATTTGCTGCTCTCGGCGCTCCCGCCATTTTGTGACCAGACCTGCGCATAGCGTGTAGTGTTGTGACGTTGTTGTGCTCACTTTGCCCAGCGTCATACGACGGAACATTTTTGAGGATTTTTTGTAAATAACACTAGCAAATTATCTTATACAAAAGTTTAGTATTCTGAGTCAAATTTAATGCCCTTCAAAGTGGTATGTTTTTTATTTTTTTTATTCATTCCAAAATAATTGTTTATTTCTGTTTTTTGAAACACGTAAAATTTGGCTACAAATCAAAAACTTTGAAAAAAATTTAAAAAAAACAAAAATTACAAAGATTTTGATTAAAATTCCATGTAAAGAAATAAACTAGCCAAACTTTGGCTATCTTGGAATTTTGATAAAAAATCTATTATTTTCAAGAGCTCTACTTTGAACACTTTTGGTTCGCTCTTACTAAATTTCACCTTTCAAAATATTCTGGAGTAAATAAATATTTTTGTTGTCGACTAAAAGTGGCATTTAAATTGTACCCTGTAATGTGCTGAAAAAGAAAATATACAACACTATATGGTTATCTTTACAAATAAAATATATATAGGGGTTTTAATGAGACTATGCGCAAAGGTCTAAAAACGGCGTGCCAGTATAGAAATTTCTGACCGCCAGATATAGGGTTAAAGATACGAGGTCTGTCCAATAAATTCCCGAACTGGTTCAATATAGCGGTCTTGAAGCGACGTAGAGCTCCGCCCACTACATCAAGTGACTACTAGACATCCAATGAAGCGTCAGTGCTCGTTTGACAGTTATTAACAATTACAGTACAAATAATTATTTTAATAAAAAATGCTTTGATCATACCAAAAAAACTAACTCATGTTGCTATTTTGTAAAATTTGAAATATTTCGGCCTCACTGTGGAGTACTATCTTCAGTCACTGATTGGCAAAAGCCTCAGAGTTAAGTTTTTAAAACAAGTTAGCTCTATCGGATCAGTATTTGCTGAGATTACCTGCGATCCCTATCTCTATCTCGGTCCCTCCTGTCCCTTCCCCTGTCACCACGCCTCTCTCGCTCTCTGTCCCTGCGAGGTTCTCTTTCTTGGTTTCTTCCGTTCCTCTCTCTCTCCCTTTCTACGGCTTTCTTCTGCTCTCTCTCCAGTTCTTCTCCTGGATCATTTGGACAGTTGAAGAGAATGTAAATCAATTGATATATTGGATACATTTACAGCAACTAAATGCATAAATTGTAAAAGTGCAAACAGATTTTCAATCCCCATTTTAGGAGTAACAGTACTATATGAAAACCCTGAACCTGGATTTGACAGTGCATCTGGTAAGAATTGAATCTCAAAAGAAACTTATCAAATTTAATTGTTTTTTTTTAATAAACAAATATATAGTATCATGTTTAATATGTACAGCAGCACATGAACAACAATAGAGAACTAGGAAAACTACTTGATGACAAAACTATGGCTAACATCTCAAAATATGAAAGAAATCTGTCCATCATAAAATATAGACCATTTGCTGAAAGTAACTTTAACTAGTTGTGGAATGAAATCTCCATTTAAAAAAAAAACTAATATGGAAAAGGTACAACCGGAATCTAAGCTGCTTATCTCCTATACTAACATATTGAAATTTCAATTAATAAATACAATTTTTTAGAATAAGAAAATCAAAATGTTAAAGTTAGCACTTACGTAAACTTGAGTTTTCTGCAAATTAGAGTGAGAAACGTTGATAAATATTAATTACTTTTATCTCAAATAAGGAATAGGGTTCCTTATTCCTTTTATTAGGAAGAGCCCTATTCCTTTCCCCAGCTACCTTTTTATGTATTAGTGACAATAGATTTACCTAACATTAGTGGACTTAAGTGTTACGGAGTTGGTACCCCTCAGATCAGGACAGCAGAGCAGTAGAAGAAGACAGACAACAACAAGTGGCCATTTTGTTTTTTGTGTTTAGTGTTAGGAACTCTGTGCTCTGATAAAGCCCTTAGTAAGGGCGAAATATCAGTGAATTTTGTATGTGACTCTTCTGTGTGCTACTATCCTCTCTCTCCTTGTAAAATTCACCTAGTTTAGCCATAAGGCTCTTCCTTTCAAACATTTATCTCAAGTAAATCGCTTACCGCTGAGAGCTACCGGAGGCTTGTTTTTGTTGGTGTTGAACTCCAGAGGAGCATCGTTGAGCGCAGGACTGTTCATCATGGGCTCCTGTGTCATCATAGGCCCCATCATGTTCTGAGGGAACCCTTGCGGACCGATCATAGGCCCCATCATCATCGACGGACCCATCATCTGTCCCTGTCCTCCAAAGTGACCTGCACAAATATATCCGCCTATGATACACGGGCTTCATCATCCATCAGAGCAGATTTAAGAATGGGGGTTTAGAGGTGTACTCCCAATACTTAGACTTGAGCGGCTGTAGTCATAACTATATTTTAGGCTTCCGGTATCGCACCAAGAGCAATCAACAACATCAAGATTGGTGACAATCTTAGACGGAATGATACTGAAATATTGAGAACGATTTGTTTGATAAGTACCGTGTTTACATAAAATTCAAACTGTGAATTCTTTTCATATTGTCAGCATTGAGACAACTATGTTATCCACAACTGGCTAAATTTTAAGCCAAACATTATTTTTTTTATGTTTTGGCAGCTATTTCAAGAAATCAACTCCGAAACCCTTGCAAACATGGAAAAAGAACCGTATTGACCTGTGGACCTCACAGGCTTCTGTGGCCAAAGTGCCAGGATTTAAAAAGGTGTGGTAAGAAAAACTTGATTCATAGTCGTGTTGGACTTTTGTGTTTAGATAGGGAGAAATGTGAGGAAATCCGACAAATTACCTTATATCCTTATACACCTCCATAAGTTTTGTCGGATTTCCTAACATTTTTCCCGTCCAAACACACAAGTCTAATCACAGATCGAATCAAGGTTCTTTTTCCATGTTAGCAAAGGTTCCGGAGTTGATTTCTTAAAACAGCTGTCAAAACATTAAAGAAATAATTTTTCAGCTCAAAATTTAGCCAGCTGTGGTTTACATAGTAACAGCTGACAATATGGAAATGGATTTACGTTTTATACTTTATATAAACACGGGTACTTATCAAACAGCCCTCGTAGTTAAGAGGTGTACTGTTTGAATTAGGAAGACTTTTGTACCTAAGAATGGACACAAGGATTGGTGGATACAACTTGAAAGAAGTCGTAGGAGTGTAAGTAGTAAAGCTTCCAACCCCAGGCACCGAGAATCTCCAGGATCGGTAAGACCCACCATCCTGGTCAAAGGCCAAATCGGGAAGTCGCCCAAGCACGATGCTACCAGACCCATTCCCGCCCTTACCTTGCTCCAAATCCTTCCCACTCTGTTGGCTAGCAAAGAAGCCTAGAGGCTTTTCCTTGGCTGGCAACCCATGTGGCCAAGCCAATTGTCAAAAAAGTAAAAGGTTATTATGTTCAGTGTCTAACATTCATGCTAACAAATTCATAGTACAGGGTCATCGAAAAAGAATGCCGGTATTTCAATTAAATAAAAAAACTATTAAAGATATTTTATAATGAAAATGTACAGGGGAAAAGGAAGTTGTTCTTGGTACCTCAGTAAGTTTCAATGTGGGCTCCATTTGTTGCCCCGCAGACATCAAATCTGTAGTCGATTTCTTGCCAAGTTCGTTGAATCATGTCTGGGGTTACAATAGCAATGGCGGTAGAGATGCGCTCGCGCAGATACACCAAACCCCGAACTTTTTCAGAATAAACTACGTTCTTTATGTACACCCGGAAAAAGAAATCCAAAGGAGTGTCTGGACTTCTGGGGGGTCAAGGAATAGGTGCATCTCTGCCAATCCAACCATTGGGAAATCTGGCATTGAGAGTGTTGCAAACCTCTAGGTGCTAGTGAGGGGGAGCTCCATCTTGCATAAAAATTACACGTTTTCCAGTTTGTTGTTCAATTTCATCAATCTGAGGAAACACAAACAGTCAAGGTCACGTGGCCGCTATTTGCCCTCCATCCAACAACGTGTTTATAAAATCCCTGCATTCTTTTTCGATGACCCTGTAGAAAAGCTTCATAATTATGCTGACAACTATTACACTTATTACAATAACTTATTAGATTTTAAAAAACAGCAAAAATACTTCCACTTATAAAAATTGGCGTGTTTGTCATCCATAAAAAGAATTAGGCAAAAAACTTTAGAGCCAAATAAACCTGCTGATTAAGTAAATGCAACCATAAAATAGCAGAACCGAGAAAGGAAATAGGATGTTTGTGTGATTGGATAGGAAATCTACACAATGAATTCCAATTTAAATAAGGAATAATAAGGTAAAGGTTCCAGGTAAAAGCATAATAGTTGTCGTTGGATAACAACATGGTATTTCCTAACTTAACGTCCATCTAGAATTATAAAACACCAAAAAAATTGAAGAAAATATTTTTAAATAATGAAAGTTAGTGATAAAAACAGCTCTAATTGAGCCAAAGTGCCAGGATTTAAGAAGGTGTGGTATGCAAAACCTGATTCATAGTCGTGTTGGATATCTAAAATTTCATGTTAAAGCTATCATAATGGAACAGTCACACTAAGCTACTAACAATAAAATGCGTCAATACTAAATCAGCTGGTTGTTTAACGGTAAAAATTTTGACACGTCACAAACTTCATAATAGCTAGTAGCAACTACTAAATTAGCTCAGGATGAAAACTAAAAAAAAAACAAAAGTACAGTACAGTCTTTATAATCCAGCCGCTTACACACCATCGCCCAGTAATCTGGCTTTCTTTTGTGAACGCTTCATTTAGTCACCTGTTTTCAAGTCTCTACTTGTCTGTAAAGGGCAAACTTGTACCAAAGCGTGCGTTGGTTATTGGTTATCGGTGCTTCCGTTCATTACAGGCCGAGAGATGTTGCAAAAACAAAACATGTTACTTTGAAATAAATAAAACGAACTTTTAAAAAGTGATTTTATAAAGATTAGAAAGTGGCGATAAGTTAACATTAGCAGATAAAAAATTCACAGACAAAAGGAAGAATAAGGCCACTTTCAATTACGACTTTTCAACGGGTAACTAGATATGGCATTTTACGAAGTGAGTTTAATTACAATAGCATCATGTGTTAGCTGCTCAGACGGGCCAGCCAACGCCCGCTTGCCGTTGTAATCAAACTTACTCGCGCCGTCGCGCACGACCCACCAAAAGTCGTAACATTTGAAAGCGGCCTAAAAATAAAATTGAATCATTCTTTAAAAGTAGTGAATCTTCCTCCAAAGTAGGAAAGATTATTCCTGGCCAATTGAGTTTTTTTTCAGTGAACTTCCACTAATCCAGCATTTCCGCTAATCCGCACTTCCGATCCCGAGATAGAGCCGGATTAGTGAGATCGTACTGTATACTTAAATTGGTAATATGACCCAGACTAAAGAAACAAGAACTATCTATCAAAACAAAACCTTAAATCATATGATCAGAGTCTGAGAGAGCAGTCAGGAGCAGAATAAGGAGGAGAAGAAGCTTTGTAGTCAATAAATCATTCCACATTGAAAAAAATTGTGTGCAAGAGAAGAACAGCAAAAAAAAACTCAAAACAAAAGCTCAATCAAGGTTATAACATGCAAAAACACAAGGAAGATGATCAACCCAAACTAACCTTGTTGTGTCCCATCATAGACATCTGCATGGGAGGACCCATATGGAGGGGAGGAGGGGGATCTGGGAACCAATCACATGTACCTATATAATCTGCTCAAAGCTCAACAGATGAAGCAAAGTCAAAGTTCATAAATCAATAGCTTTGGAAAGATTGGCTACAACTGAAATTGTGTACGCTTTTGTTTGAGATCTTTTTTCTTGTAATTCTGCAGATTGAACATGAAATGAATTTAGGTGATCAATCACTTTATGTGAGTCGCAGCAGATCAAGGGTTTGAATGATACGGGTGACAGGGATGCATATTTGCCTTTAGTTTGTAATATATTTTTGCCATAATTTGCTTTAGTTTTGATTCATTGTGTTACTATGCGGGTGAGCGGTTCAAGGTTTGTCAAAAGAGGGATTTAACTCCCTTCTTGAAGGGAGAGTCAGTAGAATGTTTGACGGAGGAAAATAGATGCTGATATAACCTTGAGAAATGTAGGTCTATATTTCAGGTCCTCAAGTGACGATATTACTGTTACAATATCTTGTACAATAACTGTTATACATTTACAATATCTTAAGTTTATTAAGGACAACAAGGAAAGAAGTAGTATACGATCATTGATTGTGTTTTGCTACAGACAATTAGATATTCCACACTGTGGGTTAAGCATGAACCTCAAGTCTTGTTCCTGCTCAGCTATATGGATTTTAAACACCTTGCCTGTAGAAGTGAGAAACTTGGACTTGATGGCGTTCAAAAGTCCGATAAAAAAGGACTTGGTTAAGTGACATTATTTTGTTGAAAAAGTAAAAGAGGAGCCACCATTTATTAATTAGTTCTACCCTTCAACATCTACTGTACAAGTGTCTTTCAGAAAGTAAAGAACATTTGCACAACACAGCCAGAGCAGATCTCCTATTAATATGATCGTATAATCAACTGTTCTACATTTCTGACTGGAGCGAGGAATGAAACCGAGTCCTACCAAATTCTGTGCAGGCTTGTTTAACGTGTAACTAGGGGCGGGCACAGACTGCCTTCCTAGGGGCCACAGCCTGACGGGACAAGGAGAGATCTGTATCCCGGTTACTTAACCTACCTACTATAATTCCTGCTAAAAGTGTTTCAGAAGTATAACAGCTTAAAAGCATAGCATACTAGGCTAAGATATATTAAGGAACCCCAACCTTATCAATTAACATTTCTCTACTGTGTATGTCCTTGTACAATTACCTGACCAATATCCTTTGCAAGAAACTGTTAATCACAGCCCAGTACTGGCCTAGGTCCAGCCAACTTCACACATACAGTTTTAAATTTAGGATAAGATAATTTTTGTAATCCAGACTCCAACTAAGCTAGGCATGAATTTGACCCGCAAAAGTCTATAAAATATATTGGTGGATGGTTTATATGTTTCAAAACTTACTCAGTGGAAGAGGGGGGTTCCCAGGGTAATTGAACGACATAACTAATAGAATTTCAAACTAAAGGGTTCGATCACAAATCTTTTAATTTTTATCCAACTAGAAAAAGAGTTCAGATAACACTTGCTTTAAACTTATCTCAACAAAAGGCACAGGTTAGACCGATTTTTCTATCTCAAATTCACATATCATTACTTTCCAAAGATTGTGCGTCAGCCATTTTGTTCAGTGAAAAAAACAAACCTTACGGCCCGGAGTGATACTCTGCGAGCGCATAGAGGGATATATAGAATCCCCCCCACAGCCAATTCATTGTAATTAAATTGTTACGTGTTTGATGTATTATGTATTTACACATTTTTATTGTTTAAGGGTGTACAAGAATATTTAAAAAAACCAAAACATGTAAATATTTGTAGATTGTACTGTACTTTTATTCTACGGCCGTAAGTATTCACCTATCTTATTTTCAGAAATTAATAGTGAACTATGACATGCCACATGCGTAAGTGGTTATGTGATAGATTAAACTACAGAGTACGTGCAGTTGTAAGGACATTTTCAAAACCATTAAAATTTTGACCCTACCTTGTATGTACATTGTGTGAGTTTGATGCTGCGCGTAACGCGTGCTGATCTCTCGCGGGATACTGTAGGATCGTTTTCAGGGTCATCTGCGGCCGCGAATGTAAACTTGTCAAGGTTACCGTAAGGAGCGTAGCTGAAGAGACGTTTGCTGCAATATAGCGGATTTCAGTTGAAGAACAATGAAGGTCACTTCAGAATCGTAGCATTGTTCCGTTGAATGGCAATTTTTAGTTGGAGAGTAGCCTATTTTGCTGACTTAAAGGAGCCTGGTCGGTAGTACTCACAACCGTTCAGAAAATCAAAATAATTTCTATTGGCGCCTTATAACATTATACTATTTATTTAGTCATTTACAATAAATACATCAGTAGTTTAGGTATAAACAGGTGGGGCTAGATTAGAATAAGACTTCAAATAAGTCTTTAGTGTATGATTGCCCCCAAACGCCACGACTAATCACTACGTCTTGTTCGAAACCACTGATAAGTTTTAGCAGAGTTTGTACGTGTAGACTGGGCTTTATTAACCTACTTTGGCCAGTTCTGATTAATCATCAATATTTTCGATTGCGATTGACAATTACGTCATACGCTAGCGAATTATTTTCTTCAGCCAGGATGATCGATACAAACAACAAACTCCATTATATCAAATGTTCGAAAGAAAGTAGTACTATGTCGATTCGTTCGACTATGAATAAATCTCGACCTTGATCCAGCTTCGGTTGTTTTGTCGCTAGAGCGGGACACCAGTTATACACTGTGCTGCTGCAGGTGGTTTAAACGGAAGTGTTTTAGGCAAATCAACTATTGTTCTTTTGAATCACTGTTGTTTTGCTTTATTAAATAAGTAAAAGTTATTATGGGACCATTTTAGATCGAAATAATAGTTAAAATGTAGCTTTTAACAGTATAAACATGTTTTGTTCATAAAAACTAAATTAACTTTTGATTAATGAATGGTTTTTTTTTTAGGTAAACTCGACGTCTAGACTGCAATGTTGTCAGGTCCGGTGATTATACTAAACCTATTCATAACTTTGCGCAGTGGCAGTATCGTAACCAATGATTTAACTGAGGTGCGATTATTGCTTATTGAAAACACCAATACCCGCCATGTGGGCGTGAAATACCGCCCGCATCGGCAATTTGTGCCAACCCCTCCGGGGAACTTATATCTATCAGTAATAGTTATAGAACATGTGGTGAGGAGAGGGCCGAGTGGTCATGAATCCGGGCTAGTAGCAACAGTTCCGTCAAAGGTTGTTTTTACTCGGTGAAATAAGCAGTACCTCCGTTCTATCCGATGGCCTCTTAAGGGCAACCAGTATGGCCTCAGAAGGAAGGAGGATAAAATATGTAAACCTTTCATATTATAGAGATTACATTAGCACAACCCAACTAAAATGACAAGGTAGGTAGCAATTGAGCACAGGTGTGAGTAATTGATGAGTAAGAACATGCAGGGGTTTGAGGAGGAGTAGCGCGTTCAACGTACTAGGAACCTTCGACGTTGCTCACAGGCACCGAGAAGGCAGTACGGGTTCAGGAGCTCTCGCAATGGCCACCCTTAGCGCATGGTTTGGGTTTTACTTGGGCAATTCAGCGTTATAACTTATAATTTAGCTTATTTTAATAATTTCGCATCCGTTTCGGTTAAACGGGGTTTTACTGTACATGAGTTTTCAAAACTTTTGGCATATTGACATATAGTCGTAACAAACTTCATATTTACATCAAATGTCACCAAAATAAAATGTACTGTTTTTAGAAAGTTAAAAACACCTTGTTGGTGAAAAGTCCCTCCCAAAAGTGGGTTCCGGTAGTCCGATTTTGCTGGTTAACGAAGTCGTCCGAGATATTTACAAAAGGAACATTTGTACTAAATTTGGAGAAAATCTGACTAAAGTGTACAGGTCACACCTGTGAGATGATACACATTTCTATATAAAGTTGAAAAAATGCTCAAAACATGTTCTGGGGCGAAGGTCAGGATTGATGCTCCTACAAAGTCCCGTGCCTGGGTGCCTTTGACGGCGAATCTCATTTTCCCATAGGAAATTCGATAATAACGTTCTTGTATGTTTTTAAAGTGCAAGATTCTCAGTTATGGCTGAACACGGGATAAGTAAATAAATTGATACAACAGCCGAAACCTTTCTAAGACAGCTTGGAAAATCATACGCTTTGATAAGCCACAGCCTATAACAAATATATAGAACTTTGCCTTCAAAATTTCTGAACCTGAACTAGTTGCAGAACACTTCAATGCGTTTTTAACAAGTGCGGCTATTAACTTACAAGCAGATATGGGTTAAGCTATTACGATAATAAATTAAAGTAATCCATATTCTATGTACTTAACTCCAGTTACAGAGAAAGCAATCAGGTCAATTTTAAAGTCTTCCTTCAAAGCGATCGACAGATATTAATGGTATATCCTCTTGGATAATTAAATTTTGTTCAATTGAGATTGTTGTTCACATTTACGAACCTAGTCAATAAATCTTTTTGTATGTTTACGGAATTTGAGGGGTTCCTTACAACTGGCTGAAATCTTATTTATCCGAAAGAACTCAGCAAGTTCAAATTGAAAATGTTTTATCAAGCTCTACCTCATTGACGTTTGGGTTACCTCAAGGTTCAATATTGGGGCCTTTGTTGTTTTTGGCTTACATTAGTGACATTAATTTGTTTACCAACCTTGAAGGTTCTATTTTGTCTGCTGATGACACTTCAATTACAATTTCTAACCCTAATATTAATGCTCTGGAAATATCGTGCTGCGAAGAACTAAACTCTTGTGTTGAACATTTTCAACATTTAAATTTATAAACTAGTTTGTTAAAGTCAAACTTTGTTCATATCAAATTGAGTCACCATCCTAATTATAACAATGAACGTAAACCTATATTTATGATAGATGAAGATATCATTGAAGGAGTGTCTTCAGTTAGGTTTCTAGATTCCATATTGATAAAAATTTATCATTCACAAATATAATTTGTTTGTACAAAAACTGCATCAAATATCTTTCTAGTTTGAAATTTGGCTGAGTACTGTAATTGTGCGACTTTAAGAACTGCCTATTTTGGTCCGATTCACCCTTACATAAATTATGGAATTTCTTTATGCTGGGGAGATGTTCGACCAAGGTTTAGTCACATAATTATTTTACAAAAAACCATCCGAATTGTTTCTAAGAATAAATTTCGTGAACCTTGTAAGGTCATTTTCAAAACCGAAATTTTGACCCTACCTTATGTACATTGTGTGAGTTTGATGCTGCGTCGCGTGCTGATCTCTCGCGGGATACTGTAGAAACGTTTTCAGGGTCATCTGCGGCCGCGAATGTAAACTTGTCCAGGTTACCGTAAGGAAGCTTGAACCCGTACTGCCTTCTCGGTGCCTGTGAGCACGTCGAAGGTTCCTAGTACGTTGAACGCGCCTCCTCCTCAAACCCTGCATGTTCTTACTCATCAATTACTCACACCTGTGCTCAATTGATACCTACCTTGTCATTTTAGTTGGGTTGTGCTAATGTAATCTCTATAATATGAAAGGTTTACATATTTTATCCTCCTACCTTCTGAGGCCATCGGATGAACGATGTACTGCTTATTTCACCAGTAAAAACAACCTTTGACGGAACTGTTGCTGCTAGCGGATTCATGACCACTCAGCCCTCCTCACCACATGTTCTTATAACTATTACTGATAGTAGATTTATAAGCCCCGGGTGTTTAGCTCAAATTGCCGATGCGGGCGGTATTTCACGCCCACATGGCGGGGTATGGTAAAGTTTTCAATAAGCAATAATCGCACCTCAGTTAAACTTCATTGGTTACGATACTGCCACTGCGCAAAGTTAATTGAAAAGGTTTAGAATAATCACCGGACCTGACAACATTGCAGTCTACGTCGAGCTCTAACTGAAAAACCATTCATTAATCAAAAGTTAATTTAGTTTTATGAACAAAACATGTTTATACTGTTTAAAGCTACATTTTAACTAATATTTCGATCTAAAATGGTCCCATAATAACTTTACTTATTTAATAAACAAAACAACAGTGATAAAGATGAATAATAATTGATTTGCCTAAAACACTTCCGTTTGAAACCACCTGCAGCAGCACAGTGTATAACTGGTGTCCCGCTCTAGCGACAAAACAACCGAAGCTGGATCAAGGTCAAGATTTATTCATAGTCGAATGAATCGACTCTCATAGTACTACTTTCTTTCGATCATTTCGATATTATTGGAGTTTGTTGTTTATATCGATCATCCTGGCTGAAGAAAATAATTCGCTTGCGTATGACGCCATTGTTAATCGCAATAGAAAATATTGATGATTAATAAGAACTGGCCAAAGTAGGTTGCAATCATACACTAAAGACTTATTTGAAGTCCCATTCTTATCTAGCCCAACTGTTTATTCCTAAACTAATGATGTATTTATTGTAAATGACTAAATAAATAGTATAATGTTGTAAGGCGCCAATAGAAACTATTTTGATTTTCTGAACGGTTGTGAGTACCACCTACCGGGCTCCTTTAAGTTAGCAAAATAGACTCTCCAACTAAAATTGCCATTCAATGGAACAAAGCCACGATTCTGAAGTGACCTTCATAGTTCTTTAACTGAAATCCGCTAGATTGCAGCAAACGTCTCTTCAGCTACGCTCCTTACGGTAACCTTGACAAGTTTACATTCGCGGCCGCAGATGACCCTGAAAACGTTTCTACAGTATCCCGCGAGAGATCAGCACGCGTTACGCGCAGCATCAAACTCACACAATGTACATACAAGGTAGGGTCAAAATGTTCAGGATTTTGAAAATGTCCCTAACAAGGTTCACGAAATATTCTTGAGAAACAATTCGGATGGTTTTTTGTAAAATAATTATGCGCCTAAACCTTTGGTCTGAACATGCTCCCCATAAAGAAATTCCATAATTTAGGTAAGGGTGAGTCAGACCAAAATAGGCAGTTCTTAAAATCGCACAACTACAGTATTCAGCCAAATTTCGAAGTAGAAATATACTTGATGCAGTTTTTGTACTAAAACTTTCTATTTGTGAATCCCATGATAAATGTTTATCAATATGGATTCCTAGAATCTTAACTGTAGACACTTCTTCAATGATATCTTCATCTATCATAAATATAGGTGTACGTTCATTGTTATAATTGGGATGGTGACTCAATTTGAAATGAACATAGTTTGACTTTAACAAACTAGTTTTTAAATTTAAATGTTGAAAATGTTCAACACAAGCGTTTAGTTCTTCGTAGCACGATATTTCCAAAGGATTAATATTAGGGTTTGAAATTGTAATTGAAGTGTCAACAGCAGACAAAATAGAACCTTTAAGGTTGGTAAACAAATTAATGTCATTAATGTAAACCAAAAACAACAAAGGCCCCAATATTGAACCTTGAGGTAACCCAAACGTCAATGAGGTAGAGCTTGATAGTACATTTTAATTTGAACTTGCTGAGTTCTTTCGGATGAATAAGATTTCAGCCAGTTGTAAGGAACCCCTCGAATTCCGTAAACATACAAAGATTTATTGACTAGGTTCGTAAAAATGTGAACAATTTCATTTGAACAAAATTTAATTAGCCAAGAGGATAGACCATTAATATCTGTCGATCGCTTTGAAGGAAGACTTTTAAAAATTGACCTGATTTCTTCCTCTGTAACTGGAGTTAAGTACATAGAATATGGATTACTTTTAATTTGGTTGGTCGTAACAGCTTACACCCATATCAGCTTGTAAGTTAATAGCCGCACTTGTTAAAAACGCATTGAAGTGTTCTGCAACTAGTTCAGGTTCAGAAATTTTGAATCCATCTAAGGCAAGTTCTATATAGATTTGTTATAGGCTGTAGGTTTATTAAAGCGTATGATTTTCCAAGCTGTCTTAGAAAGGTTTCTTGGCTGTTGTATCAATTTATTTACTTATCCCGTGTTCAGCCATAACTGAGAATCTTGCACTTTAAAAACATACAAGAACGTTATTATCGAACTTCCTATGGGAAAATGAGATACTCATGCCGTCAGCAAGGCAAGACCCAGGCACGGGACTTTGTAAAGAGCATCAATCCTGACCCCCGGGCCCCAGAACATGTTTTGAGCATTTTTTCAACTTTATATACAAATGTGTATCATCTCTACAGGTCACACTTTTAGTCAGATTTTCTCCAAATTTAGTACAAATGTTCCTTTTGTAAATATCTCGGACGACTTCGTTAACCAGCAAATTGGACTACCGGAACCCTTTAACCCCCACCTAACCCCGTTTAACCGAAACGGATGCAGAAATTATTAAAATAAGATAAATTAACGCTGAATTGCCCAAGTAAAACCAAAGCATGCGCTGAGGGTGGCCATTGCAAAACTCCCTGTGCAACGTTGACGTTCCTAGTTGAACTACTCCTCCTCACACTCCTGCACTCTCCTGTGCTCTTACTCATTTGCTACCTACCTTGTCATTTTAGTTGGGTTGTGCTAATGTAATCTATATAATATGAAAGGTTTACATATTTTATTTGTTTAAATAATTTTTGTGAAAACATTCATGTACAAAATAATAATATGTAATCAAATATATTATATATAAAAAATAATAAAACCAAATTTGTCAATTAAAGAGGAACTCCCTTCGCCTTCAAACTGTTGCTGCTAGCCCGGATTCATGACCACGTTTTTTTTGGTGATAACCTTGCACTTGCCCTCCAATCTCACATGTCTTATCATAAATAAATCCTAAAATCTCTTATGGCTTTTACTAATACATTAAATTTAATAACAAGCATACAGTATAATAATGATGAAAGTAGACTTATTAATTAAGCTCACCAATTTAAGCAAGTTGCACTCCGCTTGGTGCGTAACTGCCGATGCGGCACGCGGTATTTCACGCCCACATGGCGGGGTATTGGTAAAAGTTTTCAATAAGCAATAATCGCACCTCAGTTAAACTTCATTGGTTACGATACTGCCACTGCGCAAAGTTACTTGAATAGGTTTAGAATAATCACCGGACCTGACAACATTGCAGTCTAGACGTTGAGCTCTAACTGAAAAACCATTCATTAATCAAAAGTTAATTTAGTTTTATGAACAAAAAACATGTTTATACTGTTTAAAGCTACATTTTAACTAATATTTCGATCTGAGATGGTCCCATAATAACTTTTACTTATTTAATAAAGCAAAACAACAGTGATTCAGAAGAACAATAGTTGATTTGCCTAAAACACTTCCGTTTATAACCACCTGCAGCAGCACAGTGTATAACTGGTGTCCCGCTCTAGCGACAAAACAACCAAAGCTGGATCAAGGTCGAGATTTATTCATAGTCGAATGAATCGACTCTCACAGTACTACTTTCTTTCGACCATTTCGATATTATCGGAGTTTGTTGTTTATATCGATCATCCTGGCTGAAGAAAATAATTTGCTAGCGTATGACGCCATTGTTAATCGACCTCAATAGAAAATATTGATGATTAATAAGAACTGGCCAAAGTAGGTTGCAATCATACACTAAAGACTTATTTGAAGTCCCATTCCTTATCTAGCCCAACTGTTTATACCTATTACTGATGTATTTATTGTAAATGACTAAATAAATAGTATTATTGATTTATTTATAGTAATTTTTAATTTTATAGTATTATTTAGGTTTGTGTTATTATATAAAATATTATATAAAAAGTGTTTATTTTTGTTATGGCTATGAAGTTACGCAAATAACGAAATATAAGCCAAATAGTAGACTTGTTCTTTTTTATGTGTAATTAAAGTTAATTAATAGTATAATGTTCTAAGGCGCCAATAGAAACAATTTTGATTTTCTGAACGGTTGTGAGTACCACCTACCGGGCTCCTTTGTTAGCAAAATAGGCTACTCTCCAACTAAAAATTGCCATTCAATGGAACAATGCCACGATTCTGAAGTGACCTTCATAGTTCTTTAACTGAAATCCGCTAGATTGCAGCAAACGTCTCTTCAGCTACGCTCCTTACGGTAACCTTGACAAGTTTACATTCGCGGCCGCAGATGACCCTGAAAACGTTTCTACAGTATCCCGCGAGAGATCAGCACGCGTTACGCGCAGCATCAAACTCACACAATGTACATACAAGGTAGGGTCAAAATGTTCAGGATTTTGAAAATGTCCCTAACAAGGTTCACGAAATATTCTTGCCTTAGAAACAATTCGGATGGTTTTTTTGTAAAATAAATATACGCCTAAACCTTTGGTCTGAACATGCTCCCCCATAAAGAAATTCCATAATTTAGGGTAAGGTGAATCAGACCAAAATAGGCAGTTCTTAAAATCGCACAACTACAGTATTCAGCCAAATTTCGAAGTAGAAATATACTTGATGCAGTTTTTGTACTAAAACTTTCTATTTGTGAATCCCATGATAAATGTTTATCAATATGGATTCCTAGAATCTTAACTGTAGACACTTCTTCAATGATATCTTCATCTATCATAAATATAGGTGTACGTTCATTGTTATAATTGGGATGGTGACTCAATTTGAAATGAACAAAGTTTGACTTTAACAAACTAGTTTTTAAATTTAGAATGTTGAAAATATTCAACACAAGCGTTTAGTTCTTCGTAGCACGATATTTCCAAAGGATTAATATTAGGGTTTGAAATTGTAATTGAAGTGTCATCAGCAGACAAAATAGAACCTTTAAGGTTGGTAAACAAATTAATGTCATTAATGTAAACCAAAACAACAAAGGCCCCAATATTGAACCTTGAGGTAACCCAAACGTCAATGAGGTAGAGCTTGATAGTACATTTAAATTTGAACTTGCTGAGTTCTTTCGGATGAATAAGATTTCAGCCAGTTGTAAGAACCTCGAATTCCGTAAACATACAAAAATTTATTGACTAGGCAAGATGTGAACAATTTCATTTGAACAAAATTTAATTAGCCAAGAGGATAGACCATTAATATCTGTCGATCGCTTTGAAGGAAGACTTTTAAAAATTGACCTGATTTCTTCCTCTGTAACTGGAGTTAAGTACATAGAATATGGATTACTTTTAATTTGGTTGGTCGTAACAGCTTACACCCATATCCGCTTGTAAGTTAATAGCCGCACTTGTTAAAAACGCATTGAAGTGTTCTGCAACTAGTTCAGGTTCAGAAATTTTGAATCTATCTAAGGCAAGTTCTATATAGATTTGTTATAGGCTGTAGGTTTATTAAAGTGTATGATTTTCCAAGCTGTCTTAGAAAGGTTTCTTGGCTGTTGTATCAATTTATTTACTTATCCCGTGTTCAGCCATAACTGAGAATCTTGCACTTTAAAAACATACAAGAACGTTATTATCGAACTTCCTATGGGAAAATGAGATACTCATGCCGTCAGCAAGGCAAGACCAGGCACGGGACTTTGTAAGGAGCATCAATCCTGACCCCCGGGCCCCAGAACATGTTTTGAGCATTTTTTCAACTTTATATACAAATGTGTATCATCTCTACAGGTCACACTTTTAGTCAGATTTTCTCCAAATTTAGTACAAATGTTCCTTTTGTAAATATCTCGGACGACTTCGTTAACCAGCAAAATTGGACTACCGGAACCACTTTAACCCCCACCTAACCCCGTTTAACCGAAACGGATGCGAAATTATTAAAATAAGCTAAATTAACGCTGAATTGCCCAAGTAAAACCCAAACCATCCGCTGAGGGTGGCCATTGCAAGAGCTCCTGTGCAACGTTGACGTTCCTAGTTGAACTACTCCTCCTCACACCCCAGCACTCTCCTAGTGCACTCAGCACCTGTGCTCTTACTCATTTGCTACCTACCTTGTCATTTTAGTTGGGTTGTGCTTATGTAATCTATATAATATGAAAGGTTTACATATTTTATTGATGTTTAAATAATTTATTTTGTAAGAAAACATTCATGTACAAAATAATATATGTAATCAAATAAATATTAGTATATAAAAATTAATAAAAACCAAATTTGTCAATTAAAAGAGGGAACTCCCGCTTCGCCTTCAAACTGTTGCTGCTAGCCCGGATTCATGACCACTCGGCCCTCCCTCTCCACATGTTCTTATTACTATTGTATTATTGAAAGTAGATTTATAAGCCCCCGGAGGGGCTGGCACAAATTGCCGATGCGGGCGGTATTTCACGCCCACATGGCGGGGTATTGGTAAAAGTTTTCAATAAGCAATAATCGCACCTCAGTTAAACTTCATTGGTTACGATACTGCCACTGCGCAAAGTTAATTGGAAATTGGTTTAGAATAATCACCGGACCTGACAACATTGCAGTCTAGACGTCGAGCTCTAACTGAAAAACCATTCATTAATCAAAATTAATTTAGTTTATGAACAAAAACATGTTTATACTGTTAAAGCTACATTTTAACTATTATTTCGGTCTAAAATGGTCCCATAATAACTTTTACTTATTTAATAAAGCAAAACAACAGTGATACAAAAGAATAATAGTCGATTTGCCTAAAACACTTCCGTTTAAAACCACCTGCAGCAGCACAGTGTATAACTGGTGTCCCGCTCTAGCGACAAACAACCGAAGCTGGATCAAGGTCGAGATTTATTCATAGTCGAATGAATCGACTCTCATAGTACTACTTTCTTTCGATCATTTCGATATTATCGGAGTTTGTTGTTTATATCGATCATCCTGGCTGAAGAAAATAATTCGCTAGCGTATGACGCCATTGTTAATCGCAATAGAAAATATTGATGATTAATAAGAACTGGCCGAAGAATTTAGGTTGCAATCATACACTAAAGACTTATTTGAAGTCCCATTCTTATCTAGCCCAACTGTTTATACCTAAACTACTGATGTATTTATTGTAAATGACTAAATAAATAGTATAATGTTGTAAGGCGCCAATAGAAACTATTTTGATTTTCTGAACGGTTGTGGAGTACCGTTGACCTAGTTGACTTTGGGCTCCTGTTTAAGTTAGCAAAATAGGCTACTCTCAAACAAAAAATTGCCATTCAATGGAACAATGCCACGATTCTGAAGTGACCTTCATAGTTCTTTAACTGAAATCCGCTAGATTGCAGCAAACGTCTCTTCAGCTACGCTCCTTACGGTAACCTTGACAAGTTTACATTCGCGGCCGCAGATGACCCTGAAAACGTTTCTACAGTATCCCGCGAGAGATCAGCACGCGTTACGCGCAGCATCAAACTCACACAATGTACATACAAGGTAGGGTCAAAATTTTAAGGGTTTTGAAAATGTCCCTAACAAGGTTCACGAAATATTCTTGCCTTAGAAACAATTCGGATGGTTTTTTTTGTAAAATAATTATGCGCCTAAACCTTTGGTCTGAACATGCTCCCCATAAAAGAAATTCATAATTTAGGTAAGGGTGATCAGACCAAAATAGGCAGTTCTTAAAATCGCACAACTACAGTATTCAGCCAAATTTCGAAGTAGAAATATACTTGATGCAGTTTTTGTACTAAAACTTTCTATTTGTGAATCCCATGATAAATGTTTATCAATATGGATTCCTGGAATCTTAATCTGTAGACACTTCTTCAATGATATCTTCATCTATCATAAATATAGGTGTACGTTCATTGTTATAAGGATGGTGACTCAATTTGAAATGAACATAGTTTGACTTTAACAAACTAGTTTTAAATTTAAGATGTTGAAAATATTCAACACAAGCGTTTAGTTCTTCGTAGCACGATATTTCCAAAGCATTAATATTAGGGTTTGAAATTGTAATTGAAGTGTCAACAGCAGACAAAATAGAACCTTTAAGGTTGGTAAACAAATTAATGTCATTAATGTAAACCAAAAACAACAAAGGCCCCAATATTGAACCTTGAGGTAACCCAAACGTCAATGAGGTAGAGCTTGATAGTACATTTTCAATTTGAACTTGCTGAGTTCTTTCGGATAAATAAGATTTCAGCCAGTTGTAAGGAACCCCTCGAATTCCGTAAACATACAAAAGATTTATTGACTAGGTTCGTAAAAATGTGAACAATTTCATTTGAACAAAATTTAATTAGCCAAGAGGATAGACCATTAATATCTGTCGATCGCTTAAAATGTATGAGGTATAAAGAAGGTAAAATAATTTAAAAGACTTTTAAAAATTGACCTGATTTCTTCCTCTGTAACTGGAGTTAAGTACATAGAATATGGATTACTTTTAATTTGGTTGTTCGTAATAGCTTACACCCATATCCGCTTGTAAGTTAATAGCCGCACTTGTTTGATTAAAACGCATTGAAGTGTTCTTCAACTAGTTCAGGTTCAGAAATTTTGAATCCATCTAAGGCAAGTTCTATATAGATTTGTTATAGGCTGTAGGTTTATTAAAGCCTTTTTGTTCTGCTCCAAGCTGTCTTAGAAAGGTTTCTTGACTGTTGTATCAATTTATTTACTTATCCGTGTTCAGCCATAACTGAGAATCTTGCACTTTAAAACATACAAGAACGTTATTATCGAATTTCCTTTGGAAAAATGAGATACTCATGCCGTCAGCATGGCAAGACAACACGGGACTTTGTAAGGAGCATCAATCCTGACGGGCCCCAGAACATGTTTTGAGCATTTTTTCAACTTTATATACAAATGTGTATCATCTCTACAGGTACATACTTTGGATTTTAATTTGAAGGTGAATAGCATCAGTTCCTTTCAGATTATGCTTCAGAGTACGACCCTCTCTGTTCATAAACCATCAAAAGTTGACTACAAATGTTAAGTACATCTGTAATTCCTCGCATTTAACAAGAATACAATTTCGAAATTAATTCAAAAAAGATATAAAAGTATGATAAACGAAGAATTTGCTTTAAAGGGACGTAACAAAGCATTGTCTTGTTAACCATTGAATTGACCTGGAGACGTTGACCTGATACTTTAACCTGTGCTCTTCACCGTTTCACCGACCTTCTCTTAGTGGGATGCTAAATTATTCAATAAGATAACCTTCTAACATTTGTTGTAATCAAGATTTGTCAAAGTTTTCTTTCTGATTGTACTACTATTTGGGCATTGTCCGAAGAGCTCACTGTAACCCGTAGTCTGCCTATCGTCGGTGCCTGTGAGCATACTCATTCCTAGTAAAGAAGTAACTATTAGACACCCAGCACTCTTGTGTATTGATCAAAATTGCTACCTACCCATCATTTTTTGGGTTGTGATTTTAATCTATATAATATGCATGGGACCTTACTCTGTTTACTTGATGAAAGCAAATTGTTTACTAATAATTTTCAACAGAAAACATTCAATCTTTACATTTGAACCATAATATGTTTAGTTAATGTTATTTAATAAATATTAGTAATATATAATTAAAAAACCAAAACTTACAAATTTGTCTTTATAGAACTCCGCCATTCTCTATATTTGCCATTTATTTTACTAAAGACATTTAGCTGACTCGGATTTGAGCTTCGGTAGTTTATTCGCTCGTTTCCTCTCCATGACAGTTTATTTATAAGCATTAATTATACTGTCGGAGAATACACGCATAGACGCAAGTGATGATAGTAGATTTATAAGCCCCGGACTAACTCAAATTGCCGATGCGGGCGGTATTTCACGCCCCACATGGCGGGGTATTGGTAAAGTTTTCAATAAGCAATAATCGCACCTCAGTTAAACTTCATTGGTTACGATACTGCCACTGCGCAAAGTTATTGTAATAGGTTTAGAATAATCACCGGACCTGACAACATTGCAGTCTAGACGTCGAGCTCTAACTGAAAAACCATTCATTAATCAAAAGTTAATTTAGTTTTATGAACAAAAAACATGTTTATACTGTTTAAAGCTACATTTTAACTATTATTTCGATCTAAAATGGTCCCATAATAACTTTTACTTATTTAATAAAGCAAAACAACAGTGATACAGAAGAATAATAGTTGATTTGCCTAAAACACTTCCGTTTAAAACCACCTGCAGCAGCACAGTGTATAACTGGTGTCCCGCTCTAGCGACAAAACAACCGAAGCTGGATCAAGGTCGAGATTTATTCATAGTCGAATGAATCGACTCTCATAGTACTACTTTCTTTCGATCATTTCGATATTATTGGAGTTTGTTGTTTATATCGATCATCCTGGCTGAAGAAAATAATTCGCTAGCGTATGACGCCATTGTTAATCACCAATAGAAAATATTGATGATTAATAAGAACTGGCCAAAGTAGGTTGCAATCATACACTAAAGACTTATTTGAACATTCCTAATCTAACTAGCCCAACTGTTTATACCACTCATGTATTGTGTAAATGACTAAATAAATAGTATTGACGTTTTATTTATAGTAATTTTGTAATTTATAGTATTATTTAGGTTTGTGAAAAGTGTTTATTTTGTTATGGCTATGAATAGTTTAACGAAATATAAATAAATGGTAGACTTGTTCTTTTTATGTGTAATTAAAGTTAATTAATAATTTATAATGTTCAGGCATAATAGAAACAATTTTGATTTTCGACGGTTGTGAGTACTACAAACCAGATTAACAAAATAGGCTTCTCTCCAACTAAAATGCCATTCTTGCCACGATTCTTGACCTTCATTGTTCTTTAATGAAATCCGCTAGATTGCAGCAAACGTTCTTCAGCTACTTACGGTAACCTTGACAAGTTTACATTCGCGGCCACAGATGACCCTGAAAACGTTTCTTCACGCGAAATCAGCACGTTACGCGCAGCATCAAACTCACACAATGTACAAGGTAGGGTCAAAATTTTAAGGATTTTGAAAATGTCCCTAAGGTTCACGAAATCTTGCCTTATTCGGATGGTTTTTTGTAAAATAATGCGCCTAAACCTTTGGTCTGAAATGCTCCCAACATAGAAATTCCATAATTTATAATGTCAGACCAAAATAGGCAGTTCTTAAGGCACAACTACGCAATAATTTCGAGTAGAAATATAATAGTTACTAAGAACCTCTTGGTAAATAGATAACTATTTTGATTAAAAAGCATTCTCCGCAGTAATACCCAACGAATATTGTAACTGTGATTTTAATTTTTAACTAATTAATCCTCTTTAAATAGTCGCACCACCTCACTCTTTCTAAACCGGTCCCTCAATTTAAATGCATATAAATTACCGACACGACCTTTACGCCTGTCTTGACAATATATTATTGCCAGTCACTTTTCCACAAAATTTATTCAAATTAAATCTGATAAAGGTGTTTTTGCTAGCATTTATTAATGAATATTACAATACCTAACTCTCTAATAGACAACATTAGGTAATAATTACAAAATTTTTGAAACAAAAACAACTCCAAAATTGATAATTCTTTTAAGTAATGAAATTTGGGTTTTATGAATGAGGCAGAATATTGATATAAAAACAATGATAACTTTAAAACTTATGTAAATCTTTGGCGATTCTGAAGCAAAACTTACAAGCCTAACATCTACAAAAAAGAATCGATTGGTATTCATAGTTCTTCAAAGTAGGAAACCATGTTAAATGTTTTTAATGTTTATAGCAACCTCAGAAAAACTGGACTGAACAAACTCATGTCTAATCCGCTTGTAAAAAGTATAAATTAGACTTAAAACAGCCAAAAGACTTGCTTTTGAAAACATATAAATAATGCTCAAATAAATGCAAAGCTCTTGGGATGTTATTAAATCAGAGCAGAACAATCAAATCCTTACGGTAACCTGAATGCACCAAGTTGGACCCTACAATTAAATAGTTTTTTTTGATTCAGTCAAAGAAATGTCTCACAAAAATTCCACAAACTAACAAACCAATTGATAATTATTTAGAATCTCTCCCAGCCAATATGACAATGTTTAATGGATTGATATTACCAGCTGATCTCGTGGTTTCAAAATTTTCCAACTCAAAAGTATGGTTTTACTTTTTTGTCTAATTTCATTGTTAAACAGACCATTCAACACTATTGCTTCTAAATTGACCTATATTTTTCTGAATGTCTTCACTCTGGTTTTCTCCTGACTTATTAAGATCTCTAAGGTGTCGCCAGTTTTAAAAAAGGTGACAAAAACACCAGAAATATACCGCGATCTCAAGTACCTATTTTTCCAAATTATTTGAATCTCTAATCAGTAAACAAATTACAAACCACTTTAATTCTCAAAACTTGTTTTCGACTCTCAGTTTGGTTTTTAGGGCGATCAACAACTGATGCAGTGATGGAAGTAGTTGATAAGACATTACATCTTTTGAAAATAAAGAAACAATGTCATTAGCTCTTTTCGATTTGAGTAAACATTTGATCTCGTTCCCTTTGAAAGTATTACAAAAATTAAAATTTTATGGCTTTACTGAGGTCCTAAAAATCATAACATCTTACTTAGGAACCGTAAACAATATGTTGTAGTAAAAGGTAAAAATCCTCTTTGCTTTTGGAGATGGGTGTTCCTCAGGGTTCCATTCTTGGACCTCTGTTTTTTATTTTGAAAATGATTTCCCTAATGTCAATTCATTCGTAATTACGATGATACTACCCTATTCAACTCTTCTAAAAATCTTGATTTACAAGAATATAGCTTAGCACAAATAAACTGGAATGGTTTTCGTAATAAACTACTTTGATGAAGAAAAAATCAATACCTTAATTTGTCTACAAATTACAAATAAACTTGAACATGTAAAATTATTGGGAATTTTTCTGGATCAAAATTACTGGAGCGTACACATTGAAAATGTATGTAAAAAAATCTCTAGAGTTAACTATTTGTTTTAAACAAAGACTTTGTCTCAATAGATTACCTCAGAACAGCCTATTTTGCTTTTTCAATCCCAATCTCATATGGATTAATTCTCTGACACTCTCCCCAATGTGCTTTTAATCAAAAAAGTTATTCGAAATTCAGGCATACCTTGATCACTTAGACCTCTGAACTCAAAATATTAAGTAATTAATCTTTATATTTTGCACATTTTGCTATATACAAAGAAAAATCTCCATGCATTTCAAACAGCAAAATATCCATTCCTACCTAGATATAATAAAAGCTTATTTGCCTCAACATAGACTTTCAAAAACTTGCAACTCACATCTAATTCTGTATTAAATTTTTAATAAACTCCCAAGCTCTGCCTTACGTCTCATAAAACTTTTAAAGCTAAATTATCAAACACTTTTGAAAATCCTTTTACAATATACTGAATTTTTATGTATTAGTATTCATAGATTTTGAATTTTAATCATTGTAATAATTGTTAATTAGTTCTATTTTATTTAATTAAGTCGAAGTAGACAATGCCTTAATATATTGTGCTGATCACTGCAATAAAGTTCTTGCATTCTTGATTCTTGATTTTTGTACTAAAACTTTCTATTTGTGAATCCCATGATAAATGTTTATCAATATGGATTCCTGGAATCTTACCTGTAGACACTTCTTCAATGATATCTTCATCTATCATAAATATAGGTGTACGTTCATTGTTATAATTGGGATGGTGACTCAATTTGAAATGAACATAGTTTGACTTTAACAAACTAGTTTTAAATTTAAATGTTGAAAATGTTCAACACAAGCGTTTAGTTCTTCGTAGCACGATATTTCCAAAGGATTAATATTAGGGTTTGAAATTGTAATTGAAGTGTCATCAGCAGACAAAATAGAACCTTTAAGGTTGGTAAACAAATTAATGTCATTAATGTAAACCAAAAACAACAAAGGCCACAATATTGAATCTTGAGGTAACCCAAACGTCAATGAGGTAGAGCTTGATAGTACATTTTCAATTTGAACTTGCTGAGTTCTTTCGGATGAATAAGATTTCAGCCAGTTGTAAGGAACCCCTCAAATTCCGTAAACATACAAAAAATTTATTGACTAGGTTCGTAAAAATGTGAACAATTTCATTTAAAACCAATTTAATTAGCCAAGAGGATAGACCATTAATATCTGTCGATCGCTTTGAAGGAAGACTTTTAAAAATTGACCTGATTTCTTCCTCTGTAACTGGAGTTAAGTACATAGAATATGGATTACTTTTAAATTGGTTGTTCGTAATAGCTTACACCCATACCCGCTTGTAAGTTAATAGCCGCACTTGTTAAAAACGCATTGAAGTGTTCTTCAACTAGTTCAGGTTCAGAAATTTTGAATCCATCTAAGGCAAGTTCTATATAGATTTGTTATAGGCTGTAGGTTTATTAAAGCGTATGATTTTCCAAGCTGTCTTAGAAAGGTTTCTTGACTGTTGTATCAATTTATTTACTTATCCCGTGTTCAGCCATAACTGAGAATCTTGCACTTTAAAAACATACAAGAACGTTATTATCGAATTTCCTTTGGAAAATGAGATACTCATGCCGTCAGCATGGCAAGACCCAGGCACGGGACTTTGTAAGGAGCATCAATCCTGACCCCCGGGCCCCAGAACATGTTTTGAGCATTTTTTCAACTTTATATACAAATGTGTATCATCTCTACAGGTCACACTTTTAGTCAGATTTTCTCAAAATTTAGTACAAATGTTCCTTTTGTAAATATCTCGGACGACTTCGTTAACCAGCAAAGTTGGACTACCGGAACCCGCTTTAACCCCCCCTAATTCCCCGTTTAACCGAAACGGATGCTAAATTATTAAAATAAGATAAATTAACGCTGAATTGCCCAAGTAAAACCCAAAGCATGCGCTGAGGGTGGCCATTGCAAGAGCTCCTGAACCCGTACTGCCTTCTCGGTGCCTGTGAGCAACGTTGACATTCCTAGTTGAACTACTCCTCCTCACACCCCAGCACTCTCCTGTGCTCTTACATCTCATTGTGTTCTACTCTTACTACCTTTGTCATTTTAGTTGGGTTGTGCTATGTAATCTATATAATATGAAAGGTTTACATATTTTATCTGATGTTTTAATTGTTTAAATAATTTTTGTAAGAAAACATTCATGTACAAAAAATATATGTAATCAAATAAATATTAGTATATAAAAATATAAAAATAATAAAAACCAAAATTTGTCAATAAAAGAGGAAACTCCCGCTCCGCTCAACCTCTGGCTGTTCTCCACTTCCTTCTGAGGCCTCGGATGAACGCTGCTTATTTCACCAGTAAAAACACCTTGGGAACTGTTGCTGCTAGCCCGGATTCATGACCACTCAGCCCTCCCTCTCCCATGTTCTTATAACTACATATTATTATTGAAAGTAGATTTATAAGCCCGGGTGACAAATTGCCGATGCGGGCGGTATTTCACGCCCACATGGCGGGGTATTGGTAAAAGTTTTCAATAAGCAATAATCGCACCTCAGTTAAACTTCATTGGTTACGATACTGCCACTGCGCAAAGTTATTTGTAATAGGTTTAGAATAATCGGACCTGACAACATTTGCAGTCTAGACGTCGAGCTCTAACTGAAAAACCATTCATTAATCAAAAATTAATTTAGTTTTATGAACAAAAAACATGTTTATACTGTTTAAAGCTACATTTTAACTATTATTTCGATCTAAAATGGTCCCATAATAACTTTTACTTATTTAATAAAGCAAAACAACAGGGATAAAGAAGAATAATAATTGATTTGCCTAAAACACTTCCGTTTGAAACCACCTGCAGCAGCACAGTGTATAACTGGTGTCCCGCTCTAGCGACAAAACAACCGAAGCTGGATCAAGGTCAAGATTTATTCATAGTCGAATGAATCGACTCTCATAGTACTACTTTCTTTCGATCATTTCGATATTGGATTTGTTGTTTATATCGATCATCCTGGCTGAAGAAAATAATTCGCTAGCGTATGACGCCATTGTTAATCGCAATAGAAAATATTGATGATTAATAAGAACTGGCCAAAGTAGGTTGCAATCATACACTAAAGACTTATTTGAAGTCCCATTCTTATCTAGCCCAACTGTTTATACCTAAACTACTGATGTATTTATTGTAAATGACTAAATACATAGTATAATGTTGTAAGGCGCCAATAGAAACTATTTTGATTTTCTGAACGGTTGTGAGTACCACCTACCGGGCTCCTTTAGGTTAGCAAAATAGGCTACTCTCCAACTAAAAATTGCCATTCAATGGAACAATGCCACGATTCTGAAGTGACCTTCATAGTTCTTTAACTGAAATCCGCTAGATTGCAGCAAACGTCTCTTCAGCTACGCTCCTTACGGTAACCTTGACAAGTTTATATTCGCGGCCGCAGATGACCCTGAAAACGTTTCTACAGTATCCCGCGAGAGATCAGCACGCGTTACGCGCAGCATCAAACTCACACAATGTACATACAAGGTAGGGTCAAAATTTAAAGGGTTTTGAAAATGTCCCTAAGGTTCACGAAATATTCTTGCCTTAGAAACAATTCGGATGGTTTTTTGTAAAATAAATATACGCCTAAACCTTTGGTCTGAACATGCTCCCCAACATAAAGAAATTCCATAATTTAGGTAAGGGTGAGTCAGACCAAAATAGGCAGTTCTTAAAATCGCACAACTACAGTATTCAGCCAAATTTCGAAGTAGAAATATACTTGATGCAGTTTTTGTACTAAAACTTTCTATTTGTGAATCCCATGATAAATGTTTATCAATATGGATTCCTAGAATCTTAACTGTAGACACTTCTTCAATGATATCTTCATCTATCATAAATATAGGTGTACGTTCATTGTTATAATTGGAATGGTGACTCAATTTGAAATGAACAAAGTTTGACTTTAACAAACTAGTTTTTAAATTTAGATGTTGAAAATATTCAACACAAGCGTTTAGTTCTTCGTAAAAGCAGGCTATTTCCAAAGCATTAATATTAGGGTTTGAAATTGTAATTGAAGTCTCATCAGCATACAAAATAGAACCTTCAAGGTTGGTAAACAAATTAATGTCATTAATGTAAACCAAAAACAACAAAGGCAATATTGAACCTTGAGGTAACCCAAACGTCAATGAGGTAGAGCTTGATAAAACATTTTCAATTTGAACTTGCAGAGTTATTTCGGATAAATAAGATTTCAGCCAGTTGTAAGGAACCCCTCGAATTCCGTAAACATACAAAAGATTTATTGACTAGGTTAGTAAAAATGTGAACAATTTCATTTGAACAAAATTTAATTATCAAGAGGATAGACCATTAATATCTGTAGATTGCTTTGAAGGAAGACTTTTAAAAATTGACCTGATTTCTTCCTCTGTAACTGGAGTTAAGTACATAGAATATGGATTACTTTTAATATGGTTGGTCGTAATAGCCTTAGTTACACCCATATCCGCTTGTAAGTTAATAGCCGCACTTGTTAAAAACGCATTGAAGTGTTCTGCAACTAGTTAACTTAACCTCAAAAATATCCAGCTTTCCTATTGGTTGGCTGCCCGTCCTAATTTTAACCGCAGGTTAAGGCTTCAATTGAAAAAACTACCCTCTGAATCTATCTTTAACATATGATCTCTAGTGTCTCAAGTACTAAAATGTAATGTTTGGAATCAGGCACAAAAAATATAGTCTAAAATTGTAAAATGTTTTTATTGATATACACATATTATAAAAATGTAACTATCCTTAATTGAAATCAGGTACTCAATAGTGTTTGGATTGTTTGTCTACATTAGGTTCATGAGTGATATTCTTTTGATTTTGATAATTCTATTACCATATTTTTTTAATAACATCACAATATTGTCATGAACTCTATCCTATGATTAGTTAGACGTTAAATATTTTTATCACATTTTTGTTATAGTGCTTTCTATTGAACTGACCACATAAAAGGTTGTTCTTTTTAAACTCACAACTGTTTATAAGCAATAGTATATTTCATCACTAGGTCCTGAAGTGACTTTTTTTGACAGAAGGTCAAGTTAAATGACTGAGGGTCAAAGAGATACTTTTGAGCCGAGTGATGAACGATACTTTTTGTCATGATGCAAATAATAATGAGAAATTAATGTTGTAATATTAAAATGAATTAATTAAGTAAACATTGTTTTGCACTCATCTGTCTGAATTATAATGTTTTGAAGAAACAGCTGTTACACTGATTTACTTTAAGTCAGTGTTAAAATTCATAACAAACTCGTTGAACCAACTGATGTCCATGACCATTAAAAAGATCTTTTCCTTCCTAGGGAGAAAATATCATCAAAACAATACTTCATTTACCTGGGTGTAAAAGTGACACTTTAGCCGCGTCAATACAAATTCAGACCTTAAACTTTTAGCTGTGTGCGGATCAAAGATTTTATTACAATAGCAGCTGTTTGCCGCCACGACAACCTCAAACTCTTGGCCCGTGCTCCGGCCTAAAGCAGCTGTTTTCAGAGCAGAATGACAAAAATAATTAGATTTATTTGAAAATGTTTGTTAGTATATTTGGATATCATCAGTATTTCTTCATAAAGGTGAAATTTTATTGTTGTTAAAATGTATATATGTAGTATATGCCAGAAAATACTACATGTTCTAAATGTTTGATTTCCTTATGTAAAATAATTTTCCAATGACTTAAGACATGTGTGCTGGTTTAAAAAGTCACTTTTTCAAAATCTTGATTTTTTTTCTACAAGACCTTGACCTTTTTCAACAGTGAAAATGTCTTAAAAATGCATCAGGTTTTATTCTAAATGTCCTTTAGTTGCCCCGATAATTTTCAAATACTGTTTAACTTCCACGAAATGTCTCATATTTTTCTGCTACAATTATTTCCGAGCGCTATTTAACTCCATCAATAACTTCCTGACGCCATCTCTCGTTCACAATATTTCCCAATAACAGTTTTCCTCTGTGATTATTTTCAAACAACAATCAACTTTCGCGACATCGATTTTTCTGCTCGCCAAGTGGTTTTGTCCCCCCAAGGTAGTTTTCAAATGCTGTTTTACTGTCATGTTGGTTTTCCAGTGCTATTTTGGTTTCATAATATGTTTTACTTGTAGCCTACTTATACAGTCTCAATCTGGTTTCCTCTTGCGGAACATATTGCCTCACCAGTCGATGTCATCTCCTCACTTTACAACCGGTTGTTAGATCAAGCGGTGGCATTTTCTTATACTTTTGGTTCTCTGAGTCACTCTGTCGCAACGGACTCTTCTTTGTCCCCGGGAGAGAAAGGCATCTGTAAACAGGTCAGTAGATGAGTGATTTTATTCAGTGACAATTATTCACAGTGGCGTAGATAGACTTTTATCAAGGGGGGGATACAATTATAGTACCGGGGATCAGGGAGTATGGACCCAACAAAAGGGGGTCCAGGGAAAACATTTGAAAATTCACAACATCTGACGTGCATTTTAAGGCTCATTGGGTCAATAGTTTTCATTCAATAATAAAATTTTGCCCCACAAACTTAAGTACCAGAAGTGGCTTGGTAAAATTCATGCATATTTCCCGGTGCAATTCCATTTTTGCACAGGATCGTTTTACGCCCGCAGTCCGTACCAATCCTTGTTTAAAGTCTGCGACCCTTCCCGATTTACCCACGACACTTTTCGATCGCCCTTTTACGCCCATGGTACGTTATAAGGGATGTCCAAGACCTGAGGTACGTTCCGATCGCCTTTTTAAACCCCACGATACTTTCCGAGAGCTGTTTCGTACGTAATACGTTTTGACGGTCGTTTCATACCTGCGGTAAGCTTCGAGGACCTAGTTATGCCCTCGAAACCGATATAAGGGCAGATTTTTTCCGGTTACACCCAGAATTCACGCATATTTCCCTGTTTTCCCGGTCTGTGGCCACCCTGTCATTCCTAAGGGGGGGATATATCCCCCTGATCCCCCCCGTACCTACGCCACTGATTATTCAACAAGGATTAAAAATCAACAAATAACTAGGCAGTTACAAGTTGGCTATGTAGACCTGTCTAGTCTTAAGCATAGTTTGATATCGACTAAGCCTAGATAATGTTTTTATTACCGGTACATTAAATTGTTGTCTAAAGCTTACACTATGAGTTAATATAAAGCAGGCCTATGAAAGCTCTATCGGTACGGTAGCATACTTTTATGAGTTGAAAATGTACAAAATCAGCTAATTTCATGTGGCTAAAAGAGAGGTTAGGTTTACTATCACCCTTATTTGAATTTAGAATATGCCACTTTATTTATTATTAGAATAATAATTGTATCACAGTATTCTGTAAGCGTTTTATTGCACTGCACTAAATTCCTGTAAGTTACCTTATTTGTATTTGAAAGTAAAGGTGAACCTCTAAACTTTTACTCCCAAAGACAAGTGTAAATAAGGAGTCAGCTGTTTTTTTGGAAACAAAAAACCGAATTGTAGTCTTAAAATACTTCTAAAAGAAGCATTGAACTCCCAATTATTATAGTACAAAAAAGAAAAATGTATTTTAGGAGTCCAGCTGCTTTTATGAAACAGAGCCTAACACCTTAACAGTAGTAGTGCAAACGATTATTACCGTACTATTTCAACGCAGCTTAGGGGAATGTCATAGTACTAATGAATACTAATTCAGTTTTTTTATGTTGTTTAACTTTTAACCTGGAAGACCATATGTATGTTGAACAAAATAATAAATTGGGGAAAAATAAAAGTTTGGGTACTTTTTATCTCTATTTAAATATCGCAATCCTTTAGTCGGATATAAAAAAACGGTTATCCTCACACCATTACTTATCATCCCATTTTATTTTTAAAATGATGGTTTTCCCATTAATTTTGAAAACCGTACACACTAACTAAAACGGAAGCATTAATTGTTTAAACTACAGTACGATCTCACTAATCCGGCCCTATATCGGGATCGAAGCGGCGGATTAGTGGAGGTTCACTAAAAAAGACTCAATTTGCCAGGAATAATCTGTCTTACATTAAAGGACGATTTACTACTCTTAAGAATGATTCAATTTCGTTCTTATTCTTCCTTGTGTCTGTGAGTGTTTGATTTGCCAATGTTAACTTATCATTACTTTCTAATTTTTTTAAAATAACTTTTTACAACACTTATTATTAATGTCAAAGTAACATGTTTACGTTTATGCGATATCTCACGACCTGTACTGAACGGAAGCACCGATTAGCAATAAACAACGCACACTTTGGTCACACGCTTTACAGACAAGTAGACTTGAAAACAAGTGGCTAAATGACGTGGTCACAGCGCCGGATTACTGGACGTGTCGGAGTGGCGAACGGCCGGATTATAGAGACTGTACTGTACTTGAGTAAAACAACAAAATTTCCATTTTATTATTCCCTTTGATTTGTTTAATGAATTCTACAGCTTCAAACGATTCATTAGCAGGCGTGAATGGAGCGACGTATCCCTCATCTGCTCGCGTAAAAGACTGTTTGCATTTCACAACTTATGAGACTATTGTAACTGTAAATAAAATTGCCTACTTACATCATTCTTTTTAATTTTATCTTTCAAACTGTTGATGTTGAGTTTCAACTCGTTAAGTGCTGCTTGAGCATCGTAGTTATTCTTATTCAAACAGTCTAAAGCCTGCAAGAAAAAACATCCATGAAACAGTTAATAATAATAATTTATTGTACAATGTAAAATTGTTTTTGACATCAAAATTAACAATACGTTATAAATATAAAATAAAACCTATTTACAAAGTAAATAATAAATATTTACTTAAAAATTATTTTGTCCCGAATTCAAGGGACAAACTTTTGTCCCGTCCAATTCCGAACTGAAAACATCTGTCCAGCAGACCCCTGAACCTGCTGGTAGTGACCTGTAGGTGCAGCACTTTACTTTTAACAGCTGGCTAATACGAGGGGGTACCCAAAAGTATCGGGAATCGGTCGATGGCGAGGTGGGGCATACATAGTTCACATTTTGGCCGATAGGGGATGAAAGCCCAACTTTTCCTGAGTTCAGTGCACTCGATGTGGCCAGTCTGAGAGGCTGTGAAGAGGAGCTGTGTGCGTTTTTCTAAAAGTAGTTTCTGTTCTGCCTCGTTTTGTTTTGATGGTTTAATTAAATGGACAAAGTTCAGCAGTGAGGTTTTGCTTTTTCTCGGTAAGGACGCGTCAGAAACGGTTGGAATTATTAAAAAAGCTTACAAAGACGATGTTTTGAGCAAAACTTGAATAAACAGTATTTTTCCCAAATTCAAGATGGCCATGTTGATTGAAGACAAGCCTCGTCCTGGACGACCTTCAAATTCTGGGACTGGTAAAATTGTTCAGAAAAACCTGTCAAAATTGCAAGAAGACCGTCGGAGGACCATTGGGAATGCTTCTTTGCTGTCTGGAGTGTGTTAAAATTCAGTTTAGCGAATTTCAACTCACTCCAGACCTAAATTTTGGCGATATGGAGACTGGTTCTTTCATCATGACAATGTGCCTGCCCATGTAGCCATCTCAGTGCGCTAGTTTTTGGCCAATACCAGCATGACCACCCTTCCCACGACCCATACTGCCAAATCTTGTCCCCGACTTTTTATGTTCTACATAATGAAAAATTACATAAAATATCACCGTTATGACAAAATGAAGGAGTGAAAAGGCAAACGAGAATGGAGCTTGCAGCCATTCAGACTAAGGGGTATGAGGGGTGATTAAAACCATAGAAGCATCAAATGAACAAATGCATTACACTAAATAAGGATTATACTGAATTTATACATGTAAATTAGTTAAAAAAATAATAAAATATGGTTTTTATAGTGAAATTTTGTTATTTTTGGGTACCCCCTCATACAGCCTAAATTTTGTATTTACAAATCTTCAAACACCTCTGGAGTCGATTCTCACAAAAAGTGCAGTCAGCAAAAGAGTTTCATTCAAGTTGGACTTCTACTACCTACAACTCGATAGCATCACTCACCATTTCCACCGCAGAAGTGACATTGTCGGGCATGTACGGGCGGATTATATTCTGCGCTTCTTCCGTGTACTTCTCCAGTTGTTCCTCCGTGAGCTTGCCGTCTTGCGGGTTCCACACCTGCTGGTCCCTTAACTCGGCGGTTCTTGCTCCGTGTTTGAACCCCCCGGTCGGCACAAGTCCGGTACCTCAGCCTGGTAGCCTGGTCCGACGTTGATTTCCTGTGTCAGTCACAGAGTTTTATTGCAAAGTCGCTTAAGTAAAAAATACTTGCCTCCGGACTCCCAAAAAAGAATTATTAAGGTCTGTTTGAAATTCAGCTTTCGCAACCAAAGATGCTTATGGTAAGTAGATTGCGCATAGATGCAGAATGACTGAGGCAGGAAAATCAACATAGATACGGCAGCCCAAGCACAGATGGCACTACGGGTCAATTCTTTTAAGAATCTCAAGAAGAGCCACTGAGCGCACAAGTTTGTTCTATCTCAAAAATCACACTATTTGGTCACATTTAAGTCATCGACATCGGGCAAACTCGAGTAGTCAAGCTGAGGGGGGAGAAAGACGACAAGAGACAGCAGCACTATCTGTGCTTGGGCTGCTGAACTATGTTGATTTTGCTGTCTCAACCATGTGGGCTATCTACCTACCATAACATTATCTTTGGCGCAACCAATGCTCCATACTAGCACTCTTAAAAACTGCAGCATGAAAAATAGAATATGTGCATAAGAAACTAAATAATTTACTGAGGATTTAAGAGGTTTTACTATGTACAGCTTTAAGTTATCTAAAAGTACTATCAATCAATCAAAATGTCATGTATTTCATAAATGATGTACAAATTAGTTAAGAGCTAATAAGGAACTATCTACAACAAACATTTGGTGTAAACTTGTTATTAGTTATATGTTTTCTGTTGACACTATTAACGATGTAATAAACATAATTACTACAATGTTTGATTTATTTAAAAATCTTTATAAACAAGTATTTTACCACACTCAACACTGAAGCAAACTGCAGGCTACGTACCGTTCTGAATTTTGACAATGGCTTGTATTCTTCGTCACTTTCGTCAGACTCCCCTCTAGCAGCTGTAAAACCGGTTAATTTTAGTAACAGATAAGCTATTTGAAAAAAACCTCTAACAAATCTATAATTTAAATCAAACTGATCTTTTACTACTATACTATGACCTGATTATCTGACTTGTTCCTATCGTCAGTCAGAACAAATGTCCATCCATTGATTGGTCAACAGTTAACTTAACGTTAGAGCACCGGCCGCTTATATGTTGGAAACTAACGCTTAAAATTATTTTCTTGTTAAAGGAGAAACATGGATAAAAGCATAATGTCTTTTTGGACTTGAAACTCTTATGACTGTCCTGCTAAGGTCATGATGCACCTTAACATTATAAAAACCTAATTAAAAATTTTTCATCAGTTTTTACAATTTTTCTCCAAGTTGTCACTGGTAAGTGTTGAAGGTATGAGAGGTTGACACAACCCCCAAGCTACTTTCCTATGTCTACAGTTACCTGAGTATAGAGAGGTAAGGTTCGGTGAGGGTGGGGCCGCCGGGGACATGGGCGGGGAAGCCTGACACTCTGTGGGCGGGGAGACCGGCTCTGGCGAGGACCCTGTTTGTTCGTACATCTTCAGCAAGTCTTCCAGTGGTGTATCTAGTTCCTAAAATGTACACAAGTTAGATTAACAATTTCTCATTAAGTTAAAAAAAACTGGACTGTAGTCCCACTGCAAAAGCTTTATCAATACAAACGTAGTGGCTGAAACAAGGCAGTTGCAGGGTTCGTGGTGACGTTGGATGTGGTACCTTTACATTGATATGCTACATGACCTAAGCTCTGACTCAAGGTTTTCTTCCGATTCCTTGCAAAACATACCACATAGGTGACATTAAACGAGTTGGAGGCATCCAAATGCATGACAGAATATCAAAGTTCTACCAGGGGAAGTAATCAAATGATTTAGTCCTGCTCTGTTAAAAATTAAGTTACTCAATTAAATATCTTAGATACAAACGATCTTTGCCGTGCTATCCTAACCAAGTTTTAGTTTACGGTGTGTGTTTCGTGCAGAGGTTTGAGCTATTTGTTAATAATTAAAATACAAACAATTACATAGAAACTTTGCTCGAAAGACCACCCACCATGTGGGAAAAAGAGAGTCTTGTACGGATACAAATCAATTGGAACTCAAATGAAACATAGAGTTTTACTCACCACACCTTGTAGACGGTGACGAGAAGGAGAAAAGGTAGGGATGGGTTAAGATAGAGTCCGCACACTGTACGATCATCGACCACACAACGAGAGTACAGCCGCGGAAGACGCGAGTAGACCGCACAAAAGTTCACAATAAAGAGTCACAGTCACTGTTACCCAAGAAAGGGTTAGGAGTTGATTACACAGGAAACAACCAAATACAATAATAGAAATTTCATGAGCTGGCATGAGGGAGCGACAACGTCACCGAATTGTGATCGTTATAAAGATGAGAAGGAAAGATGTAATACCGACCAACATAGAGTTCGAGGTGGACTGACTTCTAGTTGCGAGGGTGGATGACGCCTAGCTGTCCTAGGCGCCAACATGTGTTTCTAGCCTTGGGCCAATGGGAAAAGGCGTGGGTTTGGTCAAGTGACCAATCAATTGGAAAGAGTGACCAATCAACTGGGAGATTTGAGACTTTCGCGGGTCAACTGTCCAGTCTTTATTAACAGTGCAATATGAGAATAAGAATAATTATCAAAATACTCTAAAAGTAGCGTACCGTACGTAACAATGTGAATTTCACTTTAGACATTTAAATATTTCAATTTGTCGGTAATTCAATTTATTTTAGTTGTTTTTCTTAGTTGGATTTTTAACGTAAATGGAGGTGAGAAAATAACCTGAGAAATTTATCAAGGTTAAGATTTGGTAAGAAATACCAACTAGGCCTAAGACTTCTGTCAGTGATGCATACCAGGCAGTAAAACTTGCCAGTTAAGTGTTAACACCTCCACTGTGTCAGTCATACTGGTACTCAAAACTATTACACAGAATCAAATGCGATTTTCATGTTTTACATAATCATTGCAGAGAGTGTGTTAAGGGTTTATTAAGATTGGTTGTAATCCATTTGCGTTTGAAAGTGCTATAATCCTTACCTTTTGGAGCAAAGCCAGCTCCTCGTCCCTTGTCATAGCTTCCCCCCTCGCCTCCTCTTCACGGATGGTCTCTTCGTCATCACTGTCCAGTGACTGAGGAGAGTATGCAGGGTCGATCCGGAACTTCTTGGTCTCAGGTTCCGACTCTTCATCAGCCTGAAACATGACAACAGCTGAACCAAACTGAACAAAATACTACCTAGAATCTTCTGTTAGTTGTATGGGCACATGTTTGTCGATAAAAAGAAGGGGAAGGCCTTTCTGGATAATAAAACAGTGTGACTCGTAGAATTGAGGGCCAGGTGCATACCAATCAAGTTCAGACACATTCTTCTTGTCCTTTCCACCTCAATAGTCACTAAACATCATTTTCTAGACTAACTCTTTTTGTCTTGGTAGTGAGACCAGCCATAAACATCAAGTATTGCTGATGCAGCAGCAACACAGACTCAATGAGCTTGCAACCAGTAGGATGATGGGCTGATAGCTCTTCATGGATGAGGCATATCACCTTGTTTGTTCATTATTGAACAAATAAACCTAAATACTTATTACATCCAATAGTCCTTTAACAACAACTTCACCTAATAATACAATTTTATATCATCAAAGTAAATTAGCTTGGATGTGATGATAAGGTGGGCTACTAGGCCAACCCTTTGCATTTGAGGTTAGGTTTGACTGCTAACTGTTGGCCTAATAGCTTTAAATAGTAATCGGCTACACACTCAACCTTGATGGTAATTAGGCTACAATGTCACTCACCTTAGAATTCGAAGCGTTAGACATTTCGTTAAACCAACAAAAAAATCAGAACCAAAAGCAAAGGAGAAGCAAGATTTATATTTTATTAGGAGCGGCACAAACTATAAACGCAAAACAGCAACAATATTTCGTCCTGTAATGTTCGGGTAGTTAAAGGATCGGGATAGGGACAGATAGAGGAATGGTGTAGAGAAATAATAAAAATCAAAGCCTGTGACAAAGTCAACAAAACCAAAACTTGAACGGTAACTGTCACTTCTAATTCTAACACGTACGGCCCGCCGCCGTGAGAACAGGTTGAGTATAATCGGTCTTAGTACTTTTAGGCCACAGAGTAAGTTTCACACGATTAGGTCACAATTTGGCGGGAAGGCCAGGATGAGTCTGTTCATTTACTTTATACAGATTGAGTTTTATATATAACCATTTAAAATCAATGCACTTACCATTCATCCCATATCCAGCCTAAAATACCCTCTAGAAGTGGTCAGTGTCTCAAATCAATGTATGGTGACGAGTGCAGTTCTTTAAGTATTTTTTCGTGATGGGCGCTGATGCACGATCGAAAATTCAACGAATTAATTTCCTTTGTTTCTGACAGTGCGTGAAATTTTCTTTTTTACTGGTCACTGGTTTTTTACGGGGTCAATTATCAGTGAACTACACTGCTGAAATCCAACCTTGTACCTTAGTTTACATTTGAACTCGTATAGTGTACAAGTTTGAGTTAAAATTTGCTTACGTCTGGCGGCATCATTTCAACAGAAAAAGTACAGAACAAACTCAAACAAAAAACTTAGGTGTCAAATCCACTGAAAATGGCGTCCTCTCTAGAAGAATTAGAGTCGAAGTTGGAATTGTTTATAGAAAACGTTCGTCAAATAAGAATAATCGTTGCAGATTTTCAACCTCAAGGACAAAGTGTGTTAAACCAAAAAATGTAAGTATGAAGTACGATATACATACATAGCAATTTAGGCGGTTCGGGAATGGAAAGTGACAGTAGTCCTATGCCGTATTAAGAGCTAGCCTAGCTAAAACTCTTATTACCTTTTCTTATCTCTAGGTATTGTTTAGAGCTTAGCTATTGTTGTGCTCTATCGTTATGTTGAGAGTTGAAGAGCCTTACTTTAGGCAAACTTCGAGTAGCCTATCTGTACGTACTTTATAAAAAAAAATTTCCCTGGGCTTAATGCTAGAAGAAAAATTTTCCTGGCTTTGTCTTAGGATGTTTAAAAATATTTAGTCACTGTCAAACATTAATAAAGTTCCTTTTTTATGTAAATTATGAATTTCTGTTCACTAGAGGTGGTTTCTAGATAGCAACGGAGAGTAAACCGGTGATTGCTTAGACTACTCCCTAATTATTTTTCATGATACAATGAATTACACCTCTCTGCTCCTGTATTTGGGTAACCAGAAGGAGAGCCTAAATAGGAATCAGTCTGAAAGCAGCAGGGTAGAAGTCAGTGTACATAAAAAAGTCGGTAATACAAACCTAGCAACTTGTCGATCCGGGAGGGTCAATGATCTCCAGGATTGGAGCTAACTTGATTGCTAGTTTTGTTCTGAGCATACTGCTTCAGTTTTAAAACTGATTTTGAACCATTATTGTCATTTTTAAAGATATGTACCATGCAATCCAATTTGGTTAACTACACATTCAAGACCTGTAAACTTTGGCTTAAATTGACTGTTTCTTCTGTTTCAGCCAACACCTTGTCCAAGGTCTACAAGAAGTTGATAAGCTCAAGTCTCAAGTCAAAGAAGTTCACGTACCCTTGGAAGTATTTGAGTAAGTTTTTTATTTATTTATTAACCGACTCTCAAGGGGAAGGGCTTACACATTTCTGTCAATTTTTCAATATAACTTGAAAATGTTCTACATAAACTGGATCAGTAGAACATTCATAAAGAAGCATACGGTACATGTTGTAATGTGTACAGAATTAAGAGGCTCTGTTAGTTGTACCTAAATAGGTTTACCTTAAGCAAAATGGAATGTAAGAATCATCACCATTTTTGATGGCATGAACTTCTTAAATGTCAAACTTGTAGCACCTGGATGGCTTGGGCTTTTGAGGGAGGGTGTGTAGTTATTTACAAAAGCTAATTACACCTGAGCATGCCACTGTTCCGCTCACTTACTCACTCAATGGCCAGTTGGCATCAAGCTTGACTGGAGTTCATCTCTAACCTATTTGTAACATATCTGTGTTCAATGTAACATATTTGTAATAAGTATGATTTTGTTGTATATATTTAACGTGGTTAAGTGGTAGAGAGGACTAACTTTGCCACGTAAATAAAGACTTGTTTCATTTCATCTCTCTGGTTGCATGGGTTCGATCCCTGCAGTCATCACCTAGAATTTCTTAAGTAACTTTGCAATAAGGCTAGGTAAAGGTCAAATGTGAGTGGTTTGAAAGAACTCTGTAGTCCTAACTCTCTTTGTTAAACAAGACAATCTTTATTCATGTTGCCCTTTCTATACTTTGGTTTGAGACACCGACCACTCCTGGTATTTTAAAGTGAATATGGGATGAAGGGCGAGTGTTTGATGGATGATGAGTTGTAGTCTTGTTACAAACTAGGGCCAACTGTTACCCAGATTGGGTCATTAATTAATAACCTAACGACCAATGGAATGGATCAACTGCTTATCGGGACTTCCGAACCAAAGGGGAGTGGCCATATTGAAAAGTTATCACTGCGCCCGGGAATCGAACCCGGGCTGTTTTAGTGCAAAGCACGCACTGTACCACTGAGCTATGACCACCCTCAAATAGCACTGAGCCTCCAACCTAGCTGCTCTGTTATACTGTTTACGATTGGCAGTAAAATCTTGCTTCTGTGAACTAAGGGAATTCTAAGGATGTGTCCTCAGCTTTTAATTGATTTGTTAACAATTTGATTACTATAACTTAGATCTACTTTGGTTGTTTCAGCTACATCGACAACGGCCGCAACCCTCAGCTGTATACCAAGGACTGCATCGAGAAGGCGTTGACGAAGAACGAGCAAGTGAAAGGCAAGATCGACGCTTACCGCAAGTTCAAGGCACACATGATGGTGGAACTGAATACAGCCTTCCCCAACGAGCTGGCCAAGTACAGAGCAATCAGAGGAGACGAAAGACCTATGACTTAGTTTGTGTGTTTTTTATATATTATTTTATTTGTACTAAATAAAGATTTGTTGTTGTATATATGTGAAACAACGGTTATTTTTCTTTCTGTAACCTAGCCTAAATGGCTTTTAAAATTGAAAAGTAGCCTATTTTTGCCAGTGATTTTACCAGAAAGGCTTGGTTCACGAGCGAGTGTGCTGGCAGAGAACTTGTAGCAAAATTGCAGATCTACAATTCACCTGTGAGCGCTAGGCTTTTGAAAGGGTTTACCTCCCATATAGTTCAAGGCAGTTCATATGAGCACCTGAAAATCAGAGCTAAAATGCTTTCTTAACTCTTAAGCTTTCACTGCCAGTGTCATCACTAAGATCTAAGATTTCCGGTTTACACCGCGTCACAGTTGAAATATTGTTACTGCTTAACGTTTCGACCTCGCTGTGAAGTCATCCTCAGTAGTTGGT
The DNA here is from genome assembly GCA_018831715.1 of Matsumurasca onukii. Classification (NCBI taxonomy): domain Eukaryota; kingdom Metazoa; phylum Arthropoda; class Insecta; order Hemiptera; family Cicadellidae; genus Matsumurasca; species Matsumurasca onukii. The sequence continues at coordinate 19,531,432 of CM032067.1, forward strand.
TGACTGACTCTCCACAGCGAGCTCGAAACAATTAGCAGTAATTATATTTCAATTGTGACGCGGTGTAAACCGGAAGCATTACAGTAAATCTTACTAAAATGCTATTTTTCCCTTTTTTCAATAAGATTTCACCTAACCTTCAGTTACGTTTTTGTAAGGGGTGGTACCGCTATTTTTCGGCCTTATTACTATGGTGAACTTTTATTTTCAATGTAATCATATGGTAGTGTTTTTTCTAGATAACACTGGCTGTTTCCATATGATTGCATTATAAACAAAATTCACTTTTATATCACAGCCATAAAAAACCATCACCCCTTGTCTAGAAAACCAGCTTACTTACCACTCTTATTTGGAATGTTGTGGGTTATCAAAGTAATATGTTTTTAATGAAAATACATTTATTCAGTACAAAACTGTGTAATACACAAATGTACAATAGATTTTCCCAAACAACGGTTGAAATATAACTTGTTATTTCTTCAGTTCACAATTTTGTCAAATGTAAATAGTTAGTAGCTTTTGATGAAGTACAGAAAATAATAAATCTTCTTCAGACTTTAAATGAAGTGCTTCTTTCACTAGCAACCATTTGGTAAGTTATCCACCAGACTTCATTGAATTTTATTTATAAGCATCGTCTTAACTCTTCTTCAACATTGAAAGGTTCCTTGACATGCAGCAGATCTAGAATAATGCCAACCCAAGTTTGATTACACAAGTAATACAGTAAAGTCTTAAACGTCCAATAAGCTATCAAAATGGAAAGTTATAAAAAATGGTGGACAAATTTATCACAGTTACTATAGCCACTGTCAAACATTCTGAAAGCTGCATTTTCTTTAGCGTTGCCACAAGAGTTGGGTACTTGTAGGGATACTTGTGTATCAGGTATTATACTGGGGGAAGTTACTATCCCCGACTAACAGAGAAAATCGGCTCTCGCATTTCTCAACATACCAACCTGTAATTTAGTAAAATGAAACACAAAACCCAATACTTTAATATATTACCTTACTTAATTGATTTGGATAGTTCTGAGGTTTTCGACAGCATTTGGTGTTCAAAAAATGTAATATAGTAAGTTGATGGCTGTACTCATATAAATTAAGGTCAATCTGTAAAGGTTTTATACTCACCGTATATGGAGTAATTAATGAATGAGCAGAATATACGAGGGGCTACCCAAAAATAACGAATTCCATTACAAAAACCATATTTTATTATTTTTTTACAAATTTACATGTATACCTTCAGTATACTCTCCATTTAGTGTAATGCATTTGTCCATTCGATGCTCCTATGGTTTAAATCACCCCTCATACCCCTTAGTCTAAATGGCTGCACCTCCACCCTCGTTTGCCCTTTCACTCCTTCATTTTCGTCATAACGGTGATATTTTATGTAATTTTTTAGTCTGGGGAACATAAAAAGTCATGTGGAGCAAGATTTGGTGAGTAGGCTATGGGTCGTGGGGAAGGGTGGTCATGCTAGTGTTGGCCAAAAACTAGCGCACTGAGATGGCTAGGTGGGCAGGCGCATTGTCATGATGAAAGAACTAATCTCCATATCACCACAGTTATTTAGGTCTGGAGTGTGTTGAAATTCGCTAAACTGAATTTCTACAATTTACAGATAGCAAAGAAGCATTCTCAATGGTCTTCGATGGTCTTTTTGCAATATTAACGGGTTTTTCTGAACAATTCCACTAATCCGAGAATTTGAAGGTCTTCCAGGTCGAGGCTTGTCTTCAATCGACAGGGCGCCATCTTGAATTTGGGAAAAATACTCGTTACACTCTGGTTTTGCTCAAAACAAGGTTTTTGTAAGCTTTTTTAATAAATGCAAACCGTTTCTGACGCATTCTTACTGAGAAAAAGCAAATTTCACTGCTGAACTTTGTTCATTTAATTACACCATCAAAAAAAACCAGGCAGAACGAAAACTACTTTTAGAAAAACGCACACAGCTCCTCTTCACGACCTCTCAGACTGACCACAGTGAGTGAGTGCTCTCAACTCAGGAAGAGTTACGCTTTCATCCCTTAACGCCCAAAATGCAAACTATGCGCTCACCACCTCCCCATCAACCGATTCCCGATACTTTTGGGTACCCCCTCGTATAATCACAAGAGTAGGATTTTGTACAGATAAAATAATGACATATATATTTTACATTAAAAGCTGATAGTTCTTCTAGTTCAGACTGCCAAGCTCTCTTGAACTTACCTCAGAAATGAGTTCTTGTTTTCTGATATCTCTTAATTACATATGAACAAACAACAAATAAGCATAAATAGGCTAATCTAAACTTACCTTAATTCTGTTAAAATCTTGGAGAAAAACTGAAAAATAGGAATGATCAAAACAGTGTTTTCCATTTAGAATAAGTTAATTTTCCTCTTCATCATCAGAATAAAACTCTTCTTCTAATTTTAAAAAACTGTGGGATGAAGTGTTCAATGCTTCTGCCAAAGACGAGACAGTTACAGGGATAGGTCGATGGTGAAATGTGGAATCTTCAATATTCTCGGATGACTCAAGAAGAGAGGGACTTGCTTTGTTCTTGGGGCAAATATCTTCAGTACTGCTGAAAGAAGAATCTGAACTTCTTCTTTCTAAACGTTCAACACTAGGTTTTCGTTTGCTTGATTTTTGTCTCGTAGATTCAAGATTTGTTTCTTTCAGTGCTTCATCTTGAATATCTGTAAGTCCAGACCTTTCTAGTGCTAATTTTTCTCTTTCTTGGAATTCCTTTTTAATTGGAACAAGCGTAGTTGATAGTTCATTGAGAAGTTCTTTAGGTACTTTAGGTTTCCTTTCCATCCAAGAGTCTTCATTAAAACTTTCCAAGTTTTCAGATCTTGCTCCAGATATTGCCAAGAATACTTCATCTGGGGAGTTTATGTTGTATCTTGTTTCAGATTTCCCATCAACAATTTTCGTTTTACCCAAACTTTTCCGAACTGAGTCTTCTGAATCACTCCCATTTCCTTCACCTTTTTCATCTTTGTGTCCTTTTTGTGATGCCTTATCCTTTGAAATTAAACTGGAATACATTTCTTCGTAAGTTTGGGTAATTTTTAAAAGGTCGCTTCGAACAGAGCTCAATTCATCCATCAAGCTCTCTTTGATACGTTTGAAATCCAAATTGGAATCATCCCTCAAAAGTTTGTTGTTGTGTCCATTTTATCTTCTAGATTTTTGGTTTTTTGTAACACTAAGAGAGCAGACAAAAATATCTTATGCAAATCCGCCTGAATATTTTGCAAGTCTATACTCTTGTTTTCTACAATAGAAAATTGTAAGGATTTGTATGGATTTAAGTTATGATAAGAAAATATTTGAACCATGTCAAATTGCAACTTCAGGTTTGATGAGATCACGGATAACCTTGATGATGTCTTTTGGATTATTTTAAACATATTACCTTTCGCAATATTAAAAAGATTTGGGGAGCTAGTCCACACAAAGGGACACAAGTTAAATGCTATCCATTTCAAAAGTTCAGATTGAACTTCCAAGTACGTTTTACTCAACTCCTGTAACCTTTTTAATGTGTGATATTTCTCGCCGTTGAGACCATTTGTAGGTTCTTTATTACTTTGTGTGGTGTTCAAAGTAAAACCTGTGATGTGAAGCCAAGAAGGTAAACTATCTTTGACAACCGCACAAGCCTCTGACAGTATTGTAACTGTTTCGGTAGTGCTGTCATACACAGATTGGCGGAGGTGAGGAAGTATTTTCCAGCTTGGAACAACGTTGAGGTCTAAATCACTCAATGGTAAATACATAGCAGATCCAATATTATCTGTTGAAACTTGACCAGTGGACAGTATCTCAGTTTCCTTTAAAAAGCGGAGAACACTATGAATGTTGTAACATAAACTTTGAAGGTTTATTATGTATGAGGATAGTAGTTTCTCGTGGCGAAATTCAACTGCCTTTTTGAAACTTTCCCAAATCATGAGTCCTGCTGATAACGATGTCAAGCTTAGTGACACAACTATGGGAGCTTTTAAATACATGCCAGCTATGGAAAATAAGCTAGATGAAGCAATAGCTAAGGTTGATAAAGACACAAATCTGTAACCTTCTTTTACAATACATTTAGAAAACAAGCCTTCAATTATTTCCAGGTCCTCCAGTAGTAACAATTTACTTTGTAGTAGTTGGAATACCATCCTATGATCATGTTTTGAAATAGTTACTATTCCAGGCACATCTTCTTCAATTGGATTTGGTGCATTCCTTTGGTTCTCCGAAAGAGATTTAACAACCGGACCAGAGCTTGGACTTTCAGTACAACCCTCATAAGTTTCAAAATCTTCCTCAAAATTCTTGCATAAATATTTACTTAAATCACTATTTTTGAAAAGGACTTCAACATCGTTATTAGACATTTTTTCCTTCAGTTAGGCCTAGGCCTTAAGTTGCTGAGCCAACCCGTGTTTCTTACGTAGAGTATCTAAACCAGCTCAATGTTAAATATAGAGCCAGTCTCCACAAAAACATGAAACAGATAAACTAGGCATAAATAATATTAGTTTCCAATATAATGTTACTTCCACTGTTCATTGTTGTTAATCCCAAAGCTTAGTTATCCCAAACATGAACATTCAGTTTTAAACTTAATAACTAAGTCCACAATTTCAACGTAAGGGCTTGCTTTTCACACAAATTCTATAAAGATATTTTAGACATTTTTGTTTATTAATATAAAAATAATATACAATAATTTAGTTTGAAGAACATAACCTACATTTTGACATTTATTAACAGACGACGTTTGTGTGTTGTCAACTGTAGAGTGCACAGATTATTATTTTTTTAGTTAAATTTTATTTAGACGTACTACAAGAAACCCCTTGCAGGATAAGTGGTCTGTGAGAGCTATCTAGTATCTATAATGCATAAGGTAAATAATACTGGACAAGCATTATATTGGACACATTAGGACTAGGGAGCTTGTACCTATGCTGATTGAATTGAAGAAATTGTTGAACGTTCTGCGCAAGTAATTCAAATACTATCACGGTTGAGGTGAAATTCGGAGGTAGTTATTGCAATTGGTTTAAAACATTATTTTGAAAATTTTTAACTGTTTACGTATTTTGATTTAAATAGTATTCACGAATAACCACTAAATAATATTTTCTTTATTTTTTAAGTGTATTAAATAACATAATAGACGAAACTATACCAGACAGACGCTTTAAGTATCGCTGGCAAGAAGGAAGTGAATTCTTTAGGTGAAGGAAGTCAGTATTTTCTTTAGGGTACCTACTATATTACGTATTCTTATTCTTATATTTTTAGACATAGGAAGTTAAAATATTCGTGCATGAGTCAAATAAATCGTACATGAGGTTCATAAACAATACTTTCAAACTTCAAGTATACAGGGTGCACCGAAAACACTAAGTCACAGTTTCAAACCTCAGGGTCTCAGCATGTAAAGGCAATTCGTGTTCATCATTGGAAATATTATTTTCCTTCCAACATTTCTGAGAAAACAAAATTTAAAAATCTTTTGACGATGATATTGTCAAAGCTTTCTACTTACCGAATTTCGAGTTTCTACCCTTTCTGAAAGTAGGTTAGAATTTGAATTTGAATGTGTTTATCAGTGAGTGATTGTTTTTGACTATAAAAATAAACCACACAGACAGACAGGGCGAGGAATAAAATGGCACGAACAGAAAACAAAGCTAAAATATATTTCGCTGTACAAAGTACACGGTTAACAATACTATACAATATGTATTAAAACCAAAATGTCTATAAAATCTCTATAAAAAGGCAGTGACCCAAACGTAGCTTATAAACTACCTATATTGTTGTTACGTTGGCTGCTAAACCAGTGTGTAGTTTTACACGTACCTTACTATGTAAAATATATTATATACCACTAGTCGGTGATAAGTTATTACAAAATTGAAGCTTACCTTAAGAAATTAAATTCTAATGATAGTTTTTCATGGCAGGATTTCTACATGTCCCGATAGCTTTATCGGATATGACTTTATGTTTCTATTGGCTTAAACTAAAAGTGTGAAATAATTAAAAATGCGAAAAGGCCAAATATTCCAATTTTTAGTTCTTGATGGTTTGGATTTAAACGTTATTTCGTTATAATACTTTAACACTAACATTAATTTATTCGTTAGTAAAGTTTATTCTTAAACTTAGCTCGATACATTTTTGTCAATGAAAGTAAGTAGTTGAAAAAGATCACAAAGGTAAAATAAGTTTAGTTGAAAACAGGATTTCTTTACTTCATTCCTGTAAGGTGAAAGTTAAACAAATATTCACCATCGAAGCAAAACTTTTAGATCTCTCATTGGGCTGTGACTCATTTTGATCACACTCCTGTTAAAATAACTTGTACATCCACAATATCGATAGTTTAGTTCGATACTTCTTATAATCGAATGACCACTACTATTGGTTGATAGTTTATTTCCCATTATTCTCAGCCCAAGAAGGAACCCACTTTTCTTCACCAGCTGTTTTCTCACCTCTTGCCATCCATCTGGAAAAGAGTTATCAAATCAGTAAACAAATTTTTTACCTAGTTTTGAATTAAACATTTATTTGAAAACTATGAACCTAACGATGAATTTAACGACTGAACCTCACAAAACTTTCCCTATCCCATTGTACCTCTGAAGACCCTCTCTGTACTTCAAGTTACCTGTTGCCCTCCTGATTGTCCAGGGTGGGGTTGTTGTTGTTGGGGTCCTTGAGAACGACAAAGGAGCGATTCTTGTTGGGATCATCTACGTGCTCTACCATCATGCGGTAGTGGGGTTCAGAGTCCGTCGTGGAGGTCTCACTAGTGGTCTCCCCCTGACCTCGGTTCCGCCTGGAGCCAGACCTGCAAGTAGAGGCACATTTGTCTCACTGGAGGAACCATGTGCTCTACCAACCCATCAAGAGTCCGTTTAAGAAAAGACACATCGGCCAAGCCGAAAGCCAAAGGTTCGATCCAAATTTCTCGTCAATATTGTTATTTTACCACTACAAATTATCGGAACACCTTCTCTTCTCTCAAAATCCGTGAAAAACTAGGGCTCCTTTACACATTTAAAGACACACGCCCAAAATGTCATTTTGGATACCGGGTTGAACCGGGTTGGATAGGTCAGGTTGGTCGAGCATGATCGATAGGGTGTGAGGGAGCCGCCTAAGGACAAGCAGAAATCACTCTAAAATACTGATGAAACAGCCAATTACAAATCTAGTCAACGCATGAACCTAATACTGTTGGAATTTTTGACCGACAAAACATAACTTTCTAAATAAAAAAGGCTAATTTCAAACTCTTAAAACCCTTCCAGAAGATAAGGGTTTGAATCTGAAACTACAGTCTAGTTCTTGTTGGGATCATCTACGTGCTCTACCATCATGCGGTAGTGGGGTTCAGAGTCCGTCGTGGAGGACTCTTATCATGATTCTTTCAAATAACTTACTTTTTGTTGGGGTCGTTGACTGACAACACCTTGAAGCTCTGATTGTCCCCTGGGAGACCCCCCGCTCCCCGCAGATGTGTTCCAGGGCGGCGGTTAGCTGCCGGACGTGACCCCTCATGGTGCACGTACTGCTCGTGCATCTCGCTCGCCTGCAAACAACCACCAAGTGGCTTAGTTGGATATCGAAATGAAGACTGATTATATAAAAGTTGAAGCACAGACCTTAAAAGTAATTCCAATAAGTCGAGGGCGGTGAAATTGAAGAATGGAAATGATACTCTCTTTGAATTGGAGGAAGATGAGATTGAACAGGCTGATGAATCACTCGGGCAGTATATTGACAAAAAATAGAGGCACCCATGAGGACAAGTCGCCTCAACAAAGCCAAAGCAGCGTTTGTCCAGTTTAGACCCATGTGAAAAAGCAATTAAATTAGAAGGAAATCAATATTTAGGATATTCAAGCCAGACGCTAAATCCGTGCTGGTGTGGGTAACAAATGTTACCCCAAAAATTACAAACGCTTGTTAAAACGTGTTTCCGGTATATTCTAAGAAAAGGTGGCATAATATTATTTTTAATGATAAACTTTAGGATAGAACAAACCGAGAGCTTGTGGATATTCTGATACAAAAATTCAGAGGAAATGGAGATGGATCGTTTACATTTTAAGACAGCAGCATGACTCAATCGCTAAACAAGCCATTGGGTGGAATCCACAGGAGGCAAACAGATTAGGGAGGCCGAAAATTACACGGAGAAAGACGGTGGAAAGAGAATTGGAAAACTACGCACGCCGTGAGTAGAACTAAGGGACTGGCCGCCGATGGAGGGAATTCGTCATGGTTCTATGCTCCCCTTAGGAGCTCAAGGACATAAGTCAAGTAAATGGATTAAACTTGGCTTAAATGAACATTAAAGACGGTACCTGCTAATTACAACGCAAAAGTTGTATATCCACGACAAGTTTCAGCTAATTCAAAGCTATTATCTAGTGGAAAAGTAGAGAACAAAATAATTTATTTTAAATTTTATATATACATATATTTACAATCAGTGGTCGTAATAATTACATCGCTCAACTGGACACAGTATCAAACTTAACAGGCATACAGCGTAGGGTATATAAATCTCTGGTATCCTGATTCTATCACTCACCTTGGACATGTAGCCTCCGGGTGCATCCAGCTGTTCCGTGGGTCGGGCCAGAGTCGGTCTCTCCCTCGGGTAGGGCAGGTACGAGCTCCTGTACTCGGGGTCCGTGTCTATCCTCCCCTCTGGTCTCCTGATGACATCCTCTGGCCGCTGGATCACAGGCCGAGGAGTGTGCTCTTGGTGGTACTGTGCATTCTCTGTTGTTAGGTCAATTTTCCCTGCGGGTAGGTCAAATAGAAAATTTTAAAAGTCATAAACTAAATGATTGTAAGTTGATTTTAAGTGATAAGATCATCAGTAAATTCTTTGACTCTTGATTTTTGGTGTTAAGAAAAGAATCTCTGGGAACATACGAGTGTTTTTTTTGTAAGTTTTGTATCGTACAAATCGTAGTAAAACATTATCTAGAATATTCTACATTACGTACCTTCAGATTTCAAATTAGTGTTGGTCCGTTGAAGGATTGGCCTGTCTCGGGGAAAATCTCTGTATTCCACTCCTTTTTCTGTCACTTTTGCCATTTCCCCTTCTGGGTGAAGATTGGTATCTGTTCTATGGAGAACTGGTCGATCCCTTGGATAATTGGTGTATTGGGAAGCCTCAGTTGAAGTTCCAATCTGACCTTCTGGGTGAAGATTGGTGTCTGTTCTATGAAGAACTGGCCGATTTCTTGGATGATTGGTGTATTGGGAAGCCTCGGTTGAAGTTCCAATTTGACCTTCAGGATGAAGATTGGTGTCTGTTCTATGAAGAACTGGTCGATCCCTTGGATAATTGGTGTATTGGGAAGCCTCAGTTGAAGTTCCAATTTGACCTTCAGGATGAAGATTGGTGTCCGTTCTATGAAGAACTGGTCGATCCCTAGGAAAATCGGTGTATTGGGAGGCCTCAGTTGAAGTTCCAATCTGGCCTTCAGGGTGAAGATTGGTATCTGTTCGATGAAGAACTGGTCGATCTCTTGCAAAGTCAACGTATTCCGAACGTAGTTCTGTCGTTTTGGCAAATTCACCCTCTTGCTTCAATGTGGCCTTTTGTCTCTTGACGACAGGCCTTTCTCTTGGAAAGTCTAGGTACTGCGATTTTATTTCAGAGGCATCCCTGAATTCACCTTCAGGTCGCAGGTGTGCATCATGCCTCTTGGCAATGTTCCTTTCTCTTGGAAACTCAACGTATGAAGACTTAACTTCGGAAGCATCATGAAACTCTCCTGCTGGTTTCAAATTAGCATCATGCCTTTTAGCGATATCCCTTTGCCTTGGAAAGTCTACATACTCTGATTTTACTTCAGATGCATCTCTGAACTCTCCTTCAGATTTTAAATGGGCACCATGTCGTTTTGCGATGTCTCTGTTTCTAGGAAAATCCACATAGTTAGTTTTGATTTCTGATTGGTCACGGAATTCTCCTTCTGGTTTTAGGTTTGCATCATGCCTCTTGGCTATTTGTCTTTCCCTCGGGAAGTTCACATACTCTGATTTAACCTCTGAAGAATCTCTGAATTCTCCTTCTGGTTTTAGGTGTGCATCGTGTCTTTTAGCAATTTCCCTTTGGCGAGGAAAATCAACGTATTGTGTTTTCACTTCAGAGTCGTCTCTAAACTCCCCTTCCGGTTTTAAACTTCCATCGTGTCTTTTAGCAATGTCTCTCTGTCGAGGAAAATCGATGTACTCTGATCCCAATTCTGTAGTTCTCCCAAACTCACCTTCTGGTCTTAAACAGTCATCTTGCCTTTTAGCGATATTTCTTTGTCTTGGATGATCTCTGTACTTATCTCTATACTCAGCGGAAAATTCCCGATTTCCTTCCATATTTAGGTTTCCCGGAGGTTTGGCAGGGGGTGGTCTGTATTCCCCCGGTGGATGACTTGGATACTTGGAAGACTTTTCAGTGACTAAATCAATATTCCCTTCGTGAACAATTAGATTAGCAGGTCTTTTGATCAGTTCAGTTCTTGGTCCCAAAGGCCGTGCGATGAAAGATTCCTTGTTCTCTGTCGCCTGGTCGATATCACCGGTCATATGCAAGTTGGTAGACCTTCTTTGTAACTCCGGTCTTATTCCTCTCTTCGGTGTAAACTGTTCTCTGTGTTCAGTCAACCTAACTAAAAACTCACCTTCTGGCCTGAGGTGTGTATCTTTCTTCAATAACTCCGCCCGTTTGGACTCTAAATACCTAACGTATTGAGCATGAATTTCCGATATCCTCTGCAACTCATCACTACCTAGAGTCGGGAACTGCCCGGTCGGTCTCTTCACACTTGGCCTTTCCCGGGGGAAATTCACGAATTTCTCTTTGTATTCAGGATTGAAAGAAAAGTTCCCATCCAAGCAGAGATAGTCTTGTTTTCTTTTAACTCGTTTGAAGCACTCTTCCAGTGACTTTTCTCCGAGGAAGAAGTAGTTCTTGAAGGCTCTTTTGTATTCTGTCTTGAGCAGATGGAAGTTTCCGGGTTCGAGTCTTAAGTTGTCAGTGGGTTTGGTGAAATGTCTTTTGCGGAACTGAGCGAGTTGGTCTACTGTCACTCCGGGAGGGAAGGGTAGACGCCAGTAGTGCTGCCGGTCGGGGATGATCGAGTGTTTCCGGAAGATCGGGCTCGATCTTGGAGCTACCTTTAGTCGGTAAGGACCCCGGCTGCAACAGAACAAAACATTTGATATTAAACTAGGTCATTTAGTATTTATAATGTTCTATTTTATTTCAGAGCTTTTACTGAGTGTCTTATCTTGGGTTTCTTGTTATTTAATTTGTAAGTTACAAGATAGAGCATGATGTAGCTTAGATAAGGACACAGCCGGAAAACTCCATTAATGTCGCTGGATATCTACTTACAGACCGCGTCAACTGATGTCTTTTAAAAATATTTACAGTGTCAGACGTTCCGCTCATGTTACAGCATCATCATCCGGCTCAAAAATCAGAAGATTTGGACACACTGTTAAAACATGCAACACTTAAGTACGACTAACAAAACCTGAGTAGGCATAGCTATTAAGATGTACAAACAGGGATGAAGAAGACAATTATAGAAATGACAATTAATGAAGAACTTCAACCGGAAACGTTCAAAAGCTTGGCTACCAGTAACAGAACAGATAAAAACTGCACATGATTAGCTGAGAGCAAGAGCCAATGAGAGAGCACATGAGATTGTTGGACCAATGAGAGTCCTTGACCAATCCGACAAGTCCTCGGTGATTGGCCTGTTTCTCCTAACCATACTAAAGCTAATATCATGTCATAAAAAGGGTAGTGTTACCAAAGAGTTTTACACTAAATCGGCTAGCTCAATAACTACCTGCACGACATTCATCCATGATATCACTCTCACAAACCTTTTCAGACTGGATAACCGGGAACAAATGAGAAACTTGGGATCGAGGGTGGATAAAGTAAAGTCAGAAGGGAGGTGCGAAGGAAGGAAGGGGAAGTGAGATACATTAGTGTCGGAAGTAGAAGAATGAAAGAGAAATGATTGATGTGGGGAATTAATCCGCTCACACCTTTGTTCTGGGAACACGAACATTGATTTTCACTGACTTAACTGAGCAGAGGAATTTCCTAGTGTTTCTCCCAAAATGTAACAAAATGGAACAGTAAAGGATGGTGCTAAATGTCACACTTTTGGATTTACCAGGTGTGCTAGTACAAGATGTAAAAACACAACTTTGGGTAAAAGGTAAAATCATCAGTTTTGTAAAATGGACTTTTACATTTAAATCATAAATCTGATAAAAATTATGATTATTTTTTCAACAATCCATTTAGTTCTAGTTCTTGTTTATGTTCAACTGTATAATAATATAATTAAAATATTTCCTGAATTAAATGTTTAACTAAAATTTTTACTACAAAAATCCAGGAATCTCCACGATATCTGTGAAAGTTACTAACTTGTTTACTCGAAAATCACGATAACTATCGAATTTTAAGCATCGGGATCGAGATATGCAGTTCCTACTGTACAATGTTACTGACAGAATTATTACAGATAGAACAATATAGGGAGGGGCTATCGGGAAATTTGCTACTGCAGCGCCGGGAATCGAACCCATAGAGAATTTTGGAGTGAAGCACGCACGACATCCCGATATCCAAGAACGCCCACGAATACCTCTCTTCAGCGTCTTGATCTCCCATCCCCACTCAGCTTCGATAAGAGCGGTAAACACTATACAGTGAGCGGCAAACTGAGCGGCACTTGAGCGGCGAGCGGCAAACTGAGCGGCACTTGAGCGGCGAGCGGCAAACTGAGCGGCACTGAGCGGTGAGCGGCAAACTGAGCGGCACTTGAGCGGCGAGCGGCAAACTGAGCGGCACTTGAGCGGCGAGCGGCAAACTGAGCGGCACTTGAGCGGCGGCGGTGGCTACGATATTTGCGTCTATGATAAAACTATTAGTACTCTTTTGCTATTTGTTACAATTCTCTATTACTAGTAATACATTTTTTAAAATATTGTTTGTAATTGTATAATTATGTATATAAAATATCGTTCCTGCTTCATTGATATTAGACTCAGATCATTGAGCGGCATAGCATCGCTCACCGCTCATCAAACATACAGGTGACACAAAAATGTGTAGCGCGCTATGCAGAACCGGATTCTGCATACAAAAGAAAGTCGAAAATGTCACGTAACATTTTTTGATTTCAACTTAATCAGCCGTAATCTGTCATTTGGTAAATTTAAAAAATAATTATTAAGAAACGTTTGAGATATTATTGAGAAACTTGGTACACAGCACCTTAATATTTTCATAATAATATTTTTTATCTAACTTTTATCTAACTCAAATTTTAAAATGGCGACCATTTAAAAGTTTCAAAGTCTAATTCTAATTTGATTCCATTGGACTTTGAAACTTTTAAATGGCCACCATTTTGAAATTTGATAAGTTAGATACAAAATATTGTTAGAAAATGTTACTAGGAAAACAATTAAGATTTATACCAAGTTTCACCAACATATCTCATTGGGGTTTTGAATTGTTTACTACCGGTATCTTAAAAAAATTACAAAATGGTTCTTACGGCTTAACTAAGAAGAAATAAAAAAAATGTTACTTGACATTTTCGACTTACTTTTCTAGGTAGAACCCGGTTCTACATAGAGCGTCAAAATAAACTTTAAAATTCCTATTCCCACATTTTGTGACACAATGTAGTGTTCAGATCGCCGCTCATGTCACGTCAAGCTCTATCACCTCGCCGACTCTATCCCCGGGGGTGAGATATCTACAGCAGTACACAGTCACAGTATTGGATTGCAGAGGTGCGTGGGGGTTGCAACAAGTGCGTACCAAGGGTAGACTGGCACCATCACGCATCGACCTCAACCCTTCCCGAACACACCGATAACCTACTTTCCTCCCCTGCACCCTCAGTGATAATGAGTCAGAGCCAATAATACACCTTGAGGAGAGTTCACACATCTTGGGCTTCCCTGTTCCCCAGAAGAATTGGTCTGAGCAAAGTTGCCTTTGGGGTACGACCTGAAAATAGTTAGAAGAAGGACTCCAAAAATTTGGAATTTCAAATGAAAATTTATTGCTCAATGACGCAGACACCTACGAAATTTCGGCCTTTTGAAGCTTCATAGCTTTAAAGTTTGAAATTATGTAATTTTCGTTAAACATTTTGAGCCCCGTCTTTTCTGAGTTTTTGTGGAGACATACCGATAACTTATACTTTTACGTCCTGACAAACAGTCAGAAGAAATCGTAGTCTGTTGTTCGGAATTTCAAATGACGTTTATTGTCGCAAACCTGTGTAATTTGTAGACCTTCAAAATGACGGCTTTTGAAACTTATAAGTTTGAAGTTTAGAGTTGTGTTATTTTCGTTTGAACTTTCGAGCCTCGTCTTTTCTGGGTTTTGTTTTTAGGCAAACACCGTTAACCTTTTTCTCCCCCACTATAAAGAAGCAAGGGATAACACACCTCTGGTTCATTTGGAGAGAGTTCACAAGTCGTGAGTTTACCTGAAGAATTGGCCTTTCCATTCTTATAAAGGCTAATTCTTTGGAAACTCCCAAGATGTGTGGGGTCGCCTGTGAGGTAAGTCCTGAAAATAGCCAGAAGAGGGTCTCTACGGAAAGCGTAGTTGTCAAGAATGTCAAATTAAAGTTTTTGGTTAGTTCCGCAAAACCAGACATCTTCAAAATGAACTGCAAACTGAGTTGGCGTTTTGTCCGTATCGCCCAGAAGTGTCAATACAATAATTTTCGAGCTTTTCCGTTTGTATTTGTTTAAATTACCTTTTTTGCTTGTAGACTTAAGCAGCTATCATGATTCACTGCGTTGAGAATGTTCTAAATAATTCTTGTTAGTAATTTTAACTACTTTGTTAAGAAATACTGACTCATTCATAAACAAGAATTTCTCCCCTTCCATTGTGCATAAACAGGTATTTTTGTGTTCTCTGTTACAATTGGTCAACTGATACACGTCTGTGATTGGTCGTCCGCTGCTTCCAGCCAGCCAATCAGTGGGTGGGCAGCTGTCAATGGCCGTGGACGTGTCTGGTTTCTCTAATTGTTTCTTAATTATTTCTGAACGTGCTTGTGCATGTTGTATTTTCTCTAGGCTAGGTGTTATAAAATTAAATAAATTATGGAAACAAATATAAATTAAGAAACAATAGCGAAAACTCATGGTGTTTAGTGGTGGGGGATTACGCTGATGAAGTTTTATTTAGGTGTTTTAGGTTACTTTTCACTTGATGATGGGATTAGATTGCAGATCTCGAAACGCCGTGTACTTCTTGCTCCATAAAAATGATGGAACACGTCCGAAATAATATTTTAACCTCAGAAATTCTACCATCGTCAACAGCAAACTTCAAACAAATAACCATTTTTCTTTGTAGCTAGAGAACTGTTTCACTCGTTCACGAGCAAATTCATTGTAACAATGTATTTATTAACCTGTGAATATATTAAACTGAAGGGAACACATTGCATGATACTGCAAATTGTATCATGTTCTGATAACAAACTTGGAATATTGTACTTCAAGATATTTCACATTTTCGTCATCACGATTTTATCTTTTAACTATTAAAAGTTATTAAGTTGAATGGACATTTTTGTCACCCTGTATAATGACGATTATTTATAAACAAAACATTCTCAGTATTCTGAATCATAGTGCGAAATTTGGAACTGACAATTTAACCTTTTAAGAAAATTTTAAAATTTGCCCCATTAGAGACTGACATATTTAGCTAATGGCGTCGCGATTAGCGATTGACTTCAAGGGCATCCCCCTACCAAAGGGTGAGGAGGGTGGTTCGAGGGGAGGTGCACGCGAGTTGTAGGTTAACCTTATCAGTGACCAGACATCAGCTGGCCTTCTATTGAACATATATCAAACAGCTGATAGTATAATTTCCAAATATTTCAAGTTCAAACAAAAGCAATACAGGATTCATTGCTTCCCACAAAACCATGGCTTTAGCTGAAGAATCAATTTGTGAAATTGTATTTATACTTATACAGTATACTTCGATTTGAGACACCGACCATTTTAAGGAGGGAATTTTAAGGTGAATATGGGATGAAGGGTGAGTGTGTTGAGGTTTTTGATGGATGATGAGGTGAAGTCTTGTTACAAAACAAGGCCGACTGTTCCCCAAATTAGGTCATTAATTAATAGACCAACGACCAATGGAATGGACCAACTGCTTAATGTGACGTCCGAACCACGGAAATACGTGGCCGTCGTAAAAAGTTATTATTTATAAAAAATTATTGATTTATTACTGCGCTCGGGAATCGAGCCCGCGCTGATTTGGTGCGAAGCACGCACTGTACCACTGAGCTACGACCACCCTCTATACATTGGGTAGATATAAATTGTATAGTGAAAGGTCCCCTCAAGAGGACTGATCACCCAAGAAAAAGTTGCTCAAAACATATTCTCGTAGTCCCCCGTTTAGGACGCTGTTCTTTGGTGTAGAGATTAGAAAAGTTCCAAGTTCAGGTTTAAAAAAGTCTTACGCCAATATTAGCAAAAGAACGTTAAAGTTGGGCAAAAATCGTATATTTTAAAAGTGTGTTATATTTTTTCCACAAGACGTTTTTGCTTGTTTCGTGTGTTTTTGAATTTGAAAATTGGAAAAATGCGACCTGAACCATATTTTATGGATACATACGCATATAAAGTTTTGAAAAACTGCTTAAAATGTATTCTGGGGGTCAGGATTGGTGCACACTTTTGGCCCCGGGTCTGGGTCTTACCATGCTGACGGCATGAATAACTCATTTGTCAAAAAAATCTATATAAATCATGAATGCTATTTATTATTGTATGCAGTTCTAAATACAGTACCACTCTGCTTTAATAGCAGTTGGTATAAAGTTATACGTAACGGTTATAGGCCAAAACAGCGCCATCGTAAAACGTTATGGTTGCGTGTATACGTTAAACCTGATTCTAGTAATTTGAAATTCAAATTGACTGTTATGATTTTATAGCTTTGTTATGCTGTTTCGTTTACTAAATGGTAGCAATAAAACAGCTGATTGCAGACAGCTATCTGATGCGTCCTTATGTTTTGCTACAATCTTCTTGGCAGTAATATTTGCAGGAACATCTTTGTTGTTAGAGTCCGTGCATTTCTTCGTGGCGCTTGACCTTGACGACTAAAAGCAGTTATAACTGGGTTTGTGAGGGTGGGGGTAACGAACTGTTCAGTCTGTTCATGCCACTCGTACTGTGAGAAAGCCTATTACTGTACTTTCTGAAAACATCGGTTTGTTCCCCCACTCTGTCCCCTCACCAAGCGCCACGAAGAAACGCATGGACTCTACAAAAAATCCTTTGTTTACAAATTTATGTAACACGAATTAAAGCACAATTGGATAAACGCAGGCCTACCATTACATGAACACATTGTATTACGTTTTAGGAAATACACGAGAGAGGTTTTAAATGGGTTTTGGTTTAGACAAATCGAAGTATGGCGTGGTCCTGTAATCCAGCTTCATGGAGGTCAGGTTTTGAGGATGATATAGGTCTAAAGTGGCTCAAATAGTCTCAGTGATCATCTGATGATACCCGCATCAACTCCCACCATCGTTTAGACATATCAGACCATCACCTGCGTGGTTCGGAAGTCAC
Organism: Matsumurasca onukii; assembly: GCA_018831715.1. NCBI lineage: Eukaryota > Metazoa > Arthropoda > Insecta > Hemiptera > Cicadellidae > Matsumurasca > Matsumurasca onukii. The sequence continues at coordinate 19,549,179 of CM032067.1, forward strand.
GTTAAACCGTTGGTCCTTGTATTTCCATTGGTCATTGGGCTATTAATTAATGACCCATTCTAAGGAAGAGTCGGCCTTAGTTTGTAACAAGACTACACCTCATAACTCATTACTACCACTCATCCATCACCACATATTTGCCTTAAAATACCCTCATGAGAGTGGTCGGCATCTTAAATAGTGATTTAGTGAACTACAACAATATTAAAGAAAACAAGCTTGGTCTAGCAATATGATTTACTATGAAGGCAGAGCATGAAGCCTAGACGATAAATAGTTCCAGATCATTCTGAAGATTCTGATACCAGGCTATTTTAGATCCTAATATAAAACTCTGTTAATTATGGAATTTCATTTGGAAAAATCAGATATTCATGCCGTCAGCATGGTAAGACCCAGGCCCGGAACCATGAAATGAGCACCGGTCCTGGCTCCCAGAACACGTTTTTTAGCATTTTTCAACACTTTATATACATATTTATACATTTTACATTAAAAAGGAAGGAAAAAGCGGGTACAAACACGAAATCTGTATATTTCGTTTCTTATAAAACTTTACACGAAGAGAGAATATTTATATACTTGTTTCATCTCTACGGGTCACATTTTTTTCCGATTTTCACCAAATTTGATATAGATGTTTCTTTTGTAAATATCTCGGTCAAGTTCGTTAACCAGCAAATTTGGACTATATCACTATTTGAGATGCCAAACACTCTCATGAGGATATTTTAAGGCAAATATGTGGTGATGGATGAGTGTGATGAGTGGTAGTAATGAGTTATGAGGTGTAGTCTTGTTACAAACTAAGGCCGAATCTTCCTTAGAATGGATCATTAATTAATTGACCAATGAAAATTCAAGGACCAACGGCTCAACGTGACTTCCGAACCACGCAGGTGATGGTCTGATATAAACTGATGCGGGTATCATCAGATGATGACTAAGACTATCTGAGCCGCTTTAGACCTATATCATCCTCAAAACCTGACCTCCATGAAGCTGGATTTTCCCAGTCAAAAACTGACTACCGGAACCCCCCTTTTAGAAAGACTTTTCACCAGAAGGGGAGGTTAAGAACCTTAAGTGTTGTCAGATTTAATGAAGTTTGAATATATATATGTATTTTCATAGTATCCATAATTATAGACAAAGAAGAATATACTATGAACATCTATCAAAGTCATTTCCAAATGGCGGCCAAAAAGTGGTTTTGCTATACAAGCGGAATGAGTAGTTCGATGTTATTGAAATTTAAAATGCGTTTCCTCCCATGATACGTAGTATAACCTACAGTAAAAATACGGTAGGTCGGAGGCCGAAGGCCGAAGCGAGGCTGTAAGCGGAGCGAACTAGAGTAATAAATTACGAAGGAAATTCGATTCACTCATGCCAGCGGCGCTTTAGCGCTTATCGGGTTTTAAATTTTATCAGTTTCTGAAGGTCACGTCAGCGTCAGACTCGTATGGATCCTGATCGATTTTCTATGGAATTGTTTTTGACACAATATCTTGACTTTGACTTTGATGCCAGAGTCAGAACTTATCTCTGATATCAGAATATGATCAGACGTTTTACGAACCTGTCATCATCGAGAGCTTCGGACCATCTTTGGAGTCTCGCCTCTCTCTCGTCAAAGACTTCATCATCACTGTCTTCTTCAGTCATTGTAACCACATTTTAAATATTTACCTAAGATATCCATTTAATATAAATGATACATTGTTAAACACTTTTTCTGCAGCGTTTTGAATACAAGTTGGATTATATATCATTATATTATGGGTTATATAAAAGTATTTTCTTTAGATGCTCTTGTTACATGCTGCTTGTTTGTGCAGTGATTGGTAAAACACAAAATAATATTTGATTTGTACACCCGATTTATTTTTCATCGCGCACAAAACCAATAAGCACACATTTTAATCCATAATTATACACAATACACATTCACTTCAAAGAATAATCTACCGCTACGAAACTTTCTTTTTTATCCTCCACTTTTCAAACTCCGGAACACAGAACTAACCTCCCTCACTGCTCGGGAGTAGAGGGTGCACTGAAGTGTTAGGGGTGTGGGAGGGGGTGATCAGCTGACTACGATAAACAGCTGGCCTGATTCCCGCGCAAATATTTACCCTCCAGCTGACCGACAAAACATAGGTTATCGGGGTCATCTCTGTTCATCATAGCAGTCGAGAGTTGAACTTGTTCGTAATCGATTTAACTGTTCGAGATCGAATATTATGGAGTTATTAAAACTGTTTGTATATTAGTGATTAGACGCTAATTATTTCAATTTATTTATTTCAAATGAATCTCATTTGAAATTAATAATCAACATTAAATTTAAATTTGGTTATGATGAACGTACGTTTTAACTAGACTATAGTTGACTATTGTTTGTTTCTATAGAAGACGTAGAAATACGTTGCAAGTCGTTGTTAAAACCCAGATTCATTAAATAAAAATATAAAGAATTCCTCCCTCCCATTGGCTGAGCATAGACAGGCATTGTTGTTTTCTGTTCTAGTTGGTCAGTCTGATTACACGTCTGTGATTGGTCGTCCGCTGCTCCCAGTCAGCCAGTCAGTCGGTGGGCAGCTTTCATTGGCTGTGGACGTGTTTGTATTCTCTAATTGTTCCTTAACGTGTTTGTGCATGTTGTATTGTTTTCTAGGCTAGTTGTTACAAAATTAAATAAGTTTATGGAAAAAGTAAAAAAACTCTTGTTTGTAGGCTACTAAGCTTGTGCTGATTACTTTTAGGCAAGCTCATTTCCTAAGGGTGTGTGCTATGTTATAACTTATTGTACAAGGCACATTTTACCTGAAGACGGGATCAGATTCCTAATCTCGAAACGTCGTGTTATTATTGTTCACTAAAAACGATGGAAAATGTCCGTAGTAGTATTTCAACCTCAAATTATTAGCCCAACTATAATAATTATTGTAGTACAATATTTTGTTTGTTTCAGCAAACAAAACAGCTGAATAAACAACTCGATATATCGACTATTTTAAAAGTCGATACCAGTAATGTTTACTAGACTGGGCGTCTGATTTTATCTCGACAAATCAATTAGGTTTGATGTTTGGGGTTTATAGCCATGGCTACTGCTGAGGCCAATGTGCTGTGAGATAAGCGAAGGTGAAATTGTCTTTTAATTGATAACGATCAGCTGTTATTAGTGATATCGATCACGTGACACAGGTGACTCATCACCTGTCAAAATGTCAACTCCCTCTTCTGTCGTAGAAAATGTATCATCAGTCTACTATTGTTTACTCATGAGATTTTTAAACACAAGTTAATGCCGATCTAAGATAATATGTTGAAATCTGGTTGATATATTTAAAAATAGTTCACTTTAAGTTGTAATGATGTGTCTTTTGGAGTGTTTTTTATGGATATTATTTGCCAGTATAAGAAATATACTAAACCGTTCAAGGGCTTAGATTCGAGGGTCGCAGGGTCACCGGTTCGATTCCAGCGTTGGCACATGGGTTTGGACCACTTTGCCAAAAAGGGTTTGGTAATGCCCACAAAATCCTAGGTTAAGTATCAAAACCAAAATGCCATTGGCGTGGACAGTATAAAAAAAGGCAACTTATTCTAAAATTGGTGGTTTCAAATTAAAACCGAATGGCACAAATTTAGATTGACTGTTTCAATGGCAATTATACTGGTAAGCCATTCTGAATGGTTTTGATTGACGTGTCTAAATTGTTGTTGATAGCCTTTAAAATATATTCTCGTACTGATTATAAAAATAATTCATTGCTATTTTATCAAATGTTACACAACTTGTAAAATTATACAGGGCTTATTAGGACTTAAACATAGCAATAAGGGTGTGCGAGTTTGTCAGTTTGTGTCGAGCGCGAAAGTGGTTTGTGCCAGAGGATTTTCAGTGAGTCGTTACCAATTTGTAATTGTTAATATCATTGTTGTGTAATGTTTCTATATTGCTTACAGGTAAGGTTGATCATGTTATTTGTTTCTGTAGTAAAGTGTACCAGTTTTAAAGGTTAAAAACTCGCATTTTGACCCAGTAAGCTATTTGTACGGTATTTAGGGTAAGTTTCACTTGATGACGAGAGGAGTTTTCATACCTCTCGAAAGGTTGTGTAGTTTTAAACACAATAACCGGTAGAAGAGTCCATCTATTTCTATGTTAATGTAATAACACAAGCATAATGAATTCTAAGTGATTAGGACTATTATCTAGCAAAGTTACCTTTTTTAAAGCTTTTCCAATGTAAGTTTTCCATTTAAGGAGGTTTTACAAACAAATGTCCGTTGCAACTATATTTCGGTTCACACCGCGTCAAAACATCATAATAATTAGCTTGAAATATTTCGGACTCGTTATGGAATTCCGATTCAGTCACTGATTGGCTGAAACTTATAGTTGAGACACCGGCCATTAAAGCCAAAGAGTTAAATGTCCACATCTATAATCTAGTTCTTCCGGTTCACACCGCGGCCAAACTGCATAATTAGGTTGAGATATTTCGGGCTCGCTGTGGAGTACCATCTTCAGTCACCGATTGGCTGGAACTGAGCTACTTGCTGTCTGCTGTCCTATTGGTGGCAGGGCTGCCAACCGTCCAATGGAGCAGGATGCCAACTGTCGGTGTTCTCAGTGGCAGGCCTACAACCAATAGGACAGCAGACAGCAAGTAGCTAAGTTTCAGCCAATCAGTGACTGAAGATGGTACTCCACAGCGAGGCCGAAATATATCAATCTTATTGTGCAGTTTGGACGCGGTGTGAACCGGAAGAACTAGATTATAGTTGTAACCCCTGCCACGAAAGCCTAAGAGTTAAACGTCCGTTGCTTTTAGGGAGAAAAACAGACCGTGATTTCCCAAAAAACAGAAATGAATAGCTCTATTTTATTTATATAGATTCACTGACAATACCTGTAAAACTCCGCCCGTACATCAGGTTTTGCTTGACAACATAGTAAATATGTCCTTGAGCGATGTAGAGTGTGAGGTAGAGGAGAAGTAAATGATTGTCAATGATGATTGTGTTTGATGATTGCTCGTTACGGGCGGTTACTCTCTGAGGAGTACGCCCTGACTTCATAGGAGTTGTGACGTCATAGAAACTGTCAGTCAGACGTCGGCGCAAACATCGGCTCTGCAATCTTTCAGAGGTTGTTAGAGAATTTCCGTTGGAAGAATGAGATGATGAAACATTCATGCTGTCACAACCCGGGGTCATGAAATCGGCACCAATCCCGACTATAGAACACGTGTTGAGATGTTTTTCAAAACTGCGTCCGTGGCTCAGTGGGTAGAGTCACGGTTTCCAAAGCGCAAGGTCGCAGGTTCGATTCCCGGCGCAGGCACATGGGTTTGGACCGCTTTCCCAAAAAGCGTTTAGTAATGCCCACAAAAATCCTAGGGTAAGTCTCAAAATAAAAATGCCATTGGCGTAGACAGTTAAAAAAAACTTAATGTAGGCTTATGTACGAGTAAATATGTGTCAAATCGTAGTGCAAGTGTTAACTAAATTTGTTTGCAAACTTCATATTTCCTTTTCCGTTTTTAAATCAAAATATAATTATTCACACTCTACATACAAGAGTAATGTCATTACTTACATCGTAATCTACGAAGTATGACAATAAATAAAAGTATCAACTAAACTAGCTTAGTTTACAGAACTTTAACCCCGATGCAATTTTATGTAGTATATTATCAACATGTCGACCTTAAAAACATTTTTCATCTCTAATATTAAGAGGCGGCCGGATAGAACGGCCGCAGGTCCAATTCTGGGTCCCCTTATAATATGGAGTAAAAACTGTAAACAACTTTTCTCTACATATAAAGGCTGTAATCGGCCGTCTTTTAAAAGTCTCCTAAAAGTCTTGTACATGTTGGTATATGTTCCCATTGTTCATCTTTTAAAATTATTGTTGGGTCGAGCTTAGTTTTACAGAAACATTTCCTCTTAATCCATTTATATTTTTACTAAAAGGTTTTATTTGTAATTAATCCTGCTTTATATTTAAATCATTGACGAGCTACACTTTTATAATTATAGGGATCATAGTATGATAAAATATGATAAACTAATTGCAATCAATTTCGAACAGTAGTTGAATTAAATTATGTATAAGTTTACACGAGTTGTTCTGATAACCAGATATTGTACTGAGAAACGTTTGAATAAAAACGCATGTATATTTATTAATTTATGGCTAAGTCAACACCACAAACAAAACACGCAAAACATATTTAATCTATGATAACAAAAGTCTCACCGCATTTAGCGCCCACTACGTTTCCTTAATCATGTTCATCCCTTATTCAACTTAAACTTTTTATCAAAGTAATTTTAAATTAATTTTATGAATGTGCTCGTGTTAATATAAAACTAAAATTGTCAACTAAATTGTTCTAAAGATTCAGTGTTGATACGTAGATGATATATTTTAAATTTGAAGCCAAAGAAAAATATCCTCACAAAAAAACAGAAGGACCCCTTCAACCAATTTCACAGAATGTTAAAGGAGTGTCCGAACAAATTTTCAAGATTAATTAAAGTTTAACATTCAGACTACAATCAAATGTTCTTTAAGAACTGAACTAACAAATCTAAAACCTAAAATTATTAAGAAATGTCCAAAAGTTTTGACACATTAGATTTTTGAGTGCAAATAGTTTTATATAAGGCAAACCTCATGACCATTGAAATTCAGAGTTAACAAACGCATAAAAAATTAAATTGCAAAAAAGGAAAAACCAAACTCGTTGAGCACGCAGTCAATTAAAATTACAGTGTAAACTTTGATAATTTCAAAGTAGTTGTAAACGAAAACGAACCATCTTAGAGTGATAGGAATAAATAAGAATATGTCCTTACTAACCATGAAAAGAAAACTACATTCCTAACCTTTCATACAATTTAACAAAATGTTAGTGGAAAACTAGTATTTTGTACAGTATTTCGTTGGGCATATTTATATTACTTTTAACTCTATTCATATATTGCAAACTCTTCTAAAATAATCTATTTTGTATTAATTCAGCCTCATCTCTCCTATGGCATAATATTCTGGGGTAGCTGTGCTGCAACTAAATTACTAAGAGCATTTGTTCTCCAAAAAACAGCCGTTCGTATCATTTGCAAATTGCTCTCTGGCGTGTCATGTAGAAACTATTTTAAGAGTTTGAAAATTCTGACATTGCCGGCATTATACATTTATGAAACAATTGTATTTTGTGTTTCAAAATGTAAGTTATTGCAGGGTCAAGATGTACATTCACACAATACTCGATCTATAGAAGTGTACAGGCAAATTAGCCACCGATTAAATATACATAACAAATTACCTATGCAAGCTGGTGTAAAATTATGGAACAAACTTCCTTTAGAAGTTAAAGCTACACTGTCAGATCTGGCTCTTTTCAAAAATAAACTTAAAACCCACTTGCTGGCTATGGCTCCTTACTCTGTAGCGGAATTTACTGAATGAGTTTAAATTTAATTTATAAGCTATATACCTTTTTTGTAACATTATTTTAATATACTAGAACCCTCACTTCCTTATCAGTGGTTAATAACCATAGCACATTAATCACAATACTGTAATTCATTCATTCATTTCACCACTTTTTTATCATCTTCACCTCGTTGTCAACACAATAAATATTAATTAAATAAAATATTACATTATCTACATGTTTGAAATTGTAGGTTCGATGAAGGCACACATAATTTATTAGTTGTTCTTCTGAGAAGGTGAAAGCGACCATAGGTTAGTTTTTATCTAAAAAAAGGAAACATGTGTTTTTAAAATTCTTCTATCTACAATCTACCTGCCTACCTGGATCAGCTGATTGCTAGTGAGAGATACTGATGTCTAGGCAGTCATACGTGGACTGAGGCACGCGCTCTAGGATCGATCTCCTATTGAGGCAGAATTGGCGAATTGTTGCGGGTGGTACCAGTTGTGAGCCTACAGCTGAACTCCTGACCTCGTATAAATGACCTCACCGCCGCTTCTAGGGTTAACACAACTCACCGCTGTGTAGTCAGTGGGTTTCCCGCCCTCGGGTGCTGTGAAGGGGAGGAGGGTGTTTGTTGATTGAAAATTTGTTGGAAGTGTGAGATTTTAAAACAATAAAAAGCCGACGCGTAGCCTCAAGTGCTACCGTGAATCCTACGAATTTCCTGTAACGGGGTAAAATAACACCGGAAATGCCCTGTTTTGGCTTATTTTGGATTTTGTGACTCTTGTGCATTTTCTTGGTTTGGCAGAACGGATTTTGATGATTCTAGGTACACACGTTGGGTAAAATATTTGTATAAGGTTTAATCAAAGTTGGTTTATAATAACGCTTTTTATAGCATAAAACCAATTTTTTGGACGATTTCCGTTGGTGCGATTTTGTAGGTTAACAGACTAAATTTTGATATATGAAACATGAATATTTGTACCAATTTTCATGAAAATCTGACAAAAATGCGACCTGTAGAGATTATACATATATATATAAATGTATATAGACTTTAGAAACAAAAACGCGTTCTTGGGGTCAGGATCGGTGCTCATATCATGGTCCCATCCATTATATAATAATAAAGAACGTGCAGGTGTGACTGTTTCTGTTTTTACAACTCGTTGAGCAAGTTCACCGTACTTCCGTTGAGCATAACTTTATATCAGACCAACTCAAAAAATTATGTTCTGCTAAATAAAATTTGAATCATTTGTGTGTGTTTAAAAATTAAACAACGCAACAGGCTAAGTAAAAATTAAGAGTTTTGTACGTGTACTGTTCAATCAGTTAAATGGTCTTTGGGTAAAAATAGTAAACAGATTTTTTTTATTAAGTTTGCAATCGTGAGTAGACTACTGTATTTGCTTTTGTTGTTCCTAAATTCTTAAAAGATTTTTTTAGGATAATTTTCTAAACTAACCATAACATCCTCCATCCCTTCTTCAATCAGTACATGTCCACCTTCTGCTAAGTTTTCTGTTCTCTTCAAAATCGGTTTCGTTAAACTGTTCAACACGTCTGTGAATTTTATATTTGTTTAGAATGCCAACACCTGCAAACTTGGCCCCAATCGCCTCTTGACACAAAGAAAATTATCTTATTCTTAAGTATTCTTCAACAATAAATACTGAATTTTGCTAAAACCCATGATTGTGTATGTTTTACAATAACATCAAATTATATACCGAAATCACTTCATTACTGCAACAATACACACCATCCGATGTACCTATATTACATTGCGTCACGCGCCGCGAAAACCAATAATACAACTTATGACCATATATAGTGCTCGAAAAAATGACTTACGATGGTTTGAAAATAAGGTTATATTAAAAAAAAACATGGGTATGGAAAAACTGGTCCTGTAAAACCAGTCTTGAAATCGGACTGCAGGTTCTATGATTTGTAGTTTTGTGTTATTCTTTATTTTTATTTGACCATGCCAAAACGCAACCCTCGTACTGTATGAAAACTAAAAAAAACACACCCTGTAGTTCGGGCATCACAATACGATCTACATTAGATAATAATTGTTTTTAATCTTTAAGTACACAGAAATGTAAAATAATTGTTTATGTTTGAACCATGTTTTAGTTACTCTCACTTACGTATTGCCACACTAAATCCAGTATCCACGAATGCACTCAACATATAGTGAGAAAACATTGGTTTAAAGTAAAAGGCACATATATTATAAAATATGAACGTATTTTAATTCAGTATTTGTAGTTTGATAATCTAACTAATCGATCATTAAGTACGTTATGGATTATCACAGGTGCTCAAGTCTTTACGAATTGAGTAAAGAATCTCCCCCACTTCTCACTTTTGTATATATCTCTCCATCCTCCTTGGAAGGAAAGTATTTCGGTCCGGATTCTCTGTGGGTTGTTTGTCAACACTGCAATCAGCCGGGAACGTGAGTGACGGGTTCGAGTATTTCTGTCTAATCCTGCCCCAGACGACTTAAGTCGCTCCCGTGGGGTGTTACTTGACTCTACACCGCTCAATTTAGGCTGCGTGTCAAAATGTAACCCTTCTTGTTGTCGTAAACCAGCTGGGACGAAAAAAACATGGAACAATCTTAGGGGACTTAAGATTGATGACTATGTTAGTAGAGTCCGTGCGTTTCTTCGTGGCGCTTGGTGAGGGGACAGAGTGGGGGAACAAATCGAGGTTTTCAAAAAGTACAGTAATAGCCTTTCCTCACAGTGCGAGTGCCATGGAAAGACTGACCAGTTGGTTACCCCCACCCTCGAAAACCCAGTTATAACTGGTTTTAGTCGTCAAGGTCGAGCGCCACGAAGAAACGCACGGACTCTACTATCAGTAAAGTGTTCACTATTTACATTTGAAAGCAGGGTTGCAACTGAGCGTCGGCAGCGAAGAAAAGCCCGTTGATTGGCTGAAATGTTTCAAGAGCCAATCAGGCGCGTCGTTGTTTTTTTCGCCACGTTAAACGCTACACTGATACCCCAACCTACACGTTGCCGATGTACTACGAAAAGATAATATAATAGTGGTTTGAATATTGTTCGAATGAAAACCCAGTTTACATGGGTTTTACATGTTTAAAGTGTGGTAATAATGGTTGTGGTCAGTGAGGTATAACGCGGTCTCCAACAATGATGTCATAAACTCCCGAAGTAAGGAATGTTTCCTTGGTCATAACTTCTTTAAGACGAGCTTGAAACGCCTTCGGCATCGGGGCACATGTGTGGGCTCTCTACAGGTCAAATTTTGTCAGTTTTTCAAGTTCAGTTATACACAAGTGTCAATTTAAATTTTAAGTTAGTTAGTTAGAAAGTCCCTTGGGGTTACACCAAAACCGGGTTTAATGATCTAAAATAGTGCATTTCACCCGATGTTAATGTGATTCGAAAAAAATCGTTTCGTAGTATCATCCAAAATAAACTGAAAATTATTAACATCCGTTTAGTCATTTCTAAATGGCGGCCAAAAAGCTGGATTTTGCTATAGCAGCGGAGTAAGTAGCCCGATGGTAATGACAATAAATACTCTGTGGTAATGACATTTGAGATAAGATTCCCCTTCATGATATTGTATTAAAACTAAACAAAAAAACATGTAAAGCTGAGGCCAAAGGCAGAAACACACGTGAGTGTATAGAACGAAAATTTGAAGCTGTGATCGTAGCGACTTTTTTTTAGCCAATTAGATTAAAATCGCAACAGAAATTCGTCACATTCAAGCCAGCGGCGCTTTAGCGCAAAGGTGTATGTCGGCCTGGTTTTCTTAGCAAAAGATTTTAGCAGTTACAGTTGGGAACAAGAAGATATTTCAGAGGTAAGTGGTAATGTAATGATGATGGACGCCTGGGCGATGGGAATCATCCACGCCCAACTATCAAGGCATATCCGTTAATAACCACTGAACCTTCAGGCGTTTCCTTTCTGTAGTGATTCACGAAACTCTTATTCTTGTGTCTTGTCAAGAAGACACTTTGCGGATCCGTGGCGGATAGGTATCGCACGCGACTCCGGAGCTCATCATTCGATCCCCGCAGTCACCACTTACATTTGTAATGTGACTAATACGGTGACGCTAGGTAAAGGTCAAGGTTGAGTGGTACTTTGTAGTCCTAACTTCGCCTCGTTAAACAAGACAAACTTTACCTTTACCTTTTCACTCTGATGAGGTCTTCTCTCACCAAATGTGGTCAACAAGTATAATGGTTGAAAATTTTGATTCGTTCAAAAGTTTAAGGGGTCAGACTTTTTGGACACCCTGTATATGAACCAAGTGACTTGTTCATGCATTATAGATTTGTGATGGGGAAACCGTTATATTAGTAGAATTTAACTACTTTATAACACAGTATAACACACTTTAACATTTTGTCGTCCAACTCATTTTTTGAAGTCGGTTCACTGTTTTGATTAAATATTGTCAAAACTTTATATATACATATGTAGGCTATAATGCATGTGTATAATCTCTACAAGTCGCATTTTTCGATTTCCACAAATTATGGTACAAATGTTTTGTGAATACATCGGTCGAGTTCGTTAACCAGCTGAATCGGACTATCGGAACCCCTTCTTGGGGACTTTTCACCAAAAAAGGGGGTTTAATGATCTAAAACAATAAATTTCGACCGATTTCGATAAAATTTGAAGTAAAGGTGTATTATGTTATTGTTCATCAATATACCAAAAGTTATGAAAATCCATAAAGCCGTTTCAAAATGACGGCCAAAAAGTGATTTTTCGCTATACGAGTAACAGCGGAATGAGTAGTCCGATTACTTTGAATTTTAAAATACGTTTTCCTTTTATGATGTGTAGTAAAACGTTCAGTCAAAATCCCCGTATGTCTGAAGCGGAAAGCCAAAGCGAGGTTGTGAGCGAAGCGAATATTTTTGGAGTTGTACAAAATTAAACATGCAGAAACCTCTTGTTCTGCATTGCCAAAGAAACTATCACCAGCTACAAATTGACGTGACCCATCACGAATTATTTCCCTAAACTTATAAACTTAGTGCAGTTTTCTTATTGAACATACGAACTTCTACTTACAAAAACACAGCCAAATACAGCTTATTTTTATTTGCTGGTAACTAACGTAAATTATAAAACATAAATCTCTAAGAAGGTATAAATATTCCTAGCTCGATGTTGTGAAATAATAAATGGCTTTCCACGCCATTCTTAAACACGACAAAGACAAACTGTTGACGAGTGTTACTTCCATATCTAACGCTATAGTACTTTTCGTTTTACTTTGAAAACATATGTCATTACTTTCCTAAATTAATGGCGGATTTAACCTTTGTCAATAACATGACAATATCAACCATGTCTTACACAGCTGACTAAAAATCGTTTTATGGTAACTTATTAAATAATTGTTCTTTTCATTTCAATACAAAATAAAAACGTCAACTAGTTGTGAAACGGACTGTATGCCTGCTCAAAGCGTGAAATCCTCGCATTGGACCAAACTCAAATTTGGCATCAGCTGGCCATTCATGCCCCTGGGTGGTCCCTCGTTGGATGTAAACTTCCAGGCAAATAAACGAGATTTTAGTTTTTTCTGAAAAATAACTTAGGTTTTACGACGCCTTAAAAGTTTTAAATAACTCACATAAACATTAAAATAAAATATTTCTTAAAACTTATAAAATATCATTTAGGTGGTGAGATCTTTCAAACTTTTTTCAGTAAGTGTTTTGGCTTGTAGAAAACTCTGCTGAACAAAATTGGCTAGACGAAATATCATCTTAATTTTTTTAAATATATAACACCAATAATAATAGCCCTCCAAATGAAGATTAGATTATAGTAGAGCTGGTAATGTACCATACGTCAACCATATGTTTATCATACTACCCCGGTTATCATAGCTCGGGAGACCCAGGCTCGTTGGACCACAAAGCCTCAAGATCACTGTCCCAAGCTCAGAATAGTGAGCTACATCCCCCAAATGAAGATAATAAATTACTTAAAGAATATGAACTTAAAAAAGTGAAATCAGTTTTTGTTTAGTTTTTCACACACCTTCGAACATACCCTTACATGACAGTACTATTGTAATACTGCATAATAATTAAGACAAGATCCAAAAAATGGATATTTTTCATAAATACAATCATGCGGATTATCATAGAATTTCTTTTAATATTAGTCAAACAATTAAACATTTATAAAATGTAAGATGGATTTCCATCAATAAAGAAAATTGAAATAACTTACTTTACAAAACAAAATTTGCAACACGTTGATTGGTAGCCTATTTCAAATTGGTCGAATTCGTTTAAAAATCCCAGGAACAATGTGTTATTCAACCCTTTCTGATCGCTATTACATTTTAAAGAAATATAATTTGTATAAAAGTGTACACTTATAAATTAAACTTATTTTTTGTTAATTGTTGTATACAAGGTTGCAGAAAAGGCCATGTCAGACTCCCCGTATTGTGGCAGAAAAGGTTATGACACTCTCTCAAAAGTAGACATTTGTTTTATCATTTCCAACACAGAGTATAGTCAAAGTAATCAGCTGACTCAGATATCGAAGTATCTGTGTGCTAAGTAATCTGTGACCTCAGAGACGCTAAATCCGGAGTTATCTCTGGGCTTCAAACAACAATCTCGGCAACAGCGCAGCATTCTTCAGATTGTTAGAAACAAACAAACAAACACAGGAAACCTGTGAAAACAAGTTCCACGCCGTGTTTTAAGTCGCAAATAGGAATCTAACAACTTGCCGACGATGATGGGAAATCGTGAATCACCGCGAAGGGAACTTTCCAAAGTCTTGTTAGTCTTTTGTTAGGAGAACTGACTCATTCTTCAAAACCCTAAAGAATTTCTTCATTTCCATTGGTTGTACATAAATATGTATTTTAGTGTTCTCTTTTGCAGTTGGCTAGCCTGTGATTGGTCGTCTGCTTCTCTCAACCAGCTAGCCAATCAGTCGGTGGTCATCTGTTACTGGCCGTGGACGAGTTTGGTTTATCTTAAATTCTCTAATATTTTTGTTTGGTTATTACGTAACGCTGTACATTTCGTGTTGTTTTCTAGACTAGTTTCAAAACTAAATAAGTTAAAAGAAAAAACAAACAAAACCCTACTTATGTTGTTTGGTGGTGGGTGGCTGGTCAGTTTACGCTCATTACCTTTAAGCTAGCACATTTCCTAATGTTATGTGTAATGATACTTAAGGTTACTTTTCACCTGAAGACGGTATCATATTTTAGATCCCGAAACGTCGTGTTATTATTGTTCACTAAAATGCGATGGAAAAAGTCCGTAATAATATTTTAACCTCAGGGTAAACTATCCACTGAACCAAATATAAGACGTCCAGCAGATGGAATACAATACCAATATGATATAGCTATCTGTCAATCATCCATACGAGTAAAATAATCATTCTAACAAACCGATCAAACCAGTTTAACAGTCTGTCAATAAAATCCTATTTATAATAGGTTACCTTTATATAAAAAGAACTTATTATTTACTGTAGTTTTAGTAACGAACTAAACATGTTTATAACTGGCTAATGATTTATATAAAAAAACAATAGAAATGTTCGTAGAAGTTAAAAACAATCCCATGTTGTAAAAAATTATTTGTCAATAGTTGAGATTTCTTTATCATTAGTTAAGTTTTCCTTGTCAGTATCTTTATAGACTACATAGTTGAGTTTCTTTATCAATAGTTGAGCTTTCCTTATCAGTAGTTGAGATTTCTTTATCAATAGTTGAGCTTTTCCTATCAGTAGTTGAGTTTTTTTATCAATAGTTGAGATTTCTTTATCAATAGTTGAGCTTTCCTTATCAGTAGTTGAGTTTCTTTATCAATAGTTGAGCTTTCCTTATCAGTAGTTGAGATTATCAATAGTTGAGCTTTCCTTATCAATAGTTGAGATTTCTTTATCAATAGTTGAGCTTTCCTTATCAGTAGTGGAGTTTCTTTATCAATAGTTGAGTCAATAGTTGAGCTTTCCTTATCAATAGTTGAGATTTCTTTATCAATAGTTGAGCTTTCCTTATCAGTAGTTGAGATTTCTTTATCAATAGTTGAGCTTTCCTTATCAATAGTTGAGATTTCTTTATCAATAGTTGAGCTTTCCTTATCAGTAGTTGAGATTTATTTATTAACAGTTGAGGTTTCCTTATCAATAGTTGAGATTTCCTTATCAGTAGTTGAGTTTCTTTATCAGTATTTGAGTTTTCTCTATCAATATTTTATACCTTCAACAATATAACTTCTCCGTCAGCTCTGAATTAGTACTCAAGCTCTATAACTGCAGTTTCACCTTCGTGTAGCCGTAAATCACTCAACAGTTGCCGGTGTTATCTCTCGAAGGCCATGTCGTGTCTGGGGCTGCTGATAACATCAAGTGATGAAGTGGAGAGTCAAGGGCTCAAGGCTGGGTCGAAGCTCACCCCCAAACACCCCTCACTGATAAGGGGGGAGGGAGGACATCTGATAGCAGGCTCTGTAATCAAGACTTGAAACTCTTCTATCTTGACACCATTAGGCCTTCGCCACCGTCAGTGGCCTTCTTCAAGGCCCTTTTCGTCTGAAGGTTGTCTTAGTACAAAGTAAGGGTACTATTACCTTTGGTTTACCTTTTACTACAGTTGTTTGACCACCTGCACATTTTTTTAGTTCTTGTACTACATCACTTGGGATCCTCAAACAAACTTTTGTCCTCTTCTTGATAAATGATGTAGCACTAGAGCTACGAAACGGTCCTGTGATGGGGAATATTTTGTAAATTTGTTGTTTGAAATTAAGATTATTTCGACGTTAACTCCTTTGATACCGACTATACAAGCGAATAATAATCTTGGCATTTGATTTCGATCACTACTTAAGTTTACATTAAAAACTAACGCGATCAGAGTAGGGGACATAGTATAAAGCCCTGGAGGACTCCATAGCTGAGACCCATTCCTTCTGATCGTTCGTCTGAAATTTTGACTAATTGCGTTTTGTTAACAAATTAAGATTTGCGCTTGAACTGAACTTGTGGGCTTATTTTGTTTACAATGTCAATTTAAAGCTTAAAACCACCCAATACTTTATTATTTTGAAATGGTGTTAAGTTTAAATAATGTGAACCATCAGCTCTAACCAATCTCTTCTATTCTTTAACCTTCTAACCAAAACAATTCCGTCATACTCTGCAATAAATCAGAGAGAAATCACCAATACTGCATTTGGTATTAAAATTAATCAAATACTTGTAATTCGTAGACAAAATCTCTCTATCCTGAAGTGGGTTGAGACATTGTTATATGATACAGCTACTGTATGCAACTTAAGAGCTCTGACAGTGAAGGATATACCCTGTATAAAACTGCACTTGCTAGTGCATAATACATGTGAAGTATTGACTTGAACTGTAGGTCGTAATACAATTTTAAACGAGCTATAGAGTATCACGGCAAGTAGTTCATGAACCCTTCTTGAATCTAAAATCCGTTCACTAAAGCCGTAGTAAATTTAGACCCTAAAAGGTTTAAGTTTGTCTTGTTTAACGAGGCGAAGTTAAAAAATACCTCTCTACCACTCAACCTCGACCCTTACCTAGCGTTACCGTATAGACACTTTACAAATTGTAAAAGGTGACTGCGGGAATCGAACCCGCGTCACCGGAGTGATGAGCTCTGTAGTCGCGCGCGATACCAAACCGCCACGGATCCGCCAGAAAAATTTAGACACTAAAAGGAAAAAGGGTATTTTGTAACACGCACTTTACTTCTGTAATAGATTTAAATTCTGGGTCTCGCCTTAATGGTTTAAGATTTCCGCCAATAAAAGTCTGAAGATGGTACTCCACAGTGAAGCCGAAATATCTCAAAGTAATTATTATGATTTTTTCGGTGTGAAGCGGAAGAACTAGATTATAGTTGTGGTACCTCAAAAGAAAGGGAATTTTAATACAAAAACAACGACGCAAATAAAAACTTTGTATCTCGACGCTTTTTGCAATACCCGTTCAAAGACTACAAGAAATCAGGTTCAAAATACCACATTTCATATAAAATTTTTTTAATGACACATTTTTTTGAACATCCTTTGAGGGTAACATCACAACCCTATAACATAATCATGTAGAGTATTATTAAGAAAAAATTGTAATACAAAAATGTGTAGAGTCCGTGTGTTTCTTCGTGGCGCTTGACCTTGACGACTAAAACCAGTTATAACTGGGTTTTCGAGGGTGGGGGTAACCAACTGTTCAGTCTTTCCATGGCACTCGTACTGTGAGGAAAGGCTATTACTGTACTTTTTGAAAACATCGATTTGTTCCCCCACTCTGTCCCCTCACCAAGCGCCACGAAGAAACGCACGGACTCTATGTGAAAAGTAGCATTTAAACCTGATTTCTTGTAATCTTTAAATGAGTATTAAAAAAACCAGTCGAGATAAAAACTTTTTCTTTGCGTTGTTGAATTTTTATAAAAATTCCTTTTCTTTTGAGGTGCCACAAGGGCGTTTATAATTTAAAAATTTGGGGCCCTCCCCGCGTTTTTTGGGTGGGGAGTCGGTCACGCAAAGTACGTCAAAACAAACTTCAGAGTTATATTAAAAACCTTTCCTAAAGGGGTTTTAAAAATGTTTCCTTTTTTAAAAGTAAAGATGGGGACATTTACCCCGTATAAAGAAAACTTTATCAAGATTTACATCTTCCCACCAACGTAGGTTGCTAAATAACAAAGAATACTATTTTAAGCAACATTTCTTTCTCGTTTTACGGTTGCTTTTCAAAATGTATTTTGAAATTATTACGGATAAATAAAAGGAGGCGTTTATTTTCCTCCTAAATCAACTGCGGTTGAGACGAAGAGGCGATGTGAACGCTACCTAGCGTGTATCGGCTGAACTTCTATTTGCGGAACCACTTCCGTCATCAATTGACTTGTAAGGTCAATACTCGAGTTGATTGTAACTTGATCGTTCACCTTTCTACAGTCAATTTCTGTTCAGTTGATCAAAACATTGAATGCAATTATGAAGAGAATAATTGCACGCTTTTTAAATCTAAAACCCCTCCTTTTAAATACAGTAGACAATATGGTCAATTCGTTTTTAAGGCTGGTTAAAATGTTTTTCGTATTAGATTTTTGCTGTGGTGATTGAGAGTGGATTACACCGACGAGAGTGAAAACAAAGATGGCCGAGTGGCATTTCTGCTTAGGAGAGGTGACAATTTCTTCGCCTTGAGGGGTGAGGGTGATTTCAGAGGGTTTTGGCAGAGCCTGGAGCAGCATTACTACAATTTGTGACCCAATAGTATTCTACGGTCATTTTAGGAATTTCCAAGCGATACACTAACTACCCTTAACATGTACACTTTCCTTAAATTCTGAATCAATAGACTGAAGATTTAAGCCACGAATTTGATAGTTTAAACAATGAATCGGAAGTTAAATCTTAGGCTTTCGTGACCGGTGTCACAACTATAATATAGTTCTTCCGGAACACACCACGTCAAAACATCATAATAATTTGTTTTAAATATTTCAGTCCCGCTTCGAAGTACCTTCTTCATTCTACCATTTTTGTGTGACACGTTTCAGCCAATAAGAGACTGAAGATGGTACTCCCCAAGAGATCGAAATATTTCTAACTATTTATAATGATTTTTGATGTGAAGTGAACCGGATGATAAATTATAATCATAAATTTGAAGATTTAAACCAGGAATTTGAAAGATAAACCCATGAGTTTAAGAGTTAAAACCATACATTTGAAGATTTAAACCACGAATTTGAAGGATGAACCCATGGATTCAAGAGTTTGAAGATTTAAACCACGAATTTGAAGGATAAACCCATGAGTTTGAGAGTTTAAACCATAAACTTGAAGATTTAAACCACGAATTTGAAGAATAACCCTATAGGTTTGAGAGTTTAGCACCTAAGATTTTTTAATTCTATCGCACCTAACACGCCTACGACAGAAGAGAACGCGAATTGTTGTCCCTGCTCCCATGAGGCGAGAGGGGAGAAAGACGGCGTGGGACGGCAACGTCCGCAGCGCTATCAGTGCTTGGGCTGCCAAACTATGTTGATTTTACTGCCTCAATCATGTGACATCTATGCAAAATCTACTTACCAACACATTGAGGATGATATAGGTCTAAAGCGGCTCAGATAGTCTCAGTGATCATCTAATGATACCCGCATCAACTCCCACCATCGTTTAGACATATCAGACCATCACCTGTGTGGTTCGGAAGTCACGTTAAGCCGTTGGTCCTTGTATTTCCATTGGTCATTGGGCTATTAATTAATGACCCATTCTAAGGAAGAGTCGGCCTTAGTTTGTAACAAGACTACACCTCATAACTCATTACTACCACTCATCACACTCATCCTTCACCACATATTTGCCTTAAAATACCCTCATGAGAGTGGTCGGCATCTCAAATAGTCCTGCCTTGGACTTGACTACTGGGTAGTGGGTAGGCAGGTTGATCGGGAGCGGGTGGATTGACAGCACAGATTCTTGGCCCATGTTCAACTTGACACAGCTGGCACACTTCTCTCTGTTGATGTCGATATATTTAGACATTTCTGCGTTTACTTACAACTCAGTTCGCTATGTTCGTGTTGCTACGTCAACTCTCGCCAAAAATCTGCTTTCCCTACTTCTTACATCAACTGACTTCTTCAGCACAGTACCTTGAAGGTATGTAGCAGATGGATGTTTCTTGAACTAATAAATTTCAACATTTTCCTATCCAAGCCATGAGAAATTAGAAGTTTTTGTATTACTAAAACCAATTAAAATAATAAATCACTTTCTTTTACTTTTAGTTTAGCTAAAGATAATGGTATGGTAAGTAGATTGCTCAAAGATGCCGAATGGTTGAGGCAGGAAAATCAACATAGTTGCGGCAGCCCAACTACACTGCGAGGGAATTCTTTCAAGAGTTTCAAGTAGAGCTACTGACGCACGCGCAAGTTCGTTCGAAAATCGCACGATTTGGTCATTTAAGTCATCGACATCGGACAAACTCGAGAATGTGGAGCCGAGGAGGAAGAAAAACGGCGAGAGACGGCTGCGTTCGCAACGCTATCTGTGCTTGGGCTGCCGAACTATGTTGATTTTGCTGCTTCAACTATGTGGCATCTATGCACAATCTACTTACCATAACATTATCTTTGGTTTAGCTTCACTCTTAAATATTCCTGAAACATCTTTAAGGTTAAACAAATGCTCCTGAAAACCTCATTGCTTTGATACTTTCACTTAAGACACTGACCACTCCTGGGGGTATTTAAATATGGGATGTGTAGTGAGTGTTTTGATGGATGATGAGGTGTAGTCTTGTTGCAAACTAGGGCCGACCTGATTGGGTCATTAATTATTAGCCCAAAGACCAATAGAATGGACCAATGGCTTAACGTGACTACTGAACTACGGGGAATGGCCATCGAGAAAAGGTTGCATTTCATAATACCAGAAATACGGGACTATCTAAGCCAGTCGGTCACACATTCATGTTTAAAAAAGTCCCTTCGTATAATGTTTGAGGATGGAAAATCCCTGGGAAGGAAACCTGGGGGAAGGCTTTTACCCTGAACCTTTATTTCGAGGAGACACAAACACCAGAAGATGCTTTACATTAAAATACACAACACCAGAAGATGCTTTACATTAAGAAGATGCTTATACTTCAAGCACGTTTTTGGAAATTGTTTAAGAGAAATCGTTATAACATTGACGTTAAGATTCAAATTGATTTTAAGTATAATATATGATCTTACTTGAGTGAGGTTTTAATTTTTGTTTACAATTGTAGAACAATGGTTGGCTACTCACCTTCTTTTATTCAAAGTAAGGTGTTTAGCCAACATACGAGTAATATGAATGGACCACCTTTAAAACCATCGACATTTTGTTTACAATTTCTTATCAATGAAATTTTTGCAAGTTAGTTAAGTATACAAGCATAAAATGCCTAGTAGCTAGATCCAGTCAGTATATCTCATTTGCTTCTCTCCACAATATATTTCATGTTTTCCTTTATTTGCTTATTTTTCCTGTGAGACACAGTAACGTGGAATTAAAGTACGAGCTTTAACACTTTAGTAGTTGTTCAATAGTTTTTCTCGTACATAGTTCAGCCCTCCAAACTTAAAAAAGTAAAGTTTGTCTTGTTTAACAAGGGGAAGATAGGACTAAGAAATCCTCTATCACTCAACTTCGTCCTTTACCTAGCGTCACCGTAGAGTCACTTTACAAATTGTTAGTGGTAACTGCGGGGATCGAACCCGCGCCACCGGAAAGATGAACTCCGGAGTCGCGTACGATTCCAACCCGCCACGGATCCGCTACTTACTATGCTTTAACGTACAAAGCCGCTATCAATTATTTCAATAGTTTGTTTGTTCCGAAAATACGGAAGCCACTTTAGTTAAATTCCAGGAGGGTACCTTTGGGTTCGCCAGGCGTAGAAACATTTTGTTATGGAGACCAGAATAGCTCTGACGCAAGAAGAAAGAGAGAAGAATACCAACGTTTATGCTTCGGTGATGTAAAGCTTTTACATTTCGCGTGTTAAACGTCAATATTTTATAGATTGAAATTGTTACCAAATTTCCTTTAGGAAAAATGTATCCTTCTGGGGGTGACTAAATCACTATTTGAGATGCAAATATGTGGTGAAGGATGAATGTGATGAGTGGTAGCAATGAGTTATGAGTGTAGTCTAGTTACAAGGCCGACTCTTCTTGAATGGGTCATTAATTAATGCCCAATGAAATATACAAGGACCAACGGCTTAACGTGACCTCCGAACCACGCAGGTGATGGTCTGATATGTCTAAACGATGGTGGGAGTTGATGCGGGTATCATTAGATGATCACTGAGACTATCTGAGCCGCTTTAGACCTATATCATCCTCAAAACCTGACCTCCATGAAGCTGGATTACAGGACCACGCCACGAGTCCCAGTCAGGATCGGTGCTCATTTCATGGTCCCGGGCCTGGTTCTTACCATGCTGAGGGCTTAAATATCTCATTTTCTAAAGGAAATTCTATAGTAATATTCCACGGTTGGGCCAGGTACGACTATGAAACCTAGACGGTGTTTGAATTGGGACAAATAGTTAGTTCGCTGTGAATCCGACACTGCTTTAATTCCAGTGTTGGTTACCAGGATGCGCTACTCACTTGCCTCACACAGCTGAGTGCACTGCCAGGCTATACTTGAGGTGCAAAGTCTAAACGCCTCGAGCGGGAATTGAACCTGCAATCCCAAGCTCCGGACTGAAAAACCTTAACAGTATCCGAAAACTGCTTATTATTTGAAAAGTGCTTTTTAATCTAACAAAACTATTTGAGCTACATCACGTACAACATAAAAATAACCAATCAAATTTTTAACTACATAATATTATAACTGTTTTATGTAACAATATTTTAACCCCAATAATAATAATTTTTCTAATTCCCCTTCTAACGAACTCCAAATAACGGAAATCCACGACAGTTTTGCATTAATCTTACAGAAATCAATATGACACTCATGGACAAAATTATAGAACCAAATAGTTTTCTTTCATTTCATCGCCCCTTTTTCGTTTAACACCCTGTTAACTTTAAATGTTTTGTAATCGATTAGTTGGTTTTAATATTAACGCACACTTGCTAAAGAAAGTTCCAACTTTGAATGATCAAGGGCGATGAAATGAAAGAAAATCATTTGGTTCTATAATTTTGTCCATGAGTGTATTTTAAATTTCTTGGCAAAACACTTTTTGTTAAAATAAAGAGAACACTCTTTACATGTATACAAAACCCATTATATTTCAACAAGAAAACACATGTTTTCTTCAGGTGGAAATAAAATTTAAAATGAAATAGCCTAACAATATTCGGGAAAGTAGAGGAGTTCTTAACACTACGTGTTAAGAACCCGACTTTCCATAAGTGGTTAATATTTTTAAATGTCCAAATTTGAGTGCTTTTCAATCCCATTGTGTACGCTTAAAACGATTAATTTCGAAAAAACTCTAGACTCGTGTAGGTAAGCTTCTTAGCTTTAAACCCTATGTAAATTCTCAACCTTAACCTAATAGTACCAACGTAATTTGGATTATTACATACCATTGCATTGAGCGTCGCGCATATTACTAAATCACTATTTGAGATGCCGACCACTCTCATGAGGTATTAACAAATATGTGGTGAAGATGATGAGTGTGAGTGGTAGTAATGACTTATGAGGTGTAGTCTTGTTAAAAACTAAGGCCGACTCTTCCTTAGAATGGGTCATTAATAAATTGCCCAACGACCAATGGAAATACAAGGAGCAACGGCTTAACGTGACTTCCGAACCACGCAGGTGATGGTCTAATATGTATAAACGATGGTGGGAGTTGATGCGGGTATCATCAGATGATCAGTGAGACTATCTGAGCCGCTTTAGACCTATATCATCCTCAAAACCTGACCTCCATGAAGCTGGATTACAGGACCACGCCACGAGTCCCAGTCTAAGTTTTAGTGTTTTCAAATAAATTTTATACACTTAAAACGCATAATTACGGAAAAAGCTCTGTATACTCGTGTAGGCAAGCTTCTTAGCTTTAACGCCTATGTAAATTCTCAATCATAGTATATTTGTATTATTGCCAGATCCTTTCATTTAGCGTCGCTGCACAGCTGAGGCGCACCCTTAATCATTGTTCCCCCTTAACCCTTAATCGTTATCCAAAAATATAGTCAATGTATTACCAGACCTACGTTATCGGAAGCGTAACAATGTTTACAGTGGCTACAGGAGGGGTTGTAGGGGGCAGGAAGTAAGGCAGTGGTACCAACCTATAAAGTGCAAACCTGACAGCTGACAGTTATACCAACTTACCGGAGCTTAACTTCCCTCTCGCACGCTTCCAGGGTTTCCTCCTCTAAATGCTACATTTATATGCTTAGGCTCAGTTGTAAGCTTTATAAAAGATCTTCAACAATACGAACTTTGCTTGGTTTAACTTTTGTATTTTTGGTAAAGAAAAACGTCAGGGTTATAGTGTCAAAGTGTGTATATAAAATATTGTACAACGTGGAATATCACTATATCACTATTTGAGATGCCGACCACTCTCATGAGTGTATTTTAAGGCAAATATGTGGTGAAGGATGAGTGTGATGAGTGGTAGTAATGAGTTATGAGGTGTAGTCTTGTTACAAACTAAGGCCGACTATTCCTTAGAATGGGTCATTAATTAAAAGCCCAATGACCAATGGAAATACAAGGACCAACGGCTTAACGTGACTTCCGAACCACACAGGTGATGGTCTGATATGTCTAAACGATGGTGGGAGTCAGATGATCACTGAGACTATCTGAGCCGCTTTAGACCTATATCATCCTCAAAACCTAACCTCCATGAAGCTGGATTACAGGACCACGCCACGAGTCCCAGTCATATTTTGCAGTTATCGTCTTCAGCTTGACGTTTGTTATTAAACGTAAATAAAAAGTTGTAAAACTTCAAAAATAATACTTATGATCGTATAATACATGTGTAGCTAAATATTCCTAATTAGATGGCCAATAAATAATAAAAAATAAAAATGCAAACAAAAGTCCAAGACAGATTATTTAGAAAACACTTATTCAAAATTTTAAAATTTTATTGTTGTCGACGTTTTCCGTCGTTAGTAAACAAGAAAACACGACGTTTCGGAATCTGGAATCCGATTCCGTCTTCAGGTGAAAAGATTTCAAACAGAGCGTATATTCAAATTTGCTGTATTTATAGTTTTTCAGAACAGTTGTCAAATTGTTATGGGGAATATTCCTTGTCCTGACAAGTATAAAAATGTATATCAACATATTTAATAACAGCTGGAGAACTTGAGAGTTAAAGGGTATTTAAGTTAGGGACTAATATTATGGTACCCGTTTGTTTATAACACACATTACTTTGTAATGTATTAAACAAATTTATAACTTATTTGAGAATCTGGGTTTTGAAAAAAATTGTGTTTACCTAATTAATAATGTGTGGTATACATATATCAATAAATTGTGCATACTGTATACAATTTTTTGATTATGGTAAAAAAATCTAAAAAGGTTTACCAACTTTCATTCTTTGTGAAAAAATGCTACTAACATTTCTACTGTGTCATGCTTAAAATTTTAATTGAAGTTCCCACCTTGAGGTTTTTACAAATAACCCTAACAACTAAACTTCACCCGTTATAAGTTGACATACCTTGTACAAGCCTTGGCAGTGACAGTCATGATGGCATGTTGTGACGGTCCTGCTATAGTCTACCCTTCCTCTACAGAGCACCGTGACACACTGACAGTATAAAGGGTTGATCGCCACCCCTACCCCCCACCCATAACAAGCCGTAAGTAGCTTCGTTCCAAGGTTGATTTTACATCGATTTGTAAATAAGTACTGTACCTCTGTTTGTGAGATTTTGTCAAAGAAAGATCTTTGAAAATTTAAGCTAATTACGCTTCGAAAATAATATTGTTTAAAAAGCTCAAAGCTGTTTATTGGAGTATTTTAATACTAATAACATATTAATAATTAAAAGAATATTATAAATATTACATTTAGTAATAATACTAATATATTTTCATTAAAATTGTGGATATAAAACCAAAACAATAACTGATACAGCTGTGCCAAAACTGACCCTGACTTCTGTTTGAGCCTGTGTATGGTAATAAAAACTCATTTGGATAGTCGTGTGCTAAACCAAATTTAACCTACTTTAAAGTAAAAACATATACAAGTACATGATAGAATAAAATCCATAGTAAAAAGTTACATTTTCTCTCTACAATGCTGTACTGTTACAACGTTTCTCTTCAAATCTAACTCGGTAGAAAATATAACCAGGCCGACACGCAGCTAAACGCTAAAGCGCTGCTGGTGTGAGTGAAGTGATCCTTTGCAATTTGTTACCCTAATTCGCTTGTTGTTTTAAATAGTTACGCTCATAGCCTCGCCTTCGGCCTTAGATTTACATGTTACCGCAATTTTAAAACGGCTCGAGGATTTTCGTTGTTTTTAGTGTATGCCTATTTAGTGGTAACCTCAAAATATATTCCAAAGTTCCATAAAAACAGATGAAATTTACTATTTTTAAATAATTAAAGCTGTTTTTGTCAAACCTCCCCCCCTCCTCTCCTAAAGGTGGCTTTCAGTATTCCTATTTTGATGGACGACGAGCTTGACCAAAATAATTACAAAACGCAAATGTTTAAAAACGTTATAAAGTTTATTTCTTTAAACCATTTTAAACTGATCCTTAAAAACAAACTGATGATTCACAAACAGAAAAAGTAATCACGGTAGGTTTTCTGTTAATTGTAAAGGTTGTATTAATCCCAATAAAAAATAATCCATGGATTTTTTTTATTGTCTACGCCATTAGCATTTTTTATTCTGAGACTTAACCTAGGATTTTGTGGGCATTAACAAACGCTTTTTAGGAAAGCAGTCCAAACCCATGTGCCTGCGCCGGAATCGAACCCGTGACCCTGCGCTTTGCAAGCCGTGACTCTACCCACTGAGCCACGTACGCAGGCAATCATTTCAGATTAGTAAGCATATCATTGTCAAAATTCAATTGATAAACGGAAGTGGATTAAATTGAGCTTCCGAAGTCCGACATTAGCTTACATATGTTCCCTACAGACAAACCCAGCTGAATGGTGGTACAGCTGATCAAAGCTACAACAGTGCTAATCAGTAGAGTTGAATGAGAGTGCAGTCGCTTTCATCGGCGCTTCGTTACAGGAATTGAGGGTATTTACGATCACTAGAGCAATTACAGCTGATCAAAGCTACAACAGTGCTTGATTCAAAAACTCGAATATAACAACACCGGTGGCTTGAACATCAGTAATAACAATTCGTGTTTCTGACGTTGATCGGGGAGGAGGGCTCTGGGGTCCCACAAGGCTCCATACTCAGCCCGCTTCTCTTTCTGATTTATGTCAACGACGTTGGTTTATCGGTGCAGAACGGGAAGCTTGTCCAGTACGCGGATGACACGACTCTCTGTTTCTAAGCATCTTCAAACCAACAATTGGAAATAGTTTCATTTCTTGAGGTAAACAGTTTAATTCGGCAGTTCAACGAGCTCAATCTTTAAACAAATGCAACAAAATCAAATATCATTCAATTTTGTCTGCGACAGACGGTCTCAGATAGCAGCCCAACAGTCATGGTGGGCGATACTGAGATCGAAGAGGTATATTCAACGAAATTCCTTGGGATATACCTCGTTTGACCTGGGAGTGTCATATAGACAGTGTCTGTTCAAAATTAGCCTCAGGAATTTATCTTTCAAGGAATACTGCCCAATTCAGGTACTGATACGGCGTATTACGGGATTGGCGTGGATGCTCAAAATCAAGTTTTGCCAGTCTTCATTCTACAAAAAAGTAGCGCTCAATGGAGAGATCGTGTAGGCCAACATTCCGTCCTATATTTTAGAAACGTCTTTTTCATATTGGTGTAAGAGGAAGGACATTCATTCTTATTAGAGGCAGGAAAACTACCGAACTGGGAGACACAGAACGGCAGTTATACGTTTACCTTCTCAGGTAGGAGTTCATGTCAACAGGCAGATAAAAGGCTTTCAAAACTCGTCTGAAAAAGGTGAAAAAGGTTTATGGCACACGACTGGGAAAACGCGGAACACACAGACTGACTACAGAACTAGAGTGGTACAATTCGAATGAATGAGAGAGAGAGTGAATGTATGTATGTCTGACTGGGATTTCAATGTTAGAAGAAATTTTAGCTTTTCAAAATTATGTGACGTTTGCATAACATGCCAAAATGTTGAACGCAATAAACCATTTATTTATTTAGATTCGTGGTGGGTTGGAATAGTGCGCGACTCCGGAGCTGATCACTCCACTGGCGCGGGCTCGATCCCCGCAGTTAACACTTACACTTGTAATGTGACTATACGGCAACGCTAGGTAAAGGTCGTGGTTGAATGGTAGAGAGTCCTAACTTCGCCTCGTTAAACAAGACAAATTTTACCTTTACCTTTTTGTCAATATGGAGTTGTTTGACGCTTGCATGGTTCATTCATTGTAGAATGCTAGTTGGCTTCACCCTTCTTTGTTTTTAGTTGGTAAAAAAGCTAATTAGCGTTTACACTGAAAGAAGAAGTTGAAATATTGACAATATTGAAATATTGACTGGGACTCGTGGTGTGGTCCTGTAATCCAGCATGGAGGTCAGGTTTTGAGGATGATATAGGAAGCGGCTCAGATAGTCTCAGTGATCATCTGATGGCATCAACTCCCACCATCGTTTAACATATCAGACCATCACATACGTGGTTCGGAATCACGATAAGCCGTTGGTTTATTTCCATTGGTCATTGGGCTATTAATTAATGACCCATTCTAAGGAAGGTCGGCCTTAGTTTGTAACAAGACTACACCTCATAACTCATTACCCACTCATCACACTCATCCTTCACCACATATTTGCCTTAAAATACCCTCAGAGTGGTCGGCATCTCAAATAGTGATGTAGTGATGTTATTACGTGTTTTCCATAGTTTCTTAGTAAACAAGAAGAACACGACCTGAAACATAACACTAAACATTAAGAACTGAGCCTGCCTAAGGTAATCTGGCAAGCTGACCAGTCACCACTACTGAAAAACATGAGCTAACAATACAACATGCACAAACACTTTCAGAAATTAAAAAACAAATAGAGACACCAAGAAGGTCCACGACCAATGATATCTGCCCAATGGCTGACTGCCAGGCTGGTTGGGAGCAGCAGACGACCAATCACAAACGTGTATTAGACTGACCAATTGAAACAGAGACAGCTCAAGCACAGCCAGTGAAGGGGAAACACATATTTTAGGCTAGTTCGTTTTCTAATGTGTTTTTGTTATTTTTGAGGTAACTTTTCACCTGAAGACGGGATCATATTCTGAATCCCATAACGTCATATTCTTGTTGTTAACTAAAAAACGATGGAAAACGCTTTAAACATATTTTAACCTCAGACTTTTATTCTTTTATCGCCAACGACACACTTCAAACAAATAATCTGATTGAAGGGAGTACTTACATCAGCTGTTTTAAAGCTAACAGTTTTTTTTCGTGGTATAGAGAGCTGTTCTCTCTTTGTTCATCAAACTTACAATTTGGAAATCACGAAAATTTTGACGTTTTCCAAATTAGTATATTCAAATAATATTATATTCACCAAAATTAGGGTTCCTACAAGATTACAACTTCTATTTTTAGTTTCTTAGTTTAAAGACTATGTTGAAAGGGGACAAAGATACCCACAACAACATGCTTGGTCCGTTAGGCCGCGTCGGTTGAAAGAAGGTCCAGCTGTTTATTCAGTTGTTACTTGCGCAGTGTCGTGAGTTCCTTGTGCGGACGAGTTTATGTTTTTAAGCGAAAAATAAAATGAAATAAAATTTCGTTAAATCTTTTGTTGATATTAGGTTTAAACAAAAAAACTGTACACTGCAGATAAGACTATAAGAAGGAACCTGAAAGTGAGTTATAAAAAGGTATTTATATACAAAAATGCATACATGTAGCTATTTGTTTGTTAGATTGTCTTGTTTACGAGGCGGTGACTACAAATTTCGACCTTACCTGTCACGTGGAGGGTGACTGCGGGACGAACCCGCGCAGAGTGGTGATCTAACAGAGTGATTTAAATACATACCTGTTCTGCGGGTATTGCAGGAAAAAATTGAAGGCACGTCGGTAAGCTTTTGTATATTACCCTGGAATCGCTGAACTTTTGCTATGTAACTGTATTATAGTTTTTAACATTGAGCTATAATACAAGTGTATAAAGGCAGTATCATGTTACTATGAGTTTTAAAAGCTTTCATAGTCTATTTCACTGTATATTAATTATTGCTATACAACCATACCTTAGCGTTATTATTATTCTATAAGCCTTACAATAAACTAAAGTTATCAAAATTAATTTGTGAATCCACAACTAAAATTATTGAATATAATATAACAAACGTCAAATTTATAACGTTAAAAATTACATTTTTTTGAAACATTATATTAAAAAGTATTTAAGTAGTTCAGACAGCTGTGAGCTATTATTTTTAATACTTAAATAGGTTTAATTTTATTTTTCTCATTAATCCTACCTGTTTCTTGAATTTGCAAGGTGAATTATTGATACAATTTGGGACCAATATTTTGTATATAAGGTTTACAGTGAAGATTGACTATTCTTGTCTATACTCTATAAAATTGACGCACCAACGCAAAAGTTGTAGATTTGAGCGTATAAAATAGACTATTCATAGTACATAAATTAAATACTAGTAAAAGAGCACTTTCACTTGGTATGCTCACCATCTCCTCCCTGATTAATCTGGCCGAAAATCAAACTCTATTGCTGATGACATTGACCTGATACGGTTCCGTAGGTCATATAGATCTCTTTTCAGAGTGAGTACGTAAACCCTTACATAGCCCCACAAAAGAAATTGAAACCACAAATCTACTCTCGCCGAAGTGAACTGACTGGGTTTGGAAATTTATATCTTGTGTTGAATGGGCAGCCAGTAATTAAAAGCGGAAATTATCTCTCAGTATATCTAAAAACACTTTGATACTTCTTTTTTAATAGTGAGTTACAGAAAATTACATTCTTTTTAACCCCGTGACAATATAAACAGGTTTTAAGATATTTTCTAAACGTTGCGTTTCCGTTTATTTTTCAATAATAGTCTACGAATAGCTCTCAAGAAATTTGCTTAGCCTTATAAAACTAAATGTGAAACCTTATAAAACTTTGCCATATATAAAAGCTTGACCCAATACGTAGGTGGATAACAATTTCATAAAAATGATACTTCGATAGAACGAAAATCTTACAAAAGAATGAAGAAAGTGTATTTTTAAGGTTATTGACATTGTCCTCATTCATAATGTCGAAAATTATACAGAACAAATTCACTTTTAACGGTTATTTCAATCGTTTCGCAGAGTCTTCCTGTTACCTCATGTTTATGCGGAGATTATGAGGGGTGTCTCATGGAAATGAGGTGTTGTTTACTTCACTTGTTGAACATCTCATGAATATCCCCAAGTCTTGATTCACGCTATCATAAACATTATCACATTCATGTTTCCCCTCTCCTTGAATATTACATTGTTGTTTGCATTGTTGTTATGTCGAGTTAGTTTTCTCTATTGTTGCTTTCTTTCTCAAATTCTTAGCTTCCTGTTTTAAAAGTTGGCCTACAATTGTCGCAACCGTTTTTGCAAGTCAAACGAGAAAATGAACGATGGACCTTTCTTTTGTTCCTTGTCCTTAAATTGGTGATGAAAACGAGTTTCGAGTCACTGAACTGTTTCCGGTTTACACCGCGTCCCAGTTGAAATATAAATACTGCTAATTATGTTTCGACCTCGCTGTGGAGAGTCATCCTCAGTAGCTGAGTCTCAGCCAGTCATCCAGCTACTGAGGATGACTCTCCACTAGACTTGTATGGTGGAGTCATTTAGCAGTATTTATATTTCAACTGTGACGCGGTGTAAACCGGAAGCCTTAGATCTTAGTGATGACACGGCCGCGAAAGCTTAAGCGTTAAGAGTTGCGAGTTTTTGTTTGACTTGTATGTATGGATGGAATCTAGATTTAGTGTGATTGTGAAAATTATTTCATTAAATAGCCAACCTCAAGTTTGCCAACCATGTAATATGTCATGCAAATAAAATATACAACACATTTTTTATTCCTGTTATTTTTCGTAGTTGATCTAAAGTTTCAGTTACAAGATTTTTCATACACTACCTCTGCTTTTAGCTTTGAAACAAATTAGCCACAAAGTAAGTGTGTAACTATGTCACACCATTAATGACTGCTTATTAGTGTCAGGTCCAAAATTACGCAGATGAGGGGTTAGTGGGGAGGGGAACAGCTGTTTCTTATGATGACGTCAGCTGTATCCATCAGCTGTTTGTTATTTTTGGCCCCCTCCCCCCTCCTTTATGATGCAAGTCTTTCCATCAATCATAATCTATGTATCCAATACGATGTTGCCACACCAGTTAGGTTATTTCGGTCGAAGCTCTCAGTCGAGGGGCGGAAGTTAAAGCAAATATCTGGTTCGAATGTAAAAACTTCTGGGTCTGATCTAATCCATTTGGCCAAATTTTGAGCCTACGCACGGGTTTTTGGCAGAGCGTATTTAAACATGGCCGAGAAAACAAACTCACCGTCATATTACGGCCGTAATGTAGCGGTCACCGCTTTCTAGGAAACCATAGCTTTAGACTGTGATTCAATACTTGAATGCAAAAGGCCTGCTCGTGTGGGAATACAATACAGCTGATACAATACGTTAATACATTACAGGTGTAACAATATGATTCAGCTGGTAGTATGCGTGAGAACAATACAGCTGTAAGACAATGAAATGCGTGAAGACTAGCAACACTGAGCTTGGGTAAAGTACATAAATCACTAAATCACTATTTGAGATGCCGACCACTCTCATGAGGGTATTTTAAGGCAAATATGTGGTGAAGGATGAGTGTGATGAGTGGTAGTAATGAGTTATGAGGTGTAGTCTTGTTACAAACTAAGGCCGACTCTTCCATAGAATGGGTCATTAATTAATAGCCCAATGACCAATGGAAATACAAGGACTAAAGGCTTAACGTGACTTCCGAACCACGCAGGTGATGGTCTGATATGTCGAAACGATGGTGGGAGTTGATGCGGGTATCATCAGATGATCACTGAGACTATCTGAGCCGCTTTAGACATATATCATCCTCAAAACCCGACCTCCATGAAGCTGGATTACAGGACCACGCCACGAGTCCCAGTCAGGTGAATGATAATGGGCTCTGGACGTCGAGTCCAATCAAAATAGACAAAATGTACTTTGAATGCTTACATAATTTAAAAGATTGCCACAAGAGCTTTCATTCATCGAATTTGCACCTCTGCTACCAAGTTCCTACCCAATCTCAATGGCGTAAGTATCCCACACTATGGCGGGGGGAAGGGCGGGGGGTTTATATACAGAATCGTGACGTCAGCGAACTCGGGAGTGTTTTGGTGGAAAGTAGCCGAGTGGAAGAGGCCATAGATCATCCGAGTCCGAAATAACCCGAACGCAACCCGAACCTGGCGGTCACAGCCTTTCCTGTACTTCCGGTCCACGTCCAGCGTCGTCAACCTGACACAGTGGGAAACCTCCCGGCAAGAGAAATTGCTCAAATTTAACCCGTGTTAAGCAAAGTCAAAAGTAGTTCCTGATTAGAGTAAATTGTCTAAAAGATATTGGGAAACGTTTGACTAATCACACGTAAACACATTCTAAAGTGTACACTGTCTGAGGCCAGCCGATCACTCATTCGCTTGCTATGTCCATATATTCCTTGTCCCCTATTGGTTGAACATAAAGTGGTCACTTTTCTCATTGGTTGATATAACCCCTTCAAGCTGTTTTAAACTTGCGGCTTTCAAGAAAAGAGTCAAGACATTTTGATTGAGAATAAGAAAACGTTTTATTGGCAAGAAAAGCTCCTAAAATTAATTTAAAATAATGGACCCTGCGCCATACCACTCTGTAGATCTAAGTTGTGTGTATGACTTGTAAAATTATAGTTACATTGACAATGTCTCTTTAATATGTTATTTAACGAATACTATCTTCAAGCCAAGATAAGGAATGAAGATTTAATCCAGATTTCGTTTAGCAATAAAAATACACGTGTCTAATGGGTAGCATCATACCTTAGATCAGATAACTTCGCCCGGTACTTGAATGTATATTTTGACACATTGAAAAGAAACCAATACCTAGTACTGGTTCCTGTTACACCTGTACTGTATTGTAATGTTGCACTACACCTGTATTGTATTCGCGTAGTGTAGCAGCTGTGTAGCAGTGTTACAACCTGTACTGTATTGTATTGTTACACTACACCTGTATTGTATTCGCGTAGTGTAGCAGCTGTATAGCAGTGTTACAACTTTACTGTATTGTATTGTTACACTACACCTGTATTGTATTCGCGTAGTGTAGCAGCTGTATAGCAGTGTTACAACTTTACTGTATTGTATTGTTACACTACACCTGTATTGTATTCGCGTAGTGTAGCAGCTGTATAGCAGTGTTACACTTTACTGTATTGTATTGTTACACTACACCTGTATTGTATTCACGTAGTGTAGCAGCTGTATAGCAGTGTTACAACTTTACTGTATTGTATTGTTACACTACACCTGTATTGTATTCGCGTAGTGTAGCAGCTGTATAGCAGTGTTACCTTGTACTGTATTGCATTGTTACACTACACCTGTATTGTATTCGCGTAGTGTAGCATCTGCTGTATAGGTGTTACACTGTACTGTATTGTATTGTTACACTACACCGTATTGTATTGTACATTGCTGTATCGCGTGTTACAGCCTGTATTGTGCATTGTTACACTACACCTGTATTGTATTCGCGTAGTGTAGCAGCTGTATAGCAGTGTTACACCTGTACTGTATTGCATTGTTACACTACACCTGTATTGTATTGTAGTGTACTGTATTGCGCACCTGTATAGCAGTGTGCTGTATTGCATTGTTACACTACACCTGTATTGTATTCGCGTAGTGTAGCAGCCGTGTAGCAGTGTTACATCTGTACTGTATTGTATTGTTACACTACACCTGTATTGTATTCGCGTAGTGTAGCAGCCGTGTAGCAGTGTTACATCTGTACTGTATTGTATTGTTACACTACACCTGTATTGTATTCGCGTAGTGTAGCAGCTGGCAGACTCCCAGACGAGGCTACGGCAAGGTTTGCTCAGTGATAACATAGATAACGCTGTTATCAGTGTTTATGGGGGCTGTATATCGTGTGATAACAGTCCTACATCGCCCAAGCCTCATCTCAACCAGGTGACTTTCATACCTCGTTGCTATTGTTGGTTATATTTTGGGTTTGTTCTCTTTGGTTTTTTGGTTGTTTTCTGAGTGTACCAGTGTTTTGGAATTTTTCAGGTGAGTTTCGTGCTTGGGTATTTTGGTTTATACTTTGTGTTACAATGTATACACATTGTTCGTATCTTCTGGTATAATCCCTACCGATGATTGGACAATAGCGATGAATACCTATTGGTATCAGAATTGTGATAAATTAATTTATATTTTACTTTGGAATGTCGTTATTAGTTTTGCTTCAATGGTGTTCAAGTTTTAATGTCCAAACTGTTTGTTGCCAAATGTTTTAGATATTATATACATTGATAAAAAGCTTCCATTTATGAGTCTAACTCTACGAAAATTATAGTGTCATTAAATAACGAAAAATGGCTTGAGAGACGATTGCTACTACATGATCTCACTGTTGTTTGCCCTCTTACATTTTAGCAGCTACTGCAAAATGAAAACATTAAAAATAACAACAAGAATAATTTTTGTTGGAGTCAAGTTTAAAAATACAAACTTTTTATTTTGCGAAGTGTTAATCCTGAAAATATTACATTTTACTCAATCTAGTCAGTTTTCTCGACCAAAACTGACTTTCAAAATAACTACTCTCTCCAGTAAACTAAGGTTTTTGCTCCTAATAAGTCGCTAATGAGAAATATTTTTGAAATAATTTGAGAGGAAGAGAGTATTTTCTCACACACGTTACAGATGCGTCAAACTGTTGGCACGAAACCGACAGAAACCTTGAATAACGTTGAACTCTGAGAAACTACAGGCGGTTTCAATCTAGTTGTGCGTTGCTCAACACTACTATAACGTGTGAACAGCATTTCAGTTTCGCGATTGGTTGTGTGAGTAGCCTTCGGCCTCTGTCAGCTTGTGGCTTCGCCCCCACTTGGCCCCTTTGGGTCTACGCCCTCAAATTCGTTCGCTCCGCTCACATGACGCTTTGGAATTCTCTCCGCTTGTAAGGAAATAGGATGTTTACAACGAAAACGCTTCGGCATCGCGGGGTTGGACCATTCACTTCGCTCATGGTAAGATCTATATTACATAAAAGGTTAAATAATGTGTTTAAGGGTCCGCCTCAGTGGTCACCGCAGAGAAAGGCTGAATTCGTCCGCTCAAGGAACACATGACACCGCACGTAACAACGGGCTTTCTTTCAACTGATGGGGCCTAACTGTCAAACCCTTTGCTTGCAAGTAGATAGCGCTCATAAATGACGGTTAAATTAGGATATCTTAATTTTTATGGAAAGAGGAAGAGTTTATCTGTATTTGCCTGTGATTATATTTTTATTAACCTATTTTTAGCTTTTTATAAATAAGGTCTTAAAACACTCTACATTTTATTTAACCGTTAATAGCATGAAAACTAAAAAATTTTTGAAAAATGAACTACAGGCAAACCTAGATAGTATGTTAACCTTTCATTTAAGAGTTGTTTCGTCAAACTAGCATTAATACTTAAGTCTCCATTTTATTTTCCGAAAACCTCTGCAACGACGCTCTCCCGAGAAGTTGAGGCGGACCCTTAAACACAATTTTATCAATATTAGTTAACCTCATTGATACTGTCCTGTAAATCCCGTTAGAGACAACATTGCCGTGATGTTTTAAAAGTAGAAGACCCCCTGTCTCCCATTTAATGAAGCAATCTTTCTCGTCAACTGAAATCTTCAGATTTTACCGTTATGCTACAGTCGACTAGGCCAAGAATAGAAGAAGTAATCATAAAATCTAATTGTAGTTTGGTGAAATTATGAAGTACATTAACGTCAAGAATACTGCCGGGCTATATGATAGTAAGGTTTAGACTGTCACGACCCGTTTTAGTGTATTTTCCAATTTCCTTTCGTGATAGAAAGTGATTGCAGCCAACCACGTACTGAAACCAGGCCGACACGCAGCTAAGCGCTTAAGCGCAGCTAACATGAGTGAATATAATTTCCTTTGCAATTTGTACAGCCTCGCTTCGGCCTTCGGCCTCAGATTTGCGTTTTTTTGTAGGTGATAACCTACATACCTGGTATACCACACAGTTATTCTACATATCATGAAAGAAATTCACATTTTAAATTTCAATAAAGTCGAGCCACTCATCCCGCTGTAATAGCGAAAAATCACTTTTTTGGTCGCCATTTTAAAACTTGGCTTGACTTTGACGAATGTCCATAATTTTCAGTGTATTTATGTACCTACTACACCAAATATATATGTATTTAAAAATTCACCAAAATCGGACGAAGTTTACTTTTTTTTAGATCATAAAACCCTTTTTGGTAACAATTCTCCCCAAAAGGGTACTTCCGGTAGCCTGATTTTGCTGGCTAAAGAACTTGACCGAGATATTTACAAAAGGAACATTTGTACCAAATGGCATGAAAATCGGACACAAAATGCGACCTAAAGAAAGTACACACATATACATAAAATGTTTTGAAAAATTCTCAAAACGTATTCTGGGAGTCAGGATTGGTGCACATTTTTTGGTCCCGGGTCTGGGTCTTACCATGAGGACGGCATGAATATTTCATTTTTCCAAAGGAAATTCGACTGGGACTCGTGGCGTGGTCCTGTAATCCAGCTTCATGGAGGTCAGGTTTTGAGGATGATATAGGTCTAAAGCGGCTCAGATAGTCTCAGTGATCATCTGATACCCGCATCAACTCCCACCATCGTTTAGACATATCAGACCATCACCTGCGTGGTTCGGAATTCACGTTAAGCCGTTGGTCCTTGTATTTCCATTGGTCATTGGGCTATTAATTAATGACCCATTCTAAGGAAGAGTCGGCCTTAGTTTGTAACAAGACTACACCTCATAACTCATTACTACCACTCATTACACTCATCCTTCACCACATATTTGCCTTAAATTACCGTCATGAGAGTGGTCGGCATCTCAAATAATGGTTAGTGGTTAGTGATTTAGCGATTTCAAAGGAAATTCGACAATACTAGTAGTTGAGTATTTATTGCAACGATTTATTTGATACCGAATCAATAAATATTTAAGAATACATTTTAACGAAAGTGTTTGAGTTTTTTTAGAATGAAACCATTATATTTAACTGTCGGTGTGGGTTTGGACCAACTTCATAATAGCAATTGACGAATTTCGGCCAAACAGTAGGACGCAATCTATCAATCAATTGTGACACTGGCAACGAGGTTAGATTTCAGGCCATTCGGTAGGTTTTGACTATAAAAACCCACGGCCATTGAGTTATACAAGAAGACAAGATTTTCCGAGGTAACATAAATAATGAGTGTTTTTTTAATGTCCGCTGACTAGAGGCCGAGATGCACATGGGTATGGGACTAGAGGCAGAAAACTACCGAACTGGGAGACACAGGACGGTAGTTTATGTACCCTTGCCCTCGCAGGTAGGTGTTCATTTGATCAATAGATTGCCAGATTCCATCAAAAATACCCTTCGCCCCATGCGTTAAAAACTCGTCTTAAACTGTGTCTAATGTCTTTGGCATTTTACAGCGTCGATGAGTTCAAGGAATTTCACTAAGTCACTATTTGAGATGCCGACCACTCTCATGAGGGTATTTTAAGGCAAATATGTGGTGAAGGATGAGTGTGATGAGTGGTAGTAATGAGTTATGAGGTGTAGTCTTGTTACAAACTAAGGCCGACTCTTCCTTAGAATGGGTCATTAATTCATAACCCAATTACCAATGGAATACAAAGACCAACGGCTTAACGTGACTTCCGAACCACGCAGGTGATGGTCTGATATGTCTGAACGATGGTGGGAGTTGATGCGGGTATCATCAGATGATCACTGAGACTATCTGAGCCGCTTTAGACCTATATCATCCTCAAAACCTGACCTCCATGAAGCTGGATTACAGGACCACGCCACGAGTCTTAGTCAATTACGAAACTCGTAATTAGGAGACATACCAAGGACAGATACCTGAGCTGGAAGTGGGACATATTGGCGATCG
Organism: Matsumurasca onukii; assembly: GCA_018831715.1. Taxonomy (NCBI): domain Eukaryota; kingdom Metazoa; phylum Arthropoda; class Insecta; order Hemiptera; family Cicadellidae; genus Matsumurasca; species Matsumurasca onukii. Next base: position 19,588,638 of record CM032067.1, read on the forward strand.
AATGTTGTATGAATGCAATATTGTAAGTCTGAATGGGAAAATGTAACGTGAGTATCAAAATGTTAACAACATAATTAATTATGACTTTTGCTATATAATTGTAATAAATTGCAAACAGTAATAAAGAGTTTGACTTAGAGGAGCTACGTTTTCAAAAGATATAAACAATGTTATAACAATTGTTGAAAAATACATCAACAATCGGTCACAATAAAAAAACTCAATAATAGATGAAACCATAGGTTTAAAAGGTTACTTTAAATTGGAGGTTTTAGGCATACATTTCAGCTGCGAATGCATCATTCAAAGTAGATCTGAAACGAAGAGTAAACGGTAAAAATAACCGGAAATGACGTAACTGAACAGTTGGTTAGGATCTTACCCACTCTTGGGACCAATATAGAGTTGAAACATCTTAACGAAGGAAAAATAAACTATATTCATGGCCTGTCGTGTATGTATATATGAAAATAACTAGTAGTTTTCAAGTCACTGGATATTATACGTTTTTAAACTGACAATTTTGTTCTGACTCTATTCAAATTTTACGTTACAAAGTGTTTAGTTCGTTGATTAAGTTTATGTCTCAAGCTGTATCACAACAAAGGTTGGTGCTGTCAAATCATGTACTCAGCTGAACTAAAAAATACAACAGTATTTTTATTTACTTTTGATTAATCCACCTTCATGGAGGTCAGGTTTTGAGGATGATATAGGTCTAAAGCGCCTCAGGTAGTTTCAGTGATCATCTGATGATACCCGCATCAACTCCCACCATCGTTTAGACATATCAGACCATCACCTGCGTGGTTCAGAAGTCACGTTAAGCCGTTGGTCCTTGTATTTCCATTGGTCATTGGGCTATTAATTAATGACCCATTCTAAGGAAGAGTCGGCCTTAGTTTGTAACAAGACTACACCTCATAACTCATTACTACCACTCATCACACTCATCCTTCACCACATATTTGCCTTAAAATACCCTCATGAGCGTGGTCGGCACCTCAAATAGTGATATAGTGATATTACAAATAAAACAATGTAAAGTCATTATTCACGACCAAGGGGGAATATCTAGATTACTTTTAGGATAAATATTTAAGCATTTTTCAATTTGTTTAAGAAATAATCCCAAAAGTTCTAGTAACTAAAGGATGGGTTTGTCCTCAAAATCGGGGGCATTCCCCTAATAAGCTCACATTCACCCCTAACAATATAACGTAACGGATTTTAGGTAGATGCCCTTCTCTTGAATCAAGGTAAACTTAACCTTTTTAACCGATGAATAATGAAAAGCAATCAATGAAGTTGACATTGCTAATGAGCTCGACAATGTTGTCTTGCATCACATATGTTTTACTAACACTCCTTACTTCTGTAAGCTAAACGGTATAGGAGTACAAAAAAGGTCTAAACGCGGCTCAGATAGTCTCAGTGATCATCCCCGCATCAACTCCCACCATCGTTTAGACATATCAGACCATCACCTGCGTGGGTCGGAAGTCACGTTAAGCCTTGTATTTCCATTGGTCATTGGGCTATTAATTAATGACCCATTCTTAGGAAATGTCTGCCTTAGTTTGTAACAAGACCACACCTCATAACTCATTACTACCACTCATCACACTCATCCTTCACCTGAGAGTGGTCGGCATCTCAAATAGTGATCTCTTATGAAACTAGAAGCAGGGACAACTGCCAGAGCGGCAGACACAGAACGGTAGCTCCTGAAAAAAAACTCCGCTGTGTTGAAGCCCTTCTGAAAACTGTTCAGCGGAACCGTGGTAGGTTGGAATCGTGCGCTCCAAAGCTCGTCAATCCACTGGTGTGGGTTCGATCCCTACAGTCAACACTTACAATTTGTAAAGTGACTCTGCAGTAACGCTAGGTAAAGATCGAGGTTGAGTGGTTTGTAGTCCTAACTTCAAGTCGACAAACAAGACAAACTTTTTTTTTAACAGTCCTCATCTCTCAAGCGTTCTATACATAACACAGACGAGTTAGATTTAAATTCATAATAATGGCGGAGATCAATTTGATTAGAAAACCGGACTTTTCCGGCCACTTCAGGAAGAACAAACGAGTTTGTGGTCCTGTAATCCAGCTTCATGGAGGTCAGGTTTTGAGGATGATATAGGTCTAAAGCGGCTCAGATAGTATCAGTGATCATCTGATGATACCCGCATCAACTCCCACCATCGTTTCGACATATCAGACCATCACCTGCGTGGTTCGGAAGTCACGTTAAGCCGTTATTCCTTGTATTTCCATTGGTCATTGGGCTATTAATTAATGACTCATTCTAAGGAAGAGTCGGCCTTAGTTTGTAACAAGACTACACCTCATAACTCATTACTACCACTCATCACACACATCCTTCAGCACATATTTGCCTTAAAATACCCTCATGAGAGTGGTCGGCATCTCAAATAGTGATTTAGTGCAGTGTAGCAATGAATTGGGAGACCCTACAAGTCAGCTGACCAAAATAAAATCCAGTCAACCGAAGTTCATACACAAATTATTCTCACGCAATTATCATCCCCAACAACAACAAGTAGCAATGGCCTCAGGCCTAACGCGAAGTAAAGCCTGAGGCCCATTGACTTGCAGAGTATATGGGGCGGCTAATGCGCGCGTCTGCGCTCAGGGGCGGCAAAAAATAGAATCCGCCCACTCCGCGGCAGAGCGGCTCTCTCAGTCCCCCGACCTGGACCCCACATGGATACCCGCTCTACCTCAGGTGAGTGTCCGGCTGAGTAGTTTATAGGATACAAATAATTAGCATTAAATTAATTTGATAATTTTCTTAGGTCGGATTTGTGGTGGATTGGTATCGCGCGCGACTCCGGAGCTCGTCATTCCGATGGCGCGGGTTTGATCCCCGCAGACATAGTCATGGTCATTTATTTTCATCATTTACATCAATTTACATTGATAGTGATTAAGTCAAAGTACAATAATTACATTAAATATTTTGCAGTCAAAACAACATTAAAAGATAAAAACATACAAGTGTGTAGGGTATTAACAAAACAACTAAAGTTAAATATTAGTGAAAATGCACATTGTATAGGCAAGAAAGAAACAAAAATCAGTTTCGCAAACCCTGAGCTCTTTTTATGTAGACTGTCCCGATGACCAAGCGAGGTACTCCGGAACGCTATTAAAGCAGTGATTAAGAAGAAAATTGAAGATACTTTGCTTGAAGGATTTAGGAGAGGTCTCGTTTTTCAGATGGTTTGGTAGTTTATTAAAGAGATTTGTGCAAGAGTACCACGGTGTTTTTTTCGAAAAAGTTGTGCGATGACCAGGATATTGCAGAAGAGCGGAGTTTCGAGTAAAATGATGATGTATGTGGTTTCTACCGTAAAACTTTTCTGGGTGTGAGTAAACAAAGAGAAGGCATTTGAAAATATACAGACAAGGAAGGGGGAGTATTTCTAACTGCTTGAAAAGAGCTCTACAGGGTTCCCTGAATGGTGATTTTGTCATGAGTCTTATGATGTTCTTTTGCATTCGAAAGACTTTAAAAGCATCAGATGAGTTTCCCCAAAACATTATTCCATACGAGATATGTGACTGAATAGTAAGCAAAATATACCTCATGTAAGGTTTGGAAACCGACTACGTGACACCTCTTACAATTTGTAATGTGACTAATACGGCGACGCTAGGTAAAGGTCGAGGTTGAGTGGTAGAGAGACTTTGTAGTCCTAAATTCGCCTCGTTAAACGAAACAAACTTGTTTACTTTTTTATCCGGCTTGAAGGACCAATTAGTTTTAGTATTCCCGTTCGAAGGACCGACTACACTAGAGCGCTAGCCTTCTCAAGGAATAAGTGAAAATGGCAACAATTTGTTCTAACTCTGAAATAATTAAAACATTTATTTAAATTTGGTAAAAAATAGTTTGTTATGTTTTAACGAGGCAAAGTTAGGACTACAAAGTCCTCTCTACCACTCAGAATCAGAATCCACTTTATTTCTGTATAACACACATAAAATAATATAATACACATAGAAAAATAACAATAATGGAAGCTTAACTAACAATGTTTACAGATTTAAAATTAAACCAAAAATAATGAGGTTGATGATTGCTTATCTAATACATTTTAAACTAAACCAAATTAAACTAAATTATAAAAATGGGTCAAATACGCGTAGTAGTAAAAATTAGCTTCCCTGGAATAAAAAGAAATATAATTTTGGAAATGAGCTTACATAGGCTAGAAGCCTGTGCGTAAGCTCGAGTTGCTAATAACAGCGAATAAGGTAGTGGGTGTGGATACAAATTTGTTTAAATTAAATAATTAGATTTTATTGTAGTTGGTTCCGAGTGGTGATGGTAATATAACTAACGCGCTGCGCCAGCTGGTCACATTGGCTGCTCATGAAGATGGTGGTGGGGGAAGGGTTGACTTCTGTAAAAGTAGATAGTAAGTAAGGTAGCCGGTGCGTGAAATGTGTACACGTTATGTCATGTTGTTAACCAGTCCCTGTCTGTACTCAGCTGTGATAAGCCTTTCCACCTCTGATACACCAAGATCAATCAACCAACTAGAAGCCATATGCTTGAAGACATCTAAGGACACAGAGTCGAAAATATACATGTTAGAGCTTTTACACAAGTTCTGTACAGTACATTACTCAACCTCGACCTTTACCTAGCGTTACCGTTTAGTCACATTTCAAAAGTAAGTGGTGACTGCGGGGATCGAACCCGCGCCAGCGGAGTAATCAGCTCCGGAGTCGCGCACGATTTTAACCCGCCACGGGTCCGCTTCAGATTTGGTCAACTTCAAAATCGATTTGCCAAGCTAGTAGAAGGACAATACAATTATCTTGTGATAGGGAAACTTAGAAAAAATTCACAAACCCTCTTAACATTTTAATAAGTTAGGACATTTGAAAGACTAACTATACTTAACTAACGAAAAGATAATTATGCCAATGTTATTTTCACGCTAAACGGACCACCAATCGTGTAAAGTTATCTCAAAGTATTTAATTTTAAACCTGGATTCCTACAAAGTGGAAAACTCTACACGCTTTTTCCGTACATGGTATCTACCTAACAGTACTTTGTCTACAATACATACTAATGAATAGCCTACTGTCTAATTATCAGGCTCGATACAATTTTATTAGATGTTTAAAATTTGATTTTATATTTGTTTATTTATACATCGTAGCTCTAGGCAAAATTTAACAACAAACTTGACAATGGAATTATTTCCGAAACTAGTCGTGTAAAATTAAAATATGTTCAGGGTACTTCCATGTTTTGTTGTGTATTCTTTACTTGTAATATTATTAAAAACTGTAACAGCGTCAGTAAAGAGTAAAAGAATATCGTGCTTTACAAATACAGTTAAGTACGTACATCTTCAGAGTAGATTAACGAACTCCTTGATTGAATAAACAGGTCGTTCTAGCCAGGTTCCATAGTTGCTTTTTCAATTGCTAATTGGACCCTTTTCAGGTTCTTGAGATTTTCTGGTAGTGCGATGATGATTTTCCGATTGTAGGAAAATATCCTGGAGAACTTTGTAGTGTGGAGAACCGGAATATTGTACTCATTAACGGGAGAGGAGTGATGCTCGTTTCTAGGAAAGTCAAGTTGGTCGATGTACGAGGGTTGTTTGATAAGTACCTGTGTTTGGTATGAAAAAATTAAACAGGAAACTTGAAACACATTTATTTTTCAACTTAATCTCTTCGAAGGTTATTACATTTGTCCCAACGATGCTCCAACTTTTCTAAGCCAGTCAAAAAGTAGGATTCGTCAAACTCTGCAAAATAGGCTTCCGTTTCTGAAACAACCTCTTCATTTGACGTAAAACGCTTTCCCCCAAGCCACCTTTTCAAATTAGGGAACAAAAGAGTCTGATGGAGCTAAATCAAGAGAATATGGGGGATGGGGTAGCAGTTCATAGCGTAGATCCACCAGTTTTGCAGTGGCAATCGCAGAAGAGTGAGCCGGTGCATTGTCATGGTGAAACAGCACCTTTTTCTTTACAAGGTGAAGCCTTTTTTCCTTCAAATTCTTGTCAAATTGTTCGAGAACGTTGGCATAATATTCTCCTGTAATTGTTTGTCCTTTTGGAAGATAGTCAATGTATATGATACCTTTAGAATACCAGAAAACAATGGCCGTGACCTTCCGGCCTGATTGAGTGGTTTTCGCCTTCTTTGGCGCACGTTCATTAGGGAGAACCCACTATTTTGACTGCATTTTCATCTCAGGTGTGTAGGGGTGTATCTAGGTTTCATCTACAGTCACGTAACGCCGAAGAAATTCTTTCTTGCTGTGCTTAAACTGTGAAAGAGACAGCTTTGAAATTCGCATGCGAACCCTTTTTTGGTCAACTGTCAGCAAACGAGGAACCCATCTTGCATACAAGCTTTTTCATATCCAATTCATTGTAAAGAATGTTATGAACACGTTCTGAAGAAATGTGAACCATATAAGAAATTTCTCTCACATTGATTCGGCCTATCCATCATCACAATATCATGGATTATGTTAACAATTTCATCTGTGGACACTTCAGTCGGTCGTCCTGGCCGGTCTTCATCAAAGACTGATGTTCGACCTCGTTTAAACTCATTAAACCAATATCTGATGGTTGTCATTGAAGGTGATTGGTCCTTATATACTTCTATGAGCTTTTCACGGATTTCCTCACACTTTTTCCCATTCAAAACCAAAAATCTAATCACAGATTAATACTGTTCTTTCTCCATTTTGGTAAAAGTTGCCGAGTTGTTTTCTTAAAACAGCTGTCAAAACGTAAATAAAGATTGTTTTGACTTGAAATTTGATCAGCTGTCGTGTAAAGAGTTGTAGTAACAGCTGATAATACATAAATTAATTTACAGCTTATACTATACGTAAACACAGGTACTTATCAAACACCCCTCGTAGGTTACTACAACTGCACCTTTTCAACGAAATTGCTATATTTAAAGTTGCGCAAGCTCACATTTATCCAAAATTTTCATTAAATAAAGGTTTGAAGAATTTTTATATTGTGTAGTTTAGAATTTGAAACTGTTGGTCCGGTTTTTACATTTTGGAGACATGTATTTTTTTCAAGCCAAAGTAAACGAAAGTTGTTTGTGTGGCTATACAAGAAGTCTAATTAATCTTAAGTGCGATACCATGAGAGGGAGTGACATTCACTCTTATGAGGCGCAAGGGACAATCTTACCAAACTTGGCAATACAGAATGGTGACTCTTGAACGTTTGCCTTCACCTAAGAGATATAATTTTGTCAACAGATTGCCAAATTAGATAAACAGTGATTCAATGCCCAAGGAATTTAAACCCGCCTTGAAAATATTTTGATTGCACACGCTTTTTACAGTACAGACGAGTTAAGTTTAGTTGTAATATTCGATGACGATTTCGATACTTATGTACCCTATGTTTATGCAATAAACAGCTGTTGATTTATTTATGACTGAATAAGATTTTGATGAACCAACTTCTTTAAGTTTACCCATAAAACAACAATGAAAAGTTAAAAATCGACAAATTCTTCAATTGAAAAACTTGGGAAATCCTGATTTAGATCTTTATAAACAAGTTTAACATTTTTGTTCCAATTTTGCATGAATAGTATATACTTAACTCTTTGGCTTTCGCGGCCGTTTACAACTGTAATCTAGTTCTTCCGGTTGACACCACGTCAAAACATCATTATAATTAGGTTGAAATATTTCGGTCTCACTGTGGAGTACCATCTTCAGTCACTGATTGGCTGAAACTGAGCTACTTGCTGTCTGCTATCCTATTGGCCACCGGGCTGCAACCGTCCATCGGAGCAGGAATGCCAACTGTCGATGTTCTCATTGCCTGTGACACTATCAAAAAGACTTCTTCAGGACTGGTTGCCAGCTTCTTGAAAGCTGCGATTGGCAGCTCTGTGGACCAATAGGATAGCAGAAAGAAAGTATCTCAGTTTCAGCCAATCGGTGACTGACAATGGTACTTTACAGTGAGATATTTCAAGCAAATATAATGATGTTTTGACACAGCGTGAAGTGGAAGAACTAGATTATAATTATAGTATACTTTTCCTCAAACGAAATAAACAATTAAATTATCAAATATCCGCTTCCTCTAAGGAAAGTAAAATTTGTCAGTAGGTTGAGGTTTGACCAATGGTCCAGCAGTGAGTGTTCCGGTTTTAGACTAACGTCCCTGGACCAATATAGACTCCATGATCTGCCACTCTCTGTATGCCTGGGGGGGGGGTTATGGGGGGCAGTAGGGGATTGACGTCAGCTTTGTAAACAAACCAACATTTACAGAAACAAACCAGATTTCTTAATCATGTACAAAAGACTCAGATCATTAGATGCTATCTTGGTTTCCTGAAGAGATTGAGGCAGAAATAGACTTCAATCAGAGTTTGTTCTTTGGAATGGTTGTGGAACTACTGATTTAAAATTTAGGGTTTGATAAACTAGTTTTATTTCATCACTATTCCATGTACATTCTAAATTTAGTTATAGTGGTAAAAGAAACATATGTATCCTTGATAAATAATAATAATTGTCAATTTAATTTAAAGTTACAGTTTTTAATATTTTTTGAGTTGTTTGTACAACAGGCTGATGAACATTCTTGAAAACAATCATATTCAAGAGTGCGCAGTAGTGGCTCTGGCCTTGAATTTGGTTAAAAATAAGAACAATGTAAAAATATGCATTTTCTTGGAACACCTTCACGCCTACAGTTTTCATCAAACTTTTAAAAACAAAGCTTTGTTTTAAAGTGTATTGTTTTACTGACTCCTCTTAGTCAAATTTCCATTTCCCCATTTTATAAGACAATGACACAAGTCAAAACATTGAAAAACATGTAGTATTTTAATTTCTTGTATTACTATACATCACTATTTGAGATGCAGACCACTCTCATGAGGGTATTTTAAGGCAAATATGTGGTGAAGGATGAGTGTGATGAGTGGTAGTAATGAGTTATGAGGTGTAGTCTTGTTACAAACTAAGGCCGACTCTTCCTTAGAATGGGTCATTAATTAATAGCCCAATGACCAATGGAAATACAAGAACCAACGTCTTAACGTGACTTCTGAACCACGTAGGTGATGGTCTGATATGTCTAAACGAAGTTGGGAGTTGATGCGGGTATCATCAGATGATCACTGAGACTATCTGAGCCGCTTTAAGACCTATATCATCCTCAAAACCTGACCTCCATGAAGCTGGATTACAGGACCACGCCACGAGTCCCAGTCTATTGAACTGATAAATTTCTTTTAAAAGTGGTCAGCGAAGTCACTGCAGTACATTGTCATCTTTCAAATAAAACTTATTTCAAAAATACCTTATGTAAATTGTAGGTGTGGTGTAAAATAAATAAATAAAATAATGTGTCTCAAGAGAATTATTGTTGTTACATTCTTCTTAAGCAACAAAAACAAAACAGGAGACAGGTACTGGGCAATCTTTAATTAAAAACTGTTCAAGTTTACTTATACATCCTTCACCTTTTCTTAGTACTAAAGTTATTATTCTAGCCTGCTAACCTAATTTTAGTAGTCTAGTAAAAGTGTTATTATTAAGTAAGGTTTTATGAAATTTGGGGTCAGCTACCCAAATTTGTCTCTTTTCCAGAAGTTGAGTGTAAATATTATTTTTAACTTACTTTTAAATGGAAAGGTAAGTTGCATCTTTGATTAGAAAATAGTTTTTGGTAATTGGTTATCAAGCAATTTTCTCTTCTCTTTCTACGGTCGATCATCTCATCTCCACGAATTCCTACGGGTTTGTCTTTTTCCGCTTTGCTGCCGTAGGTTTTAATTCTCGCCAGCAAAGTGAAAGAGGCCGATTCAAAGGATGTTTTACTTCAGATGTCTTCAAACTGCAGTTAATACTGGATCATCATTGTTTTCTTAACATGTATTACTCCAAAATAAAGTGTTTTCTTCATAACTTTTAAGAAATGTGACTAATATGTGTGGCAAGTCACTGTTAACTTTGACCTGTGTTTGTAATCTTAAATTGAAAAGTTTAGTTTATCTTTCAAATTGGTTCCTGACTAGTTCTTAATGAGCAAAACCAATTAATGTATTAATAGAATGCTCAACCCATCAGCCACCTCGAAATTACTTTTTTGGTGCATTATAATGCAATGATGTAGATGTGTGGAAAGCGTTTGCTCACTAGAATGTTATGCTAATTTGGAATCTCCAAAAAAGAATGCTTCTTATATTGGTTTTCAATTATTGAACATGATAATTGGGGTATCTAGGATTTTTGTTTTGGGGAAGGTTACAGCCCCAAAACAAAAATCTAAGAGTCTAAGAGGTTGGCAAATCCTCCTCCAGAAGATCTTTGAAATTTATTCGTAAAAATATACAGTTTAAGGCTCTTTATTGCATTTTATTCAACAAATCATAGTATTCCGCCTCTTCTTCTTTTCAGACATGTTAAATTTAGAGTAACCTCTGAAAATATTATTACCTATTACACGTACCAATGTTGCCATTTCATTTCTCAACTGCATATTCAAATCATACATTGTCTTAAATTAAATATCACCTATGTACAACTCATATAACAATGACAATTTATTTTTTTCAATATACAAATTATTCTTTGTGTTGACAAACGAAACAATGAAAAAAATATAAAGTCACTAGCAACAACCAACTAAATAAGAAAGGACCAAACATGTGAAAATTTTAAAGGAAACTTAAGCTATAATATTAATGCTGATTTGGATCCATAAACTCACCTAAACTGTAAAACGAATGGTTAATTAGATAGTGTTTTAATTTTAATTTAGATTTAGGATATGCTATCAAAAAGGGCTAGAAGGAGAGCAGGCTCACTTGGTAAAGTAGAAACACAAAGGAGAACACATATTTTAAGTTTGTGTAAGCCTTTTTGATAGCATTACATTTCATTTGTTTGTAAATTTATAAAACTGATTTGTGTACTCCGTCATAAATAAATAAAAGGCAAATCGTGCTTATACTGAGAACATTTTCATATGTTCAGTAAAGGTTGGTGAAAATATATGTTATTTGTATTCAATATGTTTTTAAAAGTACTTTTGGGCAGAAAAAGAGAGAAATCTTTTGTTGTCTTTAAATACTAAAATTTTGTAGAATGCTAAGTTATCTGCTTCCCGGAATAAACTTAATTTTAAGACTATTAAGAGTGCGCCGGATAGAGCGGCTGTGGGACCCTTCTGGGCACCACTTCTACTCCATAAAAACTGTAAACAACAATTTTAACCAGGTAATGTACTTAAATCAAAAATATGTTTCAATAGAAGCATAAAGCTATTGAGGCTGCTGCATATAAACTCTACAACTTGCACTTTCGTCAAACATTAAATAATTATGAATTAGGTTCATTAAAACTTGATTTTCCCATAAGAACATAGAACTGGTTCGAACAAATTTTACCAGGTTATAAATTTCGGGCTCTATTTTGTTAATATGTTCAAAACACTAGTATGGTCTATTTTATTTTAAAGTCAGAAAACATTTTTGCTAGTATGAAATGAAATAAATATGATTTATTAGTATGGAATGGATGAGTGAATAACAAACAGTGACAAATTAACGAAGCCACTGGTAAGCAGCACAACTATCCTTACATTATGGAACTACAAAAATTGATACAAAGCCCCAATGAAAGTTAATTTATATATTGATGATAAAATAATACATACCGTTTGCATGTTCCAAATTCTCCTTTAAGGAGCCAGTTGCAATAAATTTCTTATTTCGGAATAAAGCTGAAGCAAAAAACTTTTGGAGTTTATTTAATATGCCAATTTGGTCTAATCTCTAACTTGTTGTGGGTCACAAATAACGTTCTTCATTATTGTACAGTATTTCAGTGCAGCAATCAGTATTGTCACGTACACTATAACACGTAAGTAGAAGAGCTTTGTGTTTTGAAGTCATGTCACTTGACGATGTGGGTTAGATGTCGAGTAAGTTACGACTGCTTCTACCTCTTCTACTGAGAGACTTGTCTCCGCAATAACTCAAACTCAACTATTTCACAAGTTACGGCCGACTATTTCGGTTTCTGGGTCAACAAGTACAGAGGCTTCGTCAATTAACCAAACTCTACTAACAGCGTTGTTGTTTGCTTTTGATAACAAACACCTGAAAAAGATGTTAGCTGAGCTTTGAAGATTTTCTGGTAACATTTGTTCATGGACTTTTGAAAATATCCCAACATATTTTTGGTGATATTAACATGTATTACATAAATCTTTCGAATAATTTTGCCGTAACTTTTGAGTATTGCTTTTGGATGCTATCAAATTTTAATATTTTTAAAGTTAAATGTTTTAAGTTGTGCAGGAAAATTATCCGTTAGGATAAATACTAAGGGAGCTAATATGATCATAGTTCATACAATTTGATTTTCTATAAAAAACTCAGAGGCTTAAGGTTTTAATTACACCACTACTAAGTGAATAAAAACATACAGGGTGAGTTTTAAATGTCCCTCCTTAAGATTGGAAAAAGGGAAACATCAAAACCCTATAACATAATCCCATAGAGTATTTTGAAGAATGTTGTGTCATTCAAAACAAATTGTAAGTGAAATGTGGCATTTTAAACCTGATTTTGTATATTCTTAAAATTGGTATAACAAAAAACGAGTCAAGATAAAACATTTTTCTTTGTGTCATGAATTTGTGTTGAAATCCCCTTTCTTTTGAGATGCCCCAAGGGGGTTGTATTTAAAAATTTGATAACAAACACCCCTCCCCATTTTGTGTAGGGGTGGGGTGACGAAAGTACAAAGTCAAAACAAACTTCAGAATTTTCTAAAAAACATTAAGATCCCAAAGAGTAAGAAATTAAAAAAACATTTCCTTTCTCAAAAGTTAAGGTGGGGGGCATTTAGAACTCACCCTGTATGTTAAACATCCAAATAAATAAGTTTGTCACATGAAATGTATGCAAAATAAACGATAATATGTAGAAGAAATCATTACCCTTCAGATAACACATTAGATTCACAAAGCTTTTTCTATCAAAATTACTAAAAATAATGATTCAAATAAAACATGCTAGAAAAGGTTTTAAGGTTAAGGAAACTTGAAACAAAAATAAATGTTTATAGTTTTGTATAATTATTATTGTTTTTTTTAATTTTATCTCCAACAAAAAGATTTATAGCTGGTTAACTATATTGTGTTGTATAATAAAATTATTACTAAGTAGTTTTATTAATAAAAACATGTTTGGTTGTTCTAAACTTATGTAAGTGTGTGAAAAATAATTTGTGAGAAAGATAGACAGTAATAACTTAAATAAATTATTTATTTACAATACAACCTGTAAACTATCTAAAATATAAAGCTACTTATGAGTACAATGTCACTATTATAATACATGACTAATCCTAGATACCCTACATGAAATGAAATAATTAATACTACTTCTTATTTCCAAATATATTTTTGAAAAGCATTTAAAAATTTTTGTTTCAAATTGCATTAAAATTGTACAGAAACTCAGAAAGTAATTTTGCTATGCTTAAAATCAAGTAGGCCTATGTGTTTGTATAATTTTGAATTTTTAACTACAGAGTACCGTTATTACTGCTGTTTCCAGTTCGTTTAGAGCTATCATGTTGTTTAAGAAAACCGAACAAATCTTTCTTTCTATCATGATTTCTAGGGATATTTAGCAATTAATTTTAAAAATGGTCACAAATGACCATCAAATTAAAAAATATAATTTTTTACATTTAAAGTATACCAGTCTTAAAATAATGATCGGAATCTTGAGATTTAGATGAAATCTAGGTTGACAAGGTGCCTCATAGTTGGTCTCCCGTGAGGACAGTTCTAAAACAAAAAAATAACTTCAAAGCACAGCTCTACTGAGTAAAGTTATAAAGTACAAAAATGAATAAAATTAAAGGTAAAAGAAACGTACATATTAAGAAATTGTGTTACTTCTAAAATAGAACTATCTATGAACATATATCTAATAAGTCTAATTTTAATAGTGTGATCCAATTAAAAAACATTATAATTTACATCCTCCTTGTGAAACGTTATTTTTGTTAGCTTAATATTTTTAAGTGTAATGTTTTTTTGTATCTAAATTAAAATTAACAATTATAACACACTGGTATATGATATAACTCTTCCCCACACACAGATGTATAGTCCTTGTGGGGAACTTAATCTACAGAATTTTTATGTAAGTAAGTGTTGGTGTTCAATTTTGAACAAAGATTATTTGCATTGAATTGGTTTAAAAAATGATAGACCCTTATTAAAAAATTACCCTAGTTGCCAAAAACTACTCTAAAAATCTTTTCTGCCCAAAAAATGCTGTTTTATGGAATTCCTGCCTGATTTTCAGAATTTTAATTTTTGTCTGGAATTTCCTGATCCCTCTGGACTTGCCAATTCCTATAAAAACACTGCTTCACTACATAGGGTATCTTCCAGGGGTGGGGAGTAGCATACCAGGGGTCTGGGAGATATGGAATACCCCCCAGGTAGAAAAGAGGGTCCGGGGGGAAAAAGTTCAAAAATATAACCTATGAAACACGAGAGAAATTTACCACACGTAAAGACTACAATGGTAATTTTGTAGAACAAGCTTGAAAAAGAGGTTAGTAATTCAATACTTTGATTTGAGACACCGACCACTCCTAGAGGGTATTTTAAGGTGAATATGGGATGAAGGTGAGTGTGTTGAGTGTTTTTGATAAATGATGAGGTATAGTCTTGTTACAGACTAGGGCCGACTGATCCCCAGATCGGGTCATTAATAGCCTAACGACCAATGGAATGGACCAACAGCTTAATGTGACTTCGAACCACAGGGAATGGCCATCGTGAAAAGTTATCACTGCGCCCGGGAATCGAACCCGGGCTGATTCGGTAGCACGCGCTGTACCACTGAGTGGCACTTCCCCTTGCGATGATGCTCTCTCGTCTTTATCTTAAAACTGTAACATTAACCACAAGATGCTTCACTCACCCAGGGTTGTTCGATCTCTCCCATGTGGGCGAGGAGTCGTTTCATCTCCGCGCAGCTCAGCGCAGTCCCAATCATCACTGACTTGCGGCAAGCGCGTGATGCAAACATCGCACGGACTCTTGACGGACGACACAGCGTGTTGGGAGCATCCTGCAAACCAACAAACTGTCCTAGTGAGTTTAAATCAAGGAAAATAAGAAGGGGAAGTGGCTTGATGAAAAAGGAATGATAAAATGGTAAAAATAAAAGGTAAAGTTTGTCTTATTTAACGAGGCAAAGTTAGGACTACAAAGTCCTCTCTACCACTCAACCTCGACCTTTACCTGGCGTCACTGTATAGTCACATTACAAATTCTAAGTGGTGACTGCGGGATCGAACCAGCTACAGTCATGAGCCTGAGTGCTGTGATACCAATCCCCACGGATCCGCTAGGAAGTATAGGGAGAAACTGATGCGGAATAAATCATAAGTAAAGGTTTGAACTTTGAAGTTTAGTAACCATATAAGATAGGTACTACTTTATCATATTTTAACTTAAGAGTATGTATAATTCAAAATCAAAGTATTCAGTTGCAACTCAACAGTTGTAAAAATTCTTAAATAAACAACTCAATTGTTTTCTTAGTGATCTTGAAAAAAACATAGTTAAAACTCACTGCTTGTATGACATTTGAAACCTTTTAAAGTTAATCTGCAAGTCACCATGGGCCTATGCAGGCTATGCTGCGGACCTTAACAACGAATGAACTTCCGACCGTTGGCTCAGGCGGGGCTTGAACTTCGGATCCACAGTTTCCTTTGCTACTGACTCAGCCACCATGCCGGCAGACATGTTTGAATGTATATTTTGTAAAACTGTGATACTCATGAGGATTCTTGCTAATAATTAGTAAGATGAGGTGATACTTGAAAGGTAATTTTATTTTGCAGTGGTCATTACTTACCACTTTAAACAAATGCATATTCTTAAAACTGAATTAAACTGAAAAAATCTGAACCTTAGAATGTTGTATTTGCTATAATTCAAAGTTCTAAAAGAAATAAAGCAAGCAAAACCATAAAGAAATAAAATTGCCTTGCAAATCAAGTATAAAGCTTGATTATACAAAATGGCTTAATTATATGCTCTGGACACTATTGTATTGAAAATACTAGAGTTCATCCAATAAGACCTCCTACTCCTGCCAACTTTTAAAACAATTAACTAATTATTAACAAATTAAAATATTATTAAATTGAAAATAACTAACTATTGGTTAACAACAATTTTAAAACCCTCCTTCTTCTTGAATGTTCATTTAGAATACTTTCTAACTCTCCAAGTTATAACAAAATTAATAGTTAATTATTTAGTAATACATTTTGAGAAATGAGGTAATCTGAGGGAACATGTTCAGTTAAAAGTTGTATTTTATGTCCATTTTACACTTTACCTGTAACATGAACAGAAGTTCGTCGATGTCATCCTTCCCGAAAGTCCAATTTTTACTGATTGGAATCGAAGCTAACTTGACTTTAGTTGTTGTTGGTGCTGCAAAAAAAGTGAATCAAGTTTAATAGTTGAAAACAGTGATTATAACTTAAAACATGCACTTAAAATTTAAAACATAATTTTTATCACATTTTTATCATTTTTTGTTATGTTAACTATTAGTTATAGTTTGTTTTTTTCATAGTCAACACAATTCTTTTTGTAAACTGACTATTAAATTGTTATTGTTAAATAAAACCAAGTAGCTCTATTGTGTTTGTATCAAGGAAATACAAAAAATAAGAGTACACAAGAAGATTTATTAGAGATGGCAAGTTAGAGTCTTAAGAGGTTTGTATAAAGTATAAACTAAAGTTTGTACCATAGATCATTATAAACGCATTTCAAATTCAACAAAACTATATCTTTATTTTTGAATACTTATGTTATCCACGAGAGAAAATGTTCGCTTACCACTTTCATCAATTAAAAACTCAAAACCGTTGGCTTTAAAAATGTTGATGTTGTCAATCAATATTGATTCGTTAACAGCAGTCAGCTCCAGCTGTTGGGGTCTGAAAAATTAAACATAATTATAAAATATGTTTATACATCTTTCAACTTTCGAGGGTTAGTAGTGAATCAGAAAATAAGCGTGAAACTGTTTAAAGAAGAGCCTAGATTCTCCTATCCTCTTAACTTGGGGTCAAAGATACCAGACCTTAATAACTTCTTAGCACATTTTATTCTAGATCCGTCTCTGACTACTAACTTACCACTGACTTAACCCCTTAACTGTCACGCTCTACTGCTCGGTAGATGCGCCCTGCCAGATTTTCCTTACGTTTGGCCTTAGGCCAAATTGGCAATTTAATTATTTCATTCAGAGCTGAGCAGTTCTTAAAATCTTTTTAGGCTAGGTTAGGTCCTTCCTCTATGCCAAAAGACCCAACAAAGAGAAAAACCAAGGAAACTTAATTACAATGTCATTACATTCACAACATTTGTAAAAACTTTGCTGGCAACTGAAATTGGTCCAAGATCCCAAAAGCTCTGCATCCGACCGAAATATTCGCAGGTGAGTGATCAAGGTCAGTGGCGGCTCGTCAGGTGAAGGGTCACTTCACCTATGTTTTAGAAGGAAAGAAATTAAACTTTAACATTTAATTCATTTGTTTCCAAAATCCGTGGGATCAACGACGACAGTGAGTGCGAAACAAACTCGACAGCAACAATCGATGGTTGCCTCGATAGGCTACCACTACTCGGAGGTGAAGAGCTTTGTTCTGGCCTTCACTTGACGCTTATCTATGTGGTAGGGATAGACGCTGAGAGGCGAGGAAAGGGGCTGCGTTGCTATAGCAACGAGTGACGCTAGAAGTGTATATTCAAAGCCCGTCACTTGCGTAGCCTGCCAGATAGCAGACCAGTTGACTACTCAGTAGACCCGCGCAGCAAATACTCTGTTTTAGGCCTACTTTTGCAATCACACGACCTGATTATGTACATTTTTAAGGAGTTAACAACTAATTTTAAATAGTTGTATATTATTTTTTTACTGGTCCATACTACAAAACAATTTCATGCAACGATTTCCATACGTTGCCAGTGTTCCACTTAGTACGGCAGTAGTTCAATGTTTCAATTCAACACATTACTTTTTGCAACAATACAAACATTAACTTTTAATTCCCTGCTAGAACTTGCAAACAGTAATAACTACGTTTTCCATTATTTACGTAGTTTCCTAGAGAAATACTCATATTATGGATAAACAATGTATCTTGATATTTCTGTCCACGTGTCAAGAGTAATATTTAAACTTATTTTTCCTGTTAAAAATTGGGGTACAGCTAATTTGCCCTTCACCTTCCTCTAGGCTCACGAGCCGCCACTGATCAAGGTTTGCTTATGTAAATACCTACACTACCAGCTTCTGGCTGGAGATGGACGTGGTGCGTTGTAGAGTCTCAAAGTTGTACTTCTCGTCAGTTGCATGTTGATCTACAATGAACAGATCACCGCCCAGCCGTGCTATGATGAACCCTAGGTTGAACTGGCCGATCACTTCCATCTGAAAATGAGAAACTTCCTTCATTTAACGTTGGTTATACAGGTAACTGACTCTTTATAGTCTTATCTCGGTTGGATTTATTCTTAAAATGTAAACATTTAACAAAACAGCCACTAAATCAATGATTTCTTATTACTTCTATATAGTACGGCTGCTCGCCTATCATAATTCAAATGTCACACATCCTCTTTCTCCTCTCTCTCTCTCTTGATATTTTTAGAACTTTCTTTTTCTTTCCTGTAATTTTTTCTTCTGTAGCTTGAACAGCGAAGAACTTAAGTGCAATTTACCTTTTTATTAATGTCATGGAACTTTGGAACACAGACCGTTTAATTTTTCAACCGCAAAAAGTTAGCAAGTACATATGAGCTTATGTAGTTGGAAAGAATAAAAATAAAAGTTACTAGTCCCAACAGTGTCTAAAAAAATTATACTGTGGATTGGTTACATATAAAAATTTCACTTGACCAAATGCATTCAAATCATTCCCTGTTAAACCACTGTCTTTTCTTCCTGTTTTGCTTACTTTATTTCCTAAACATATACTTTAGCGGATCCGTGGCGGATTGGTATCACACGTGACTCCGGAGCTCATCACTCCAGTGGCGTGGGTTCGATCCCCGCAGTCACCACTTACATTTGTAATGTGACTAATACGGTGACGCTAGGTAAAGGTCGAGGTTGAACAAGACAAACTTTACCTTATACTTTCAACAAAAACTACTGTACTAAGCTTTACTTACTAAGCATAAAAACGTTGAGCAAAAAATCCACACACAAAATCTAACCCTTACCTTGGCGAACATATCCTTGGTGATTTCCCTGCTGAGTTCCTCCTCAGCCTGTTTGTTCCTAGAAGGCTCGATAACGGCTCGGAAACGGACTCTAGCTCCTTCTTCCGAACCTTCATCCAGAGTCAAGTTCTCAGTGTACCTCCTCAGCAGAGACATATCTAGAGGTATCTCCTTGCATGTTCTGTTAATCATTCTCTCTGATTCACAATCTACTGGTACAGTCAGTCTCTGACTGGACTTTACATCATTGTTGCTGATTACAAAGTCACTTGTTTCATGGATGGTTGCAGGTGATGATGGATTTTGAACTGAAGACTTTTGGCTTAAAGTGACGGAACTATCTTGGGAGCTTTGAGTGAAACTACTAAGTGAAGATTCTTGACTAGATGAAACAGGTTCTTCGTATTTCTCTGATTGTGGTGCATCCAGCAAATTTGTAGAATTATTTGAAGACTGTGGAAGAACCTCCTTGGCAGCTCCTGCCAGCTGTTCTTCGTCCTCTTGTATTGAATCTACTTCTGTGTTAAAGCTTTGATGCGTACTTGAATCAGCCTGTTCATCATCAAATATTTCCAGGGAGGATTCTTGAACTGTTTCACCATGGCTTTTGACACTCAATCTATTTGTGTTGTTAGTTTGTATTAAGACATCTTTTTCACCTTCTGATATTTCTTGTGAGGTTGATTTTGTACACAGGTCTTCTTCCCTTGGGTGATTTAGGCTTGATTCTTTATACTCACTAAATAAATTCAAAGAGGTTTCTTTTTTTGTAAAAATTGAATCCAGTTTTGCCTCTGAAAAATAAACAATTAAATAAAATGATTTATTAGCCTACATTTACATCTTCAATGTAATAACTTCAATGCAAATTTTGATCTTCCTCTTTCAAAAATTACAGCTAAAAAGTTAATAGCTTTTAATAATAACTAAATAAAATATTTAAATTGTTACACTTTTAGTTCAGGACACAATATTGCTACTTGTTAGGCTTCACTAAGATTGCTTTGCTAGACTTAACTGGATTCCTTTTAGAGTGTAAAAAAAGAATGTATATTATTTTTTACACATATTTCAGAGACTCCCTCAAAGCAACACAAGACCGTCCTGCTGAAATATTGTCTTACAAGAAAATACCAGATCTGTGCATCACACACTGTACATATTGCAAGGAAGGGGAGAGCATTGGGGTCTGTATATCCAATCTGGCTTGACTCATTACATAAAAAACATCATTTCTGAACTTAAATCACTCTGAACCTAATAAACCATATTATTTTTATGTTATTTGCAAACTTCTGTTTTATTTTGTATTTGTTTTCTTTGTTAAATTTCTTTTAATTTCTCCTCCTTAAAATTGCCCCCTGATCATATACACCACACACGGACACTGTCTTGGAAATGTTTTTTAACTTCTGTGCCTAAGTTTGAACAAACCTGTCATTTTTTAATGAGCTAGCAATTTGAAGCATGTAAATATTAATGATATAGGTCTAAAGCGGCTCAGATGGTCTCAGTGATCATCTGATGATACCCACATCAACTCCCACCATCGTTTAGACATATCAGACCATCACCTGTGTGGTTCGGAAGTCACGTTAAGCCGTTGGTCCTTGTATTTCCATTGGTCATTGGGCTATTAACTAATGACCCATTCTAAGAAAAGTCCACATATTTGGCTTAAAATACCCTCATGAGAGTGGTCGGAATCTCAAATAGTGATTAAGTGATTTACTGAAAAATTTTCCACTTGCAGCAGAGGAGTACTTACGTTTCGGAGACTTGACCGAGGTGGGGGTGTCAAGAGAGGGTCGTTTTCCCGACGACGAATGTCTCCACTGACTGAGGATACTTGCAGGACTCTGACTGATTGTCACTGAGGAGGCGGAGGGGGAGGGGGAGGGTCTACTATTCACTGCGTAGGTGGAGGGGATGCTTTTGTACAAGGCGTGCAGGGATGACTGAAAAAGAGAGAACAGATTATAACAAACAGATAATTTATTCAATAAGAATAAGAATATAGTTTATTCCATCAAAAATACATGAGTAATAACATATGTACATATGGAATAATATTGCCACCAAAAACTAGTTGTAGGTGGAAAATACAAAAATAAAACAACAGATTACTGTCCAGTCCTCCAGATAACGACATACTCAATGCGGCAACTGTAGCAATGAATGAGTTGACGTTATCTTACAAACCAAAGGTAGGCTACACTTATTTACCAATGTAGAGTTATAGTTAGCATTAAATTCACCAACAAAATAAATTTACGTTACAATAATTATTACATATACAAATTAACCTAAGCCTAGAGGAACTTGAATTTTATCTCAGCTCACTCCTCCGGACCAAGGCACTCATGCGTTCCTGGGCTAACACAGATGCTGTTCTCGTAATGAAGGACAGCCGGCTTTTTGCCAGCCGGTACTTGCCATGAGTAACCAAGGACCGGAGATATGCTGAAACCTTATAAACAAAAGCCTTTGACCAAATCAACCAAAAATTTAAACAGAAATTAAAATTGTTGGCATTTTGCCTCTCAGTGTGATGTCCAAGGAAGGAAAAAAGTGACAAACTCAGTTTTATGTATAGCAAAGTGTAGGTTACTAACTCTGGAACCTGATTCATTATACAATACTATGTTCAACTTTTCTCTGTGTCTAAGCATTTTTAAACAAAGCTCTACTCCAACATTTCCTTTCTGCCCATTTACTTTGGTTAGTAGTTATTTAACAGTACTTTAAAATAAATGTCTTAATTCAGCTTGCTTAAATTAGTTTTAAACTAAATACCTGTGGTTCCAATAACACGATCAGCGCTTGGAGAACTTAAAAGTTTTCTTTACAAACAAAGAAACCACAGTTTACCTTGACGGTGGCTATGAGTAGTTTCTCGTGCTCAAGAAACACCTGACGTTTGTCTGGCGTAACGTTGACATCCACGCTGTCACGCGCGCTGCTCACGTTCAAGAACACAAACGGCTGCTGGTGGCCGTTATACTGGTGGTACACTTCGTTCACTGCCTTTATCACCTGATGTAGAAAAACCCAATAGAGAAAATAACAGAACCAATAAATGTTTTAATTGGAGGGTTTTGCTCCAAATTACATCAGTTTTATTTATTTACACATCCTGTTTGGACAAGCCGGCAGTACCTTAGTGGGCTCGCAGGGTCTGGAGTTGATGAAGTAGAACTGCCGATCGTTGGAACCTCGTCCTTGTCCGTGGGCACAACTCGAGACGAAGCCCTCCAGTGTAAGTAGCTCCGTAACCTCCGCAACGTTCACTTTCAGACTCAATTCCTCCAACATCTCTTCCCTCGGAGCTACGGTTCTTATCTCCAGTAGACTGTTTAGCTGACAACATAGTGGTCAGAGAAATTAAGGTGAGTAAAAACATTAATTAGTAATTGAGTCAGATAGTAGACGTGAAAAGATATGTTGTGTTACTAACTCCATGTTTTATTGGCAAAAGGACTGGTTGTTATTTATATTGTTATTTGACTGGGACTCGTGGCGTGGTCCTGTAATCCAGCTTCATGGAGGTCAGGTTTTGAGGATGATATAGGTCTAAAGCGGCTCAGATAGTCTCAGTGATCATCTGATGATATCGCATCAACTCCCACCATCGTTTAGACACATCAGACCATCACCTGCATGGTTTGGAAGTCACGTTAAGCCGTTGGTCCTTGTATTTCCATTTGTCATTGGGCTATTAATTAATGACCTATTCTAAGGAAGAGTCGGCCTTAGTGTGTAACAAGACTACACCTCATAACTCATTACTACCACTCATCACACTCATCCTTCACCACATATTTGCCTTAAAATACCCTCATGAGAGTGACTTAACGTGACTTCCGAACCACGAAAGTGATGGTCTGATATGTCTAAACGATGGTGGGAGTTGATGCGGGTATCATCAGATGATCACTGAGACTATCTGAGCCAGCTTTAGACCTATATCATCCTCAAAAACTGACCTCCATGAAGCTGGATTACAGGACCACGCCACAAGTCCCAGTCAGTCAAGGAAGCTACCTGTTTAGAGCCAAAGACGCAGACGATGTTTTCTCTGACCGAGTTGCAGGCTTGCGTGGAAACAACTACGTCCCGCCCACCTTTCTTCCTCTGGTGCATACAGGTTATTCTACAAACAAAACCACTTTTTAGGTTTCATTATACTCAAACCTTTAGAAAAAAATTTTTTTTGGCTATTTATACATTTGTTTTCAATGTTAAAAAACTAAGTCAACGGGTTTTAACCATGGACTAAAATCCACATATTTGTGTAGCTTAGACTTAACCCTTTGCGGTCTCATTTTATTTTTAAATTTTCATAAAAAGCCTCCTGTATGGGTTTCCCCAGTCTCCTGTAAGCAAAATTTCAGCAAAACCGCTCTCTGGTACAGTGCATTACCAGTCATTGAACCACTCCTCTAAGCGCGGGGATTTAGCGCCTCCCTAAGCTCAAAAAGTGCCACAGCCGCTTCACTTGATTTGATGAGCCATTTTCTCTTCAGTGATCCTCAGCGGGTCATTGTGGCCCCCGCACCCGGCATGATCCAATGACTAGCATTGCACCGTACCAGAGCATCCGGTGGGTTTCAACCCACGCTGACAGGCAGGGGGCCAGCTGTCCTTCACTATAACCACTAAACCACCGGGCTGTTTGTCGTGGGCTGTCAAACTCACACGTGAGTAGCCGTCGGGGAGGGGGGGAGGGAGTGGTAGTTTTGGTGTTTTACTAGGTGCCGTTAGTGTAGCATAGTCCTGCATATCAGAGATTGTTTCAACCGCAGCCTATACTGGACATCCGCTCAAGGAAATAGCTTGTCAACCTATAGTGGACCACAGAGACCCAAAGGGTTAAGGAGAGACTTTAATATAGACTTCGCCTACATATTTTAGGTAGTCTTCGCATGTATGGTCTATTTTTTATTTTTGACAGTCCATTTCAGAGGTTAAGTTAGTTTATCTCAGGTTAGAGGAATGACCAACACATCACTTAGGTGCTTGGCCTCGAAGCGGAATGCTTCTGACAGAGACAGCAACACTTTTAGGTAAACTTCAACGGAGCTTTATTTTTTAAGAAGGTTTACAGTAGGCCTATTCATCAAATATTATTTTCAGTATAGCCGTGACAAAATAGTAAAAATTTTGTCTGAAACCGAGTGGTAATGTTGTGTAAGCAGCCAGTAAGAGCCAGTGGGTAAATTAAAAAAAAGAAAGGTTTGTGCGAAGAAAAGAAGAAGTTAGGACTACAAAATCCTCTCTACCACTCAACCTCGACCTTTACCTAGCGTAACCATTTTGGTAGTCACTTTAAAAATGTAAGTGGTGACTGCGGGGATCAAAACCAGCGGAGAGATGAGCTAGGATACTAACGATAGCTGCAATAAAACTCCTTTCAGATTGCCACACTTTTTCAAGAAGAAATTCCCTCGCTTTTACAGGTTTTCCAGACCATTTCAGGCATTTTCCAAGCTTTCTAATCATCATATATATTTAGTCCGGATGTTATTTTAAATTGTACACACATTCTTGGTGACTACTTTAGCGTGCTACTTTTTTTGTAGTTAAGGAAGTAGCGGCAATTTCTTTAATTATTAGTTTAAGGATCAGCGTATACAAACAAAGTTGCCATATCCGGGGTGAATTGTGCTAATTCCTTCTGTTACTTTAAGTCCTGCTAACATCCCAAACGAATTGAAATTTCAGTAGAGTACGCATACGTACTTGACACCAGTGGAGACTAGACAGTAGGCGTACAGCAGTTGCGTCATCTTGGCGAATTCTCGTTTCAAGTTGCGATGAAACTCCTTGTGCCTCACCGGTAGCGTGCTGAATATGTTCTCCAGAGTCACTGTGGTGCCAACCTGATCCACAGATTAAATAGCCTATGAGATAAACTTAACTCTAAGGCTTTGACAGCCGGTGTCACAAATTTAATTCTTTTAGTTAACACTGTGTCAAAACATCATTGTAATTTGCTCAAAATATTTTGGCCTCGCTGAGTACCATCTTCAGTCACTAAAGCTATCATCAGTGACTGAAGATGGTACTCCACAGAGAGACCAAAATATTTCAAGCAAATCATAATGATGTTTTGATGCGGTGTGAACCGGAAGAACTACGTTATAGCCTATGATATACTAAAGTTTTCGCATAACTTGTAAAATACTATTTCTAATTCCTATTTTACTACTACTACTATTTTTATTTCTAAAGGAAATTCGCTAAAAATGTCTATTAACTCTCCGTCCAGTCTACCAATGTCCTTACCTGACGAGCCACCGGTGTGGTGGAGACAATCTTGCCATTATGGTCGAACACCAGAGCCACAGTCAGCTGACGAGTGTCGAGTCGTCACAGTCAAGACACTCAGGGAGCAGAGAGAACTCAGTGCCTCACCTCGGAAACCAAACGTCTCCACAGACACTAAGTCAGAGAAGTCTTGTAGCTTTGACGTGTGGTGCTTCAATGCTGCGTAATACAGTACATCTTGTCACTTCAGGGAGAATTAAAGGAGGGGTTAAAAAATAAAGACTAAATTTGGGTATTAGCCTAACATCTAAAAGGCATATACAGTGGAACCTTGATATAACAAACCTCAATACAACAAAATCCTTGATATAACAAATTTTTCAAATCCCCTTCAATTCTCCATAACACTCAAATTACACCTCTATATAGCGAAAGAAACACTTTGAAGACCCTCGATATAACGAATTTTGGTCCCCCAAAAGCCACAAGCAGTACCTCAATATAACGAAATTCAGGAACTCTTAACCTCTACATAACGTAGTCTACCTCTATATAACTAATTCCACTCATTCAACCTCTATATAACTAATTTCCTCTGACAGTGTAGTGCTGCAAATAAATAAGTTCAACCTAAGCCGCAGAAGAGGAGAGATGAAGATAAAGTGAAAGATGCTAGACAGTGTGGCCCTTAATGTGTTGAAAGATGTGTTTGGGAAAAAAGGTGTTTAAGTGATAGTGTTATAAATTCAATCAACGAGCTGGATTGCACTCTAGATTTAGTCCAAATCACAGGTAAACAAACTACAATTCTCGATTTCTTCCACAAAGACGATTGAAACCGATCACAGAACTCACAAAAGCAAAAATATCATTTTCCTTTGTATGTACTGAGACTTTCTACAGTATCAATTTATTAAATATGTACTCTATGTAAAAATACATGGCTTTGTTGATTATCATCTTTACTTTCCTTCTTGCCTAAAAAATATCCAGTAGGGCAACAACGGACATCTAACGATGTAGTCAGCATTGATAGTGAACGTTATATTGAGGTATTTGTTATAGATTTTGTTATGTTGAGGTTGAACACCAAAGTTTGCAAAACCTCTATATAACGAAATGTGTCTGGTTTCACCTCAATATAACAAACCTCGATTTAACAAAATCCTTGATATAACGAATTTTTACAAATCCCCTTGACATTCGTTATATTGAGGTTCCACTGTCCTTATTTTCACAATATTTTTGAGAATAAAATCGTTATTAAATACTAGTTTTAGAGGCAGTATCTGCAAATTTCAGGGAAAGAACCCAAAGAAAAATTCTGCCCTTATACAGAAAAATCAATTAACCCATAAGTGTCAGACCCAAAGTTGAGTTTGTACATCGTCTATACTCAATAGTATTATATCAAGGAGACTAACTAAACACTTTGGAACTCAGCTACGATGGTAAATGGAGAACGTAAAGCGTTTCAATTTTTTAAACGTTAGTCCGTTTAAACCTGAGTCAACATATTAATGTATCTCACACTGTATGGTTTCTTCTAAAATAACTCTGACCATTTGGTAGGCCTGCAGTACAACAAACCAATTATATGAAAAACAAAATAGTCCATTAAACAGTCCACACTTATAATCGGATATATGCAAAAAATATTGCATTCAAGAAAAATCTGTATTTGTCTAGAAGAGTGACTTATGATTTCATGAGCTAAAACTGATTTAACACGATGTGGAAAAGGCTCCTAACTATATAAAAATTTGTTTTGGGGTGGGCAACTTATTTAAAAGTGGCTTAAAGTGGCTTTAAAGTTGGGACTATTCTATGATCGGCGGACGCGGTGCGAACTGGCACTCTGTGGCGACAGTCTCTGTCACCCACTTCAAATTAACTTAAAGGTGAATAAGTTATTATCGTGAAGTTAGGTTAGGTTAGGTTATTTTTATGTTGAACATATTTAAAAGTGGCTTTAAAGTTGGGACTATTTTGAAGCGAAGGCGCGGACGGAGTGCTGGCACTCTATAGCAGACCTAGCGACAGTAACTGTCACCCACTTCAAATTAACCTAGAGGCTGAATAAGGTGTTATTGTGAAGTTACGTTAGCAAAAGTTAAGTTAGTTTATTTCTTTTTGTAAAAACATTGTTTTTAATGGTTTCCGCAACTTTCCCGAAGTTAAAACATCGTTATTTGCTCTTTTTGGAAGGTTTGAACTTGTGCTAAAAATCCATAAGTCACTCTTCTGGGTTTTTACCGAAAAATCAGGTCAAAGTTATTGGTTACTTACTTAGAGCTTGAAAGTTATGAAGTTCTACACCGCTGCCGTTGTCCGACACTTCTACAAGTTCACTGCCGTAATCACGAAGTCGGACTTCCACCGCGGTCGCTCCTGCGTCTAGACTGTTCTCCACGAGTTCCTTCACTGCCACGGCAAGACTCAATACAACCTGCCGAGGAAATATACAACATCTGCTAATGTTATAATAGGCTACCACTCGAGATGGAGAGTGAGAGTAATGAGTGTTTTAGATGGCCGATGATGCGTCATCCTGTTACTAACAAGGACAGACTGTTCCCAGATTTTCGACTGGAGAATGACCAAAGGCTTTGCATGATTTCCAAACCAGGGAGAGTGGGGATTGTGAAAATTTGTTACTGCAGTCTAGGTAATTGAACCTGTTCATTTTGAGGCATAGCTTGAACTCTACTGTTGAGCTATTACCACCCCTGGTAATACTCATGACTGCAGATCTCCCCATCCCATAAGCTTAAGTGACATAGCTCTGCTCTGTGATAACTAGCTAAATACAATGGGAAACATACCTTACCCTAGCCCCAGAAAGCTGTCAGGCATTATGTTTTATGCTAGCATGTTATTCATGGCATTAGATTTATAACCTAAGTTTGTTAGAAATATATGTAGCCTTATCAGCATTTGAGAAAAGGTCAATGGTGGTCCAAGAAATTTTCCTCTGATAAGAATATTGGGGCCAAAACAAATTTGTATCCCTTTATCATGAGTACTATTTTGCTTAAATAAACAAATAATCTGTCCTTGTCTTACCTGTCCGGAACAGATTCTGTGAACTGCTTCTTTGTTTAATTGCTTTAATATAAGGTGAGTTGTTCGAATCCATTATAATTCACTTTAGTTATAAATTATTGAATAAATATTAGTTGAATTTTTACATTGATATGAAAAAAGAAATACAGGTTAGAGGTTAAACATTGACAAGTGAGAGAAATAGCAGACACAAATTTGGCGCCTCGAATCCAAGCCAGCGGTTTTTCAATCCCGTAGATATCTTTCTATAGACATGAGATTTTCCTGTCTTATTTACTATAACAACTGTTAACTGCGTATGACGGTTGAAACTACGGCATTTAAAAAGTATGTACAAACTGACAGGCCACGGTGAGAAAGCTGGACTCTGTTTGAATGTATTATAACATTTTTGATTCATTTGATAGGTAACATATTTTAGAATCTGTTACGTGAGATGGATTTACTTAACTATTTCTTTAAATTCTTTATTAATTTTAAAAGAAGTTTTTCTTTTTTGAAGGAACCTCTACACGGGGTTTTGCCCACTGCTGAGGCCCTAATATTTTCTAATTATATGTTTTTTTTAAATTATATGTGTATTAGAACCATTGATTTTAAATGCATATTTAAAGTCAATGATTAGAACTAGTTTTATGTATATTTTAAATTGTATTAATTATGAATATGCATTTGTAGCGTATGAATATGTGTGACAAGAATGTTCATTTTGGATTAATATTGTAAACAACTATTTTGTATATATTTTTGAGAAAATAAATTCATTCTTATTTATAAAACACAGATAAAAGAGTGCGAAGTGTAGTAATTTTTGTTGATGGACTATTTTCTGCAAATAACATTCTTTGTTTCATTTGTTACAACATCAAACAAACCCAAATAAAATCTACTAATACCCAAATATAATCTAATACAAAAATATGGGGTTAAAAATTTTAATTCGAGAAGCAAAATTTTAAAAGCGCTATATTTTTAATCGTTTTGTCCGAGATCTGGAAAGCCTAAATGACACACAAAGATAGTTTACGGCTTTCATTCCAGGTAGTCCTGGTGGAGGCCTTCTTTTTCGTGTGACGTAGCCAATGACGAGCAACATCAGTGACGTCACTGTCCGCTTTCAACCACAGAGTACCACGGTTTCGCCACAGCGCCAATCAATGAACGTTTCAATTCAAGAAGAGTTGTACAGAAACACTGCCGCTAGAAAGCAGCACCATCCAATAAACTATCCAGGTCAAGAGAAGCTAGTACCAAAACTGCCGCCAGGCTACAGCACAATGCGGACAATCTGTCCGCTGCGGCACTACGTAGTTCCCGTTTTCCCCGCAGTGGCAGCACCGGACAGTCTGACAGATAATGTTAAATTGTTGTATAATTATATTTTCTCTGTCACACGGTTAAGTAGTATTTCAAGTAGTGCTGCACTCTAGCGGGTATAACTAGAAGTAACGACAATTTTGGTGAAAACAGTATTCAAAATTCATTTTTAAGTACTGTAGCTGTTGCATTCTAATGAGTTAAACTAGAAGTTACAACCGTGTAGCTGAAAACTAGTTGAGTGAGCTAAACAGTTAAATGAGCAAGGGTCAAAAAGACAATTTTGGGACGAGTGATGAATGATACTTTTTGTTATGCAAATAATAATTCACATCTCAGCAGTCTAAAATAAAATTGTTTTGAAGAAACAGCTGTTACATTGATTTACAAAGTCAGTGGAAAGTTCAAAACAAACTTGTTACAACAGCTGATGTCCATACCACAAAAAGATCATTAAAATAATGATATTTTGGTTCTCTTTGTTTTCTAAAAACAACAAGATGGGCAGATTTTAAAAACAGTACTACGCTGAGTGGACGCTCTTGGTTACTAAAAATTCATTGATATCATGGCAAAATGCTGAATCTTTAAAGAGCTTACGTATGAAGTATCCATGTCAAACAGTATTGGACTATTGGTATTAGGTAAAATAAAAATATCCAGAAACAAAATTGAGTAATTGTTTTTAATTTAAAGCCAACTATAAAAGTGTAATTACATGTGTAATTTATGTGCCTTTAAACTTCAATCATAACATCACATGAATTTTAAAATAAGTACTTAACATTACAACGATAAATTATATTTTACAAAAAATATTTAACTAAGACTATGATTTGAAACATTTTAGAATTTGAACCACCAAACTCAAAACTAACCCTTGTAGCGCATGAGCATATGCAATCGAAGAAGCAATGTTGGGTGAACTTACGGTATTTTAAAAATAGCTCGCTATTAAACTTCAAAAAAGTAGCGTTCCTCTTCCCAACACTGCTAAAAGCAGGTGGAAGTTTAAGCAAGAAATAAATTCTGCAGACACCATAGTTCGTTACAAGTTAGATTCATTACTAGTACAATTACAAGAGCCAATTTAGTTAGTAAGACAATAAGGTATAGTAACAATAATATTAATATTCGTACCTAAACTATTCATTTACAAACAAACTGAAATCAAAAATTCATTCACCACCATATGTTACATCATTTTCTTTACTAAACACTTGATGTTAATATTAATTAGAATCATCTCAAGTAGTGTTCGCGCATTTTACAGAATATTATTGTAAGTAAACAATATTTCTGTCATACCATTGATACACTTACAGACTCCTAATACAATTAAGTGATGGACTTTGTTTAAAAAATCACCCATACAAGTACAAAAACATTTTAATATTTTTTATATAGCCTAATTCAATAAAATTCAACGATTACATCAGTATATTTTAACAACTACAACAATAAAAACATATTCAAATATCAGTTTCAAATCCTTTCCACAAACATCCTGCGTTGAACGTCCTCACGGGTCGTGGAGTTCAGCCATTATTTACAACGGAAGCATTACGATGCGAGCGTTTATTCAGCGCTTGCTGTTGAGGGTGGCGCGGCGCCACACGGCGCTCGACGTGCGAATGCGCTTCTTCACGGCGAAGCCCTTGAAGATCTCGGTAGGGTCGGGCATTCGCGGGTTGTTCTCGAAGAAAGCATCCCTCATCGAATCAGTGATGAACTTCTGGTGCTTGAGAACCGTGCGGCGGGTGTGCGCTGTAACAAGACATAAAACAACTGGACTTTAGCAAATAGTAAACTTCACAAATTCTGACGAGAACACCTTTGACACAAACCGTACCGGGTGTTTTAATCTTTAACTACTATACTGACGTCTCACAGACTGCGCCGTAATTCCTCCCCTTGTCATACACAGGACAAGGATGAAGGTGGCCCTTCATCACAGGAACGGCTGTGGCCCTCTACTTTTCAGTCGGGTAAAGGTCTTGTAAGGAGTGTAATTTTCCTTGATGACTTTCGGGGCCTTTTAAATTTCACCAAACGAGTTTTGTTGCTACTCTTTACACTCTACAATCTCTCTATGATCATGTAAGAGTAATTTTGTGGTGGGAGTAACTCTTCAGTTACTAATAAAAATTAGTACACTTTCTCTGGGTGTAACTCCCTTGTCATGAGCAATGCTGCTTACGTTGAGCCCAGGCGGGGATCACTTTGCGGGGGTTTTCTTCGTCTTCACTGGAAATGCCGTAATGGCTCTTAGGCTCTAGCAGTGATCTCTCGTCTCTTGCTGGTGTGATCTCGTCGATGGCAGTCGGTGTGGGCGTCTAAACAGTCTCCGCAGTAGAACAGGATATATGTTAGGCTCTGAAAATAGCAGTGATCTCGTCAGGTCCGCAAAAAGGGTTCAAACCTGTGAAGCTGTCTGAGAGCAGATTTGCTTTGATTAGCTGAAAAAACTGGCATTTTTTTGTTTTCCAGGTAAGAGGATAATGTGTTAATTTTAAGGTAACGCGTCTAAACGCGGTCAGAATTAAAGCTGTTATTCCATTTTCAAAACGATAAAACCGATCACTATAATGTCGTTTGGAAATTTCCGTGTACTATAAATGGAATTATTTTGTAAAATATCAGTAGACCGTTCGCAGGCCATCTTATATATGTCAAAAGATCAGCGAACAAATGAAGAAAGCCAGAAGATCGAAAGGAGCAATGCTGAAAATCGAAGACAATTGGCAAATTCCATTTTTCAAAAGAAAGGTTGAAAGACCTATTGATTTTTCGCTGGCAAGATCTTGGGGCCAACATAGAAGAACTGAGAAGTTAAAAGCCTGTCAGGTCGTGAAGTTAAAGTACATTGTGATGCTATGATCTGGCAAAAAAGGGTTCAAACCAGAAAGGAGGTGGTTGTTTAGTGGGTAGCGAAGATAACACAACTGCAAGCATCATAACATCAAAATATGCAACCCCTTTTAACCCTGGAGTGTCTTCCAGAGTATCTGAGAGCAGATTTGAAAAATATATACTGTATATGGATTAGTACCGAGTAATAGGAAATTCCAGAAAAAAACTAATATATTAATAAGGATCTACCTTAAAACAGTATTTTTTGTTTTCCAGGTAAGAGGATAATGTTTGGGAAGGCAGGGTTAATTTTAAGGTAATCTTCGGCTTAAGGGAATTTTGACAATAATTTCTTGCCAATTTCTTTTAGTAAAATTACGTAACTAAAATACATAATTTAAACAATATTTGTTTCAAACATTTTATGTCTGATTGGAGTAATTTTCAACAGGAAATTGAAGTGTCTTTAATTATAAAGAAATAAACAGCTTGGACAATTCCTATTAACTGAAAGTTACTATGAAAAGTCCAAACCAGTAATTTTGTTTGATTTTCTGGGTTTAAATACATGCAAATAATTTATTTACCTATTGGAAACCTGTCCAGCCCTTGGCTTATGGTACTAGGCTTTTGGTAAAGTATCCTTACCAGTTAAGTGTTTAACTAAC
The DNA here is from genome assembly GCA_018831715.1 of Matsumurasca onukii. Classification (NCBI taxonomy): domain Eukaryota; kingdom Metazoa; phylum Arthropoda; class Insecta; order Hemiptera; family Cicadellidae; genus Matsumurasca; species Matsumurasca onukii. The sequence goes on from CM032067.1 coordinate 19,622,179, forward strand.
GTCAAACATTTCCTTAAGGTTAAATAAAAAGTTAAAACACTTTTTCTTACCCCTGCTTTAGCTTTGGCACTGTTGATAATGGCAGTTTTGTTGAGTTTAGCGGTTTGTTTGGATTTTTCTGCCTCTGCCAACCTGAAACAAGTAAAAATCATGCTTCCTCTGTTTTGAAAAATACAATCTTCTCAAACGCTCCTCTTGTAGTTCCACCCGAATCTTCTAAATTTTGTCAAGTCGTTGCCTCGAGTTCTTAACCCTTCAGCGTCTTAAGCCGCCCACATAGGACGGCGTCAGTTAGATTAACGCGTCGGGTCCGCGTGAGTAATCAAGCAGGTACACTAGCGCCCCTAGCAGAGAACGCAGATACTCTCACCCTCCCCCCCCACGCCAACTCACCTGAGTGTTTGGCGGCCTGGGGCAATCAGCCCGATTCGGTCTACTGGTTAAAGTGACAGTCAGTTGGCCCCTGACTGTCCCAAGTGTGTTGGTTCAATCCCCTCCCGGGCTCCCGCTGGTGCGGTGCAATGCTAGTCATTGAATCACTCCGGGCGCGGGGCCACAATGACCAGCTGAGGATCACTGAAGAGAAAATGGCTCATCAAATCCAGTGACGTGGCGAGAGGCATTTTTGAGCTTAGGGCAACGCTAAAACCCCGCGCTTAGAGGAGTGGTTCTATGGTAATGCACCTTACCAGAGAGAGCAGTTTTGCTAAAATTTTGTTTACAGGGACAGGGGTCATTACATTATTCAATACAACTAATAAAAAATAATTAGGCTTTAAAAAACATCATTTAAAAAAATAGTGGGGTTAATAAATTACTTTTAAGTAAAATATGCAAACATTTATTGTTGAAAAAATCTGTAGAAGTCTTCGAAGTTTTACTTGACTAACAATGATTTGAGAACAGGTAAAATTCACATCAGGAATAAATGGGGTTTACTCAAGGTTTTAATAAAAATTTTCATCAGGTATTCTCTTGTTAGCAAAAATATGCAACAAGTTCCTTGAAAGTTTTAGAAACATCAATAACCTTGACATTTTACCCATAAACGAATCTTGACTAACATAAAATTCTGTAGAACCTTCAAATTTGTAATAAAGTTTTACTTGAAATTTACACAATTTTGTTTAAGAATCAACCAGGTACTTATTCACAACACAATATGAACATAAACTAAGGTAAAACAGTTATAACACGTTCATTACTGTCGTCTCTGATCGGGAACGAAGCACACTGAATTCGGGAGTATCGATCTCGGTTTGGTGACGCTCGGCAGTGCCAGCTAGATAATGCCTGTGAGACGAATAGGATTTTTACAGCGTGTGGAAGTAAGCTAGTTTTATTTCGGGTGGGAGCTTATTAGCACAGTTTGTTTTTTTTTTACTCCTATATTCACTCAGTAAGGTGTACTTATTTTTAAATGTGTTAGCATGACCAAAATAATGTTTTTTTTCCAGCAGTGAATGTGTTAAAAGAGATCTCTAAAGAGAGGATATTTCTTGATTTTCTTTATACTAAATTACATCATAGTGTCATTACAACTTTTATACCAAAATTTGAAAGAAATAGAGTTATTTATTTTCACACTACAGTCAACTCTCGATTATCCGGGCTAGTTAAGGGGAGGAGAGGCACGGATAACCAAAAAACACGGATAATCCAAAACTAGACCAAAAATTGACGAAATTGAGAGGACGTCTGCTCTACCACCCCGTACTGCACAACAAGCAATTTAACCGTGTTGCCATTTACCGTTTTCTCAATTATTTCAAACTTTAGGTGAATTGATAAAACAGTTCGTTTCCTCTTCTTATCCATCACTAGGTCACACGTGCATAAACTATAGTCTCAACTGCACCACTTTCACTTTGACACTGACAGGTGTCAGTGACCTTGGCTGAGAGGCGAGGCGAATATCGCTGCAACGGTCGATTCCTGACTCAATCTCACTGCAAGTGTCTGGCGGCGCGAGGATACAACACACGCGGTGTAGCGTCAGCTGTATCGATCCGCGCTGTCCTTGAAGTAGCCTCAGTTTTGCCCAGAGATTACACAATATTGCGCAACAATCACAGAGCGTGTAATTAGTGAAACCAGTATGTGATCCCTTTACTGTATTGGCAATTTCTTTTTCTTTCATGACATCCGTTCCAATGGTAGTTGCTCATTATTTCAATTTTTTTCTAGTAGCTGACCCGGTTGATCCGCAACCCGGATAATAAGCACCCGGTTAGTCGAGAGTTGACTGTAGTTGGGAGCTGAAACTACTCACCTTTGCTCTGCAGCCTTCTGTAGTCTTTGCTGCTCCATTTCTCGCTCTTTCATCGCTAGCTCCCGCTTGTGCTCTTCCTCCTGAAAAAACCATTGATTTTTTATAACGTATTTAGTGTATTAATTAACCTGTATTATCAATTTCAGCTGTACTTGTTAGTATGCCAACGTAACTATTTGAACTAAAAATATATTTTTTAAGATGACCAGTCTCTTTGGAGTTTATTTCATACTAGCTTTGTTTGTTACACCAAAGGAGAAACATTAAGGATTATAAAAAAAGTTTTTTGACTTACACGAGAGCTTTACATCCCTAATGGCCATGTTTTTTAATTCAGCCTTAACCGGCAGTTAAAATTTAACCAGCAGCCAGCCAATATTAAAGCTGGACGTTTTTTGAGGTTTTATTTTATTTTATTTATTTTAGTTTATTCAAAAAACCCTACTTTTAAGGTATAGAACATAAACATACATTGACAACAGATATAAATAATACTTAAAATTTTAAAACGTCCAAGTTGTAAAAACATTCATTAACTAGCCAGTTCTTCAATTTGTTTTCAAAATAAATTTTGTCTTCAAAGGCCAAATCTTGAATTTGTTTTGGAAGTGTATTAAAAAGTTTTCTCCCGATGAACACAGGGGTTTTTTCAAATTTCTTCAAATTGTGTTGTTCACTTGAATGGAATTTTAGTCTTGTGTTATATTTATGGTTAAGTTTTACTTTGTCTGTTTTGCTTTCGCACTTAAGTGTTACAGTTTGTATTTAACTAGTTTAGCATAATGTATATTGTATACATGTAAAATTCAATTAAGAATAACTTTATTGGAAGAATAATCTTCAATCATTTGTCAAAGTGTTTTGAACATTGTGTGAAAATGTAAACATTTCATACTGTAAACAACTTAAACAGTGGAGTTAACCTGCTGGTTAGCATGTAATTGAAAAAACAGCCCTGAGTAACTATATAAGTTTCAGATAGCCTACATAAACAATATTGTCTGGCGACCAAATATGGTAAAACGGAGTGTTAGTATTTTTGTTGAGTGTTGGTTTTATGTTTAGATGGCCTTTAAAATAAGAAATCACACGGTAGGGGTTTTCATAAAAACTTCAGACATAACCACTTAAACCCAAATGTTCAGGTGAACCACAACAAAAAGTACTTAAGGACACTCTAATTAAATGGCATATTTTCCAAGGGCATTTAAAAATGTTCCTCGGTTTACAAGTTGGAAAGGGAACTTTTGACACATTCTATATAAAAACCATAAGATGGCCGTCCACACAAACTCATTTCCTGTGTAGCTGAACCATCAAACATTAATTTCTTTGAGAGGCAGAGGCACAGCGCCACGCAAAAGGATTCACAATCAGACTTTCCAATACCCAACTCCAACCTTATCATAATTAAATATAAATTCAAAATTGATAACACTACTTTGGAGATATCAACTATGTTTGTTAATACCCTTAATGGCGGCTGGTAGCCTAAAGCATTGCAGGACCTAATATAAATGGAAATATATTTTGTTTTTGAAACATTGACTCACTTTGGGTTACTATAATTATTGAACAAAGTTTGAAGAAACTAAACAAAGTACCCAGTTTAAAAAAAATGTATTTTCTCGCGACAGGTTTCGTCTATAAAGCCATCATTTTGGCGAGTACATCAAAACGAAATATTATTTCTTAATATAAACATAAAGTAAATCTAATCCATATGATCAAGTAAATTAAAAGCTAGTTTAAAAATGGTAAAATAAACAGCTAAAAATATTTTCTTTTATATGTAAAACGTGATCCATGATGAAATCTTCTTATTTTTATTTTATATATTTTGTCAAAAATAGGGTTCCTGGTATTTACGTGGGTAGAATTAAGTATGTTTCCAGGATCTTTAGAATTCCTTAGGTAAATATGCAAGTCTCCTTTATAATTCATCAGTTTACCTTTTCTTTCATATTCTAAAATTTCTAAATTGTCTTTGATGCCTTTGTAAGTGTGATTTTCATTTAGTATATGCTCAGCAAAGTTAGATTTCATTGTTGTGAGATTGTTTGATTTGATAGCTTGTATGTGCTCACGAAATCTTGATTTGAAACTTCTGCCTGTTTGGCCAACAAAAGCTTGGGCAGTCTGAATTTTCTTTACTGATGAATTGTAAAGAAGACTTGCATATTTACCTAAGCAATTTTAAAGATCCTGGAAACATACTTAACTCTAACGTAAATACCAGGAACCCTATTTTTGACAAAATATATCAAATAAAAAATAAGAAGATTTCATCATGAAGCACGTTTTTACATATAAAGGAAAATATTTTTAGCTGTTTATTTTATTTTACAATTTTTATACTAGCTTTTAATTTACTTGATCATATGGATTAGATTTACTTTATGTTTATATTAAGAAATAATATTTAGTTTTGATGTATTCGCCGAGATGACGTCTTTATAGCCAAAATCTTTATCGCGAGAAAAATACATTTTTAAAAACTGGGTACTTTGTTAAGTTTTTTTAAACTTTGTACAACAAATGGAAATATATTTCCTTTACCTAAGACTTATCATTAGTCATTACTCTACAGTCTACACCCTCAATGACATAACGTCTTCACCTGCTCTTTCAATCTGGCGAGTCTAGCAGCCTCCTCTTGCCTTCTCCTCTCTTCGTGCTCCTTAGTTTTCTGCTGCATCAACAGCTTCTTCTTCATCATTTCCTCTTTCTTCTGCTTCTCTTTTTCAAGGTGAATCTGTCGCAGTTTCTCCTCCTTCTCTTTCTCTGCTTTAGCGGCCAAAAGCGCCTTCTCCCTCTCTGCCGCCTCTCTGGTCACATTCTGGTTCTTCTCCGGAAATGTTATTTCACCGTTTCCTGCAGAACAATCGCAGTTTAAACTACATTACTACATATTCGTAATACTATTACTGAGTGCATTAATTTCCAGCCATTGTCTTTGAGGGTCTATTTTATTGTACTAAACCTTGCCACTGACCCCATCTTTTGTCTTCACTAGTAGACCCATGGTTGCTCATCACGACATTTATGACTAGTCTGAAACGGTTGGCCTTCCCACTTTTAGGTATCTGCAGCCCTGGTAGCAGCAGGTTTGTCCACTGTTTTTGCCCCTTGTAATTATGAGTGACATTGTTGGCCCGATGTCACTGAACAGTGACCTGTTAATCAAATCCCAGCTGATTATGTAGAAAAGTTATCTTCAAATGCCCGCTGCACTAACTTTTTGGGCCCTTCTTGTTTTTCCATTTTTGGGTAAAAGCGATTTTGACTTTTTATTGGATTAATGGAATGCAACATCGCATATATCTAAATATAAGGTTAGAATCGCGTTTTGTGGTGCGCGAACGACACGCAAAAAATGTCTGTAAAGAAGGACAAAAAAGTTATTGGCAGACACGAACAGTTGATGAAGCTGGCAATTTGATGATAACTTTTCTACATAATTAGCTCCTATTTCTAGGACTTTTCTTCAGTCAAATCTACTGGATAAAAGTTTCAAGTAAATTAAAATTAACTTTACTTACGTTAAAAATAAACTTACACTTATTGTTAAGTTCAAGATATCTCAAATGGCCATTTTAATATCTCAAAATTATTTATTTTTAAGATCAAAATTTGTAGGGCCTAAACCAAAAATAGATTATTTATCCCCAAAATTTTGCCGCCCTTAAAATTTGTCACTTTAGGCACGTCCCTAATCTGCCTATTCGGGAATACATCACTGACCTCACTACTTAACTACTACAATTTAAGTAGTTCTGATTATTTGTTTACAATTTTCTCTCCTGAACAGACCCCTGGATCTACTATACTTGCTTTACAGAAATGAAAAACTGTCATACCTTTTAGTTTCTTCTGCCGAGGCCTTCAAAAGCTTCTCTTTATTTCTGGCCACTTCTTCTTCTTTAGCTTTACGTGCGGTTCGCTTTTCTTCCTTCATTCGCGCCTCCGTGTCTTCTACTACTGGCCGATGGATGACTGCCGTGCTGACGGCCGTCGGCATGGGACGAGGCAAGGAACTCGGTGTCTTCCCCTACAACACGATACAGGTTATACAAAGTGTTCAGAAACCCTTTATGATAATCACTACACCATCCGGCCTACCTATTTATACCTTTAAATTTAGAGAAGTACTTAAATCTGAATGTTTATCCGAAACATGTCAATAGTGACTTTAAGTCAACAGGCTGGAAATAAAACAAATATAATTTAAATACTATGACAAATGACTTATTATAGATCTTAATTTGTATAAACGCTAAATAGCTAATTCATAAAAAGATTTTAAGACAAAATGTGTGGACCGAACCAGAACTTGAATCTATGCCTCTCGGGTTCGTGTCCTGGTTCGATCCACACATTTTGTCTTCAAATTTCTTTAGTTATAGATTAGCTATTTAGCATTTATACACAAAACTCTAGAATTTCTTAGCGTCGACACAAAATCAAGGTTTTCTTTGCTGATCACAACGTTCTCGTTAGCATCTGCAATAAAACTACGACTTTCATTATTATTTGCAACAATTTTTGGCTACTGTCACGATCGCTATGTTTTCTAGACTACCCCTAGCATCGGCTATGGATATCACAGTGAGTGCTACAGCACTGTTAATATCTGGTGCTTTGTACCGAGTCAGTCCGGGTTCGATTCCCAGACGCAGTGATAACTTTTCACAATGGCCACTCCCGAGGTTCGGAAATCACATTAAGCCGTTGGTCCATTCTATTGGTCGTTGGGCTATTAATTAATGACCCAATCTGGGGAACAGTCAGCCCTAGTTAGTAACAAGACTACACCTCATTATCCATCAAAACACTCATCACACTCACCTTCATTCCATATTCACCTTAAAATACTCTCTTAGAGTGGTCGGTGATCTCAAAAGCCATTTTACCTTTATCCAAAACTATACTATTCACATTAAAATATGATATTTAACAAAATAGTCAAATTTGAAATAAAATATAAGTAACATAACAAAAAAACTTTTCCAAAATCCTCTACCTCGTGCCAAATTTCTTTGAACCGGGTGTATTTGCCTTAGATGTCTTCGACTCTTTTTAACAGGCATAAAAGTCAATATCAAATCTAGTCACAAATTAGTCACCATTAAATACATAACCTTGTAAAATGTAATGAAAATTCTGATGTATGTTAAACAACAAAGGTCAGCCTTATTAGTTACCAGAACAAAAGAGTTATCGGTCAACAGCTTAAACCTATTTTGTTTGTTTGTTGTTCCTACTTATATTTCTCGTAAATCATCATCAGCCCCTGAAAATCTCATAAAAATTTTGACTAATATTTTGTTGACTAGGGTTTTTAACACTATATTTTGGCCGGTCTGTTTCAAAGTTGGAAGTTAACTACACCTAAACCAAAATATACTATACTATTGTTCACTTCACTTAAACACTGTACACTTTCACTTAAACAGGTGTAGTGTATAGTGTTAATAGTGCTCCGATGATGGCCTTTTGAGGCCGAAATGCGCATCAGCATTTGAATCTCCTTGCCTCAGGATCTACAGGCATACCAAACAAGGTAATTTGTTATTTAATTAGGTCCTGAAACCGGAATATTGAATTTGTAATATTATCAATTTGGGTCATGGCAGATGTAAGGTCCTCTTTTGAGAATACTTACATATAACTTCTCGTTTCAATGTGGCAGCTACTTTTAAAAATATTTTAAGACTCTACTAACCCTGGGTTCGGTCGTAGCTTTAATTCTCGAAGCTTGTCTAGTGACTCTTGTGCCAGTAGAGGGTGCTCCTTCTTGATCCTTATTTTGCCTTATTTTCTCATAGTCTTCGACTCTTTTTCTGACAAGCTCACTAAAAAAGTAAAATAAACAACTGAATACCCACAACATGAATAAACACATTCAAATACATAAAACAATGAAAACCAAACAGTATGATAGTCTTGAAAATTAAGCTGTAATATTGGACTATTAGTGAAACAAAGTTTAAAATCAATGTTATTATTACTTAAAATTTTAATATGAGGTGCCTTTTGAGCAGCAAAGCTAGTTTTTTACATAAAAACCTTTTGTTACAAAGAAAATTTCTGTCAGATTAAATTTCCGATTTCATACATCCTAGCATCCTTTGTAGAAAGTAGTGATGGGACGAATTCAAATCTCGAATCTACCAATTTCGGGTAAAACTTCAAATTTGAGATTCGGTCAGTTCATGTCAAATTTCTAAATTCGAATTCGACCAAATATACAACATACAAATATACATTGGTTTGCGTACGCGAAAACTCCTTGTATTTATATTTGGCATTGTACTCATTAGATTAAATTTAAATTCAACTTCAAATTCACATTCGAAGAGGCAAAATTCAAATTCGATAATTTTGTAGATTTGACACATCACTAGTAGAAACTAGAAAGTTTTTGATATTTTGTTTGTTTGTGAACATTTAAATTCTACTGGACTCACCCTACAAAAAGACTACCCATTATAACATCTTTCACATGACCTTTAAAGAAAACGAAAGGTTCATTCTTCATGGCTTTTAGTCTGTGGAATTGATAAAGCCTCTCAACCGTCATTGTAAGCTGCCAAACAAATTTGAAGTTATTTTAAGTATTCTTTTCCGAAATCAGCTCTAGCTTACCTTCCAAGGTTCGTCTGTGTTACCTATGACTAATTACTCGGAATCTCAAATCATTTAATACTCGTGATTAGAACTCACCCTTTCACTGGCGACCTTGAAGTTGGCACATCAGCAAGTTGTGACTCCGGGGTAACTTTTCCTTCTTCCGCTTTCTTCTTTTTAGATTTGGACTTGGTTTCATCATCAGAACTCTGACTGCTCGTTTTGCTCAGTTGTGTCCTGGGCAACGGTTTAATTTCCACAACAGGGCTGTCATCGATTTCCACTTCGACTGCCTTTTCTTGCTCGTTACTTTTCTTCAGTACTTTAGTCCTCGAACGAGTGTCTTCCGTTAAAACCTCTTCAGCCGGTTCTTTCTTTATAACTCTGGTCCTGGTGCGAGGGATTTCCGAGATTTGTTCAGTTACATGGTTTTCATCAAGTTCCTTTCTAATCACTCTAGACCTCGAGCGATCTTCTTTACCTTCGCAAACGTAGGTTTGGTTGCTGATTTCTTCGACAGCATCGTTGACTTTTTTCAGAACCTTGGTTCTAGATCTGATGTTGGTTTCGGTCTCTACAACTTCCACGTCACTGCCTGCTTCAGCGGCAGCCACAGTTTTCCTCGTGACTCTCTGGTCGATGTGGATACTCTTCTCTGCGACAACGTCCGCCTGGTCACTCCCACCCGTATCTGTCTGCTTTCCGCGCTTTTCTGGTCCGTTTCTCATCAACCGGTTCAACAGCGAACCCGTGGAACGCTGAACCTGAGTGTGACTCGGGCGAACTGTGAGCTAATGCTTTCCCTAGAGCTGCGGAGATGGATACATTTACAATCGGGGAAATCTGCTGCGGCGAGCTGCGCTCTTTTTCGCTCGAGCTAACTTCACTATCCGCACTTTTCCCCCCTTTCTGACGCTTTCTGCGTGGTTCTTCTTTGCTCATCGTTTGTGTTACGTTTGCATTTTCACTCTTGGCAGGATCTTCAGCAACAGCTCTAGGTGGAGTCGCTTGACTGAATAAGTCCTCACTTTTCCTCTTGTTCACAATTTTTAACACTTCCGGAGTGGAAATTCTTTGTACCATAATTTTACAGTCTTCTTTCAAGTTACCTTGTTCTTCAAAAACAGCAGCTTTCTCTTCCGTTTCATCCGAGTTACTTCCTGAAACAACCGGACAATTTTTAACAAAATAAGCTGGGACTAATGAATGAGAGGGAATAGTTATGATATGATAATACTCAACATAGTTCAAGACTGAAATACTCAACTGGAGAACTCGTGTCATTTAGCTGCTGGACCAGGCGTAATACATACAGTTAAACCAACACTTTTACTTGGTAGAACGTAGAATTCTATACGCATAATTCATCAACAGAGAAGCACTACATGATCCTTACCTGCAGACTGTTTACTACGAGTTTTCCGAGATTTTGTCGGCGGAGAGCTAACATCAGCTGGTAAGGGTTTCTTAAAATCATCAAAATCAGTCGGCCTTCTTAACTTCTTGTTTCCCATAAGATTTTTGACTCTCTCCATTTTCTCACTAACAGCCTGTTGAAATACAAGACTCTCAGAATTATCTACGGAAAGAAACTTAAAGGCTAAATACAATTAAAAATAAAACTATAGCCAAATACAGTTGTATTAATAGTTTAATTAGGTATTAAGATCAATCATAAGTTTTAATCACTTATAAAATCCTTTTCCACCTACCATATGGCCTGAATATACTGTTAACCATTATTCTAAAATGTGCTTTAAATTTTAAAGCTGAATTTTGATTGAATGGCCCAGCTTAAATAGTTAGTGAAGTAGTGGGACCAGCTTCTCTTCGGTGGGTGGAAACCAACTCTTTCCATTAGTGGTAAACAGGATTGGACTTTTCCTTTAGAGCGGGAACCAGGCAAGAAACATTTTTCTTGTTGGAAGATTTTTTTTCGACAGGATTAAAATAAACTTTTTTAAGTTTTGATTTTCATTATTATATACCCAAACAGACCGCTAGTTTTTCTGAGTTAGGTGTCCAAAGCTGGCAGTTTTCTCTTTATTTTTGTAGTTCAGATATTTTGGAACAGGAAATTTAAATATTATTAAAGATTCATTAAGAATTAAATTTTTATAATGAAAGATAAAATGTTTATAGGCTTCACCAATTCACGGTAAATATTTTCACAGAATTTTTTACTCATTATTTTGCAAAAAAGTAGAGAATAAACGAAGCTTTTATAATCAACTTGTCGATTCTGGGGATTTAAACAACATATATTTAATGTACCAAAAACAATGCTATATAGATAATTATAAAATATCATGGCTTGTCTTGGTTTCTGAACCACCAGAGTAATATTTATAAAACTTGCATTTCAATGATTTGTATGATTTTAAACAAGAATGAAATTGATTTGTAACAGAAAGCTTGAAACGTAAAATTACGTAACTTAAATAGCTGGGTTAGGTCGGTGGCGGAGGGACGAAGTCAAACAAAGGACAGGAAATTTCAGGATATAATTAGCTTATTTGATGTTCCTGAGAGCTTTCTTTACATTTGTTTAATATGATATATCTCTTCGACAAAATTTTCCTGCCCTATTTCTTTTCTTTGTAACTTTGTAACCACTGGATTGTAACGTAACGGGATGAGTAAATTGTGTTCATGTATAGTAAACCATTATTTCATGTACAAATAAAGAATTTATTATTATTATGGGTATACACAGGATTGGACTTTTCACAAAATGTTTCTTTAGAGTCTCGGGAATTCAGGCAAGTACTCAAGAACTTTTCCTTCTGACACTATTTTGATGTAGTATGCCACACCGAATTGTTTTGTATCTTAGGTGAACGGACGCGACGCGGACGCGACGCAACGGGTGTCAATAGCCGCCGCTTTAACCAACATTTTTGATAATTCATCAACGGAGAAGCTACCATGTACCTTGTTTACTTCACGAGCTTCTTCAGATTTTGTCGGTCGGACAGCTAGCATCAGCTGGTAAGGGTTTCTTAAATCATCAAAATCAGCGGCCTTAACTTCTTGTTTCCACAAGATTGGGACTCTCTCCATTTTCTCACCAACAGCCTGTTGAATACTCAGAAGTTATACCGAAAGAAACTTAAGGCTAAATACAATTAGAAAATAAAACTACACCAAATAAGTTGTATTAATTTTAATTAGGTATTAAGATCAATCATAAAGTTTTAATCACTTATAAAATCCTTTTCCACCTACCGACATAGAATGGCCTGAAATACACCAGCGATTATTCTAAAATGTGCTTTAAATTTTAAAGCCACCCAATGACTGTAATAATAAAACATTTCTGCCAGCTCACTTAAATAGTTAGTGAAGTAGTGGGACCCTCTGCAGGGAAACCAACCCTTTCCATTTGAAAAACTCACCTCTTTCCTTTAGAGGTTACCAGGCAAGAAACATTTTTTCTTGTTTGGAAGATTTCGGGAAATTTTCGTACAGGATTGAAACCTAATACTAGTTATTTAAGGTTTTGATTTTTTAACGTCCCAAGACTCCACCCTGAACCTAAGAGTGGCGAACACACAATTTACTTTACCAGAAAGGTAGTTCAGATTTTGTAAGGTGCAGATGAGTTTAAATATTACTTTAAATATTTCCTGTAACACTAGAAACGATAAAAATAGAAATTTGGGCTTCTGTATTGTTATTTACGAATATAGAACACTAGCCGAGAGTACCCGCGCTTAGCCTCGGGGCTTTCTAAACAGTTTCCTATTTATCCTTAGAAAACCCATTTAGTTTGCCTGTTGGCTCACCATCTTCTCCTTGTAAGTGTTGGCTACCTTAGAGTACAACATTTATTTTAATTTACCACGACAAACCACATAAGCTTTAAATCTAAAATAAACTACTCTTCTTTAGTTGAAAATGGAAAATTACATGGCTATAGTACAACATTTATTTTTATTTATCATGACAAACCACATAAGTTTGAAATCCAAAATAAACTAATTTTGTTTAGTTGAAAATTGAAAACTACATGGCTATAATACTACACTCTTATTTGGTTTGCACGCTGTAAAGCATGAATCGTAAGTAATATGGTCAACAAACACTGTCGGAGTTTGAGCGTGCAGTGGCGCGCTGCATCATGGCCTGTTTCTCCGCGCTGAAGCAAGCTTTCCGAGCAAACAGTTGAAGATAAGACAAAAGATCTCAGGACCATTTGTGTAGAAAATTAAATTTTAAAACTCGTATAGGCTGTCAAAAATTAAATAACTTTTACGGTTTTTCTAGAATTTTACGTGACAGTTTTGTGCTTATAAATTTTCACATGTAGTGAGGTCCTATTAATGTAAATCAGCAATCTTGAAAATAAAAATTATCAAACATGTTAACAGCCTATGCGTGTTAACCAGGTATATAAGCCACATTCCTGTAAAATCTATTAAAATTGGTCTAGTGGTATTTCGTGATTGAGGAACAGACACACACATCTTATTTTATATACAGTAGACTTATGCCAATATACAAAGTTCAGCAAAAAAACTAATACCTAAAAAACATATTTTTTTGAACCATGCGTATTTAATACTCACAGTCTCCTGTAAAATCGCTTCATTAAGAATGCTAGTAGTAGTAACCTGTCACTGACAATACCGAGTTGACTGGGTGCTGACTTTTATCTTGCTGGTTGTCAGACATCACATGCACAGCAGGGGATATCAATACATTTTTATATTTAGTTTATTATGGCATAGACACCTTCTCTCGCTTTGCGACTGTCACAAATTTACCACAGTTTTTGTACGTCATAAGCTGATTCGTAGTTGTAATATCTTTATTGTGTTTAGAATAATACTGCGGCGTACTTTTATGTGATTACCATAGGGAAAGTAAAAACAAGAGAGTGTTGCGTTCGGGACTAATTTTATCTAATACAAGCTTATTTGTAAAGGACTTAGTACATAAATTGTGAAATACGTATTTGAACTTTAAATAAATGACAGCACGCCAATTGCGTTTATTTTGTAAGACCTCGTGAGTACTGCTGATGCTCACCCAGTGTGAAAATTTGTTTTAAGCATCGTCAAAAGTAAACCGACGACGGCGTCCTCTGTACCAGTTCGGCAGTATATCGTCCCACGCAATCTTGGATATGTTATTCGTATTTCTCGTATTCTACTATACTGTATGATGAGTATTTTCGCCTGTAACCGACCAATTCTTGTAATTAACGAACAGCTCTATCATTATATTGTGTATATAGATATGCTAAACAATTAAAATGTACAGCAGTTCAAAGAGAGTGAATAATATTTGACTAGTATTTGTTATTTATTGTATGTATAACAAGCAAAAATATTTAAAGATCTACTTAACTACTAAATGCTGAAAACAATCAGCGGAATGAACCACGGTGAAGAACGAGGCACAGGCTCGCGAAGAGTTCAGAAGGGAGGCTCGCAGCCAATGAGCTGTCTGACATCGCTGTGGACTCATTACGATTCGGCCCTTCTTGCCTTTCTCTTCGCCCACACTTCTCCGAACCTGTCACTGTCTTCGCCCATCTGCTCCAATCTCATTCCAACAATCAACATTTCTGAAATTCGAGAAGCACAGCGAGTGTGACAAAGGAGAAGGTACATCCTCAGAATGTAGAGAGCAAGGATGTTTTAGAACAAAATAAACATGGGAACTCAAAAATAAAAGGGCTAACGGAAAACAGCGGCTAAGTCACTTTTGACCAATTTTTCTGGAGAGCGTTTTTAAGGTTTAAATCTAGGATGTGTGCATTAGAAATTATACATACATACACCCCATACCACTACATGACATTTTTAAAAATAAGTAAGTTTAGCCCTTCTTGCAACAACGAGTATTTTGGTAACCTAAAGGAAACCTCTGTGAGTCATCTTTCATGTTTTGAAATCAACGACACCCCTGGAAGGTTGAAGTCTTAGCATTAGTGTGAAACTCACCATCTCCACTGTCTGCCACCGTTTCGTTGGCTGTGTTAAAGTTCTCCTTGTCACTGCTTTGGTCTGTGTTACCTATTTTTATCATTCCATTTCTTATACATTGTTCGAGAATCTCCATCTCGTACAGAATATCCTGCAAATATCGAAATGACCAAGACTGCGTTAGCAAGGCGAACCTAAACATTTAATGTTTGTTAACTTATATCTAGACCAATATCATGTTAGTATTGAACAAATACAATATGGTATTACTTGCTGAGGAGGGGGAGCTTACAAATTTTTGATTGAGAGATCAAGAGTAACTCAAAATGACTTTTTCAGAATAATTTTGAAAAAAAACGCACGAGAAAGTTCATTCCCACTATTTTTGGAGCTGAAAGTTCTCCCGTACAGCATCTACAGTATATGTTTTCAAAGTACTTAAGGGTCATTTACCAAAAAAGCGGAAACAAAGGAACAGAAAATCTCAGTTACAATACTAGAAGTTTCACTGTCAATCTTTTTAAGGGACCCAAAGTTTTCAAATCACACTTTAGGCGTTCATATTCTTACTTAAGTATTAAGTTCTTTAATTGTCTTCCTTTAGAAATCAAACAAAGCGAGACTTATAGATTGTTTTTATTAAATGTAAAGAAATGGCTGTTCTGTAAAGAAGATGTTTATCACTTGCAAACTATTTATGTCTAAAGGTCGGATGTACATTTCTTTGGTTTTAATAATAAAAAAAAATATATGTATTTTTTCTTTTAGTGTAAGTCAATATTGTAACCATGTAGTTTATTGTTAAAACCCTGAAGATGTTAGCTTTAAGTATGTGCAGACGTCAAGGTCACGGCAGCGGCGGCAAATACATTGACAAATTTGAACTCATTTGTGTTTTTTAAATTCTATTTTATTTTTGCGTGGCCATAATACTGGATTCAATGGCCACTGTATTTTCCTAACAATTTCAATGTTTGTACATATGTATATATAAAGGAAATAAATTATTTATTCATTTAAATTGACTGGGACTCATGGCGAGGTCCTGTAATCCAGCTTCAAGAAGGTCAGGTTTTGAGGATGATATACAGTAGAGTCCCGCTAATCCGAACTAATTGGGACCGAACCCCGTTCGGATTAGCAAAAATTCAGATTAAGCGATTTAGGCATATATTGATGGATTTATCATATATTGACCTTATAAAGTCATATATTGAGTTTGAACGACTAATATTATATATTTAAATGTAAGAAACTGTGTATTTGAATGCTGTAGTACACTGGAATACAAAACAGTGCGGAAGTAACGTACGCAGATATGATGGGTAATACAAAGATGATGTGGCGGCAGGGTGTGTACTGTACTTCTGGTGAAGATAAGATAAGAAACCATTATCAGGTTGGCCGATCTCAGACAGAACCAAACATCCATTTTGTACACGTACTAGATTTTTTTTGTACTATAACCTTTGTAATTTACTGTAATTCCAAACTAGTACCGGTATAAAAACATTATTTGTCAAATGAAATTAATCATTAAGTAAATGGAGATGAGGTGAGGAAATAACACACACTACACACTCTTCTCAATGATCGATGTCACAAGCATACAGAGAAAATGCTGTGATTGGCTATGTAATCCCGCCCCTATGTGGTTGCCTAGCAACAGCTAATGACGTAGTAGACAGCTGATAAAGGTGCAGCTGTCCCTCACTGACAACCTGGCACCTGCCTTCCCCCTCCTGCTTACATACTGCAGCTGCTCTCTTCCCCTCTCTGATTTCCTTCTCTTCCCTTGTCCTTTCCACCTGTCATCTCTTTCTTTGCCTTCACCCCTCATATCTGTGAGCTCGTAGCTGGACAGTCTGATTCCTTCTCTCTTTTGTTACTTTTCCTGGTAGAAGCACTTAACCTACGTATTATTCCGAGTTTTTTTGTATCCGAGGTGGTCTTGGTCCCAATTATCTCGGATAATCGAGATTCTAAGGTATTTTGGAGTTTGTTATTAAACACATAAAGTATGATACAGTAATTGGAAAACCAGTTTTATTAATTTTACCAACTCAAAATCGTACAGTTTTTTCCCCCTCAACAGTGTTTGGATTAAGCGGATTTTCGGATTAGCGGGGTTTGGATAAGCGGGACTCTAGTGTAGATCTAAAGCAGCTCAGATAGTATTCTCAGTGATCATCTGATGATACCCGCATCAACTCCCACCATCGTTTAGACATATCAGACCATCACCTGCGTGGTTCGGAAGTCACGTTAAGCCGTTGGTCCTTGTATTTCTATTGGTCATTGGGCTATTAATTAATAATGACCCATTCTAAGGAAGAGTGGGCCTTAGTTTGTAACACGACTACACCGCATAGCTCATTACTACCACTCATCACACTCATCCTTCACCACATATTTGCCTTAAAATACCCTCATGAGAGTGGTCTGCACCTCAAATAGTGATTTAGTGAATCAGGCTATGTTTTTTTGTCAGGTGAAGTTTTCATCTCCAACTTTCAACAATACAACAAAAGGAAAACAAATGTAACATTTTGAATTCTCTAAAACTACAAAGGATGTAACTTTGCTTGTGTTAGTAATGCCCTTAAATAAAATATTTATTGACGTACAGGTTCAATTTGTTTGTCATTTTGCCATAAGCTTGTTACCATTTATCAAATACTATTATTCACCAAACTAGGTTATGTAAAAAAAAAGGCAAAATTTGTCTCGTTAAACGAGGCGAAGTTATGACTACAAAGTCCTCTCTACCACTCAACCTCGACCTTTACCTAGCGTTACCGTACTAATCACATTAGAAATTGTAAGTGGTGACTGCGGGGATCGAACGGACGCCACCGGAGTGATGAGCTCCGGAGTCGCGTGCGATACCAATCCGCCACGGATCCGTTCCGTAAGCAAATTAATTTGAAATAAATTTTTAAGGTCTATATAGGGTTTTCCTTACAGTTTCTAAGTATCGGCAAGGTGTTACAACTTACATCAGTTTCAGCTATGGAGCTTGCGTGAATGGCACTCAGTTGAGCGTTGAGTTTCTTGAATTTCAGAGCCACCATTCTAGTCACATTCTCCGACATCTTCGCTTTATCTTTGATCAACGAATCGGAATAAACAGTTGCGCGAATTGGTTTACAACCTGTAACAAAACATTGTTAATAGTTTAACCCTCTGCCAGTCCTTAGCCTTTAAACGCCTCCACAATTAAAGCTCTGTGTAGGCAAGTCCCTTCACCTCAATAAATCTAGCACTAACATGACCATCTGTAAGTACTCTTTTGAATCCCATGTCGATCATGTCCTAAAAAAAATGATCTCCGGGATCTATGCTTTGAAAAAACTATTCTGTTTATGTAACACACAAGTTCTAAAATCAGTGTTCCACGCCCACGTTCAATCGCATGTATCGTATGGAATATCTGTGTACGGTGGCACAACTATCGCAAATTTGAACAAAATTCTGGTATGCCAAAAAAGAGCTTTAAGGTCTATGTTAAATTTAAAAGATTTGGAATCAGTTCAGCATCAATTTATTGAATTAAAAATCTCAGGGAAAATTCAAGTAAGTTAATAACACATAGCAATATTCACAATTACTATACCAGAAACAAAAATAATGTTGTCTTGCCTCATCATAACTTAGAATTTTTTAAGAAAAAAACTTCCTGTGCTGGAATTAATTTTTAAAATACATACTAAGAGACATATATTGTATTAATGACAACACTAAATTTCAAACCAATCTAAAAGAGTATTTGATTAATAATGCTTTTTATTCTTTCGAGGAGTTTTACTCTAAGAGTAGTTACAATTGTCATTCACTGTAGCATATAGACTAAGGACTTTTTGAAGGAAACGTGATGTTTTGACACTATTCGACATGTATGCATTGCACATTTATGAATAAAGACATTTTGAATTTGAATTCATGTGAGACGAGTTTTGAATGCCTTGAGCACAACTGCATTTTCGATCAATTGAAATTGGCTATTTGGACTATCAATGCGTTTTTCCAGGGAGGAATGAATGTATGTATGAATGACTTGTGTGCATGTATAAGTGTGAATGAAACATAATTAATTTATTTGTATTTTATGTTATGTTTTGTAACACGTTATTTAATGTAAACTGCAATAAAGTTGTATATTTTTTATTGTATTGATGGCCGAATAACCTTCTCCCTGAGAAGGCAAACAATCATGAAATACACTTCTGAGCTTCGGTATTAGGTGATTAATTTGAGATACGTTGGAGATAGGAGGGTAACGCGAAATCTTCCATGGTGACTTGATAACAAAAAACATTCCAGAAAATAAATATTAACTTACTTAGAAACCTCAGCCAGTCAACCAGCTACTGAGGATGACTCTCCACAGCGAGGTTGAAACGTTTAGCAGTATTTGTATTTCAACTGTGACGCGGTGTAAACCGGAAGCCTTAGATATTAATGATTACTTAGAAACCATGTTGTGCTGTAGAAATGTTGTGTACAAGCTGTGTTGTACAGTAAAGTTGGTTTTTTTTTACTGTGAAGCACTTTACTCGTAAAATTAACCGTACTAAGTGGTATTTCAATACCTCTCTGTGATAGAATTAATATGTACTGGTTAGTTTGACACCCCTTTGGGCCACAACTATTAAAGGTTACTTAGTTTTCACATCTACGCTACAGATAATTTATTTTTTAACGATTTAGGGCTCTTGTAGCAAGGAAACAACAGTAACAATTTCATGCTACAAACAATGGCCATTATAAACATGGCTGAAATTAAAGCTAGCATTAAAGATTGCATGTTATCAAATTATTGTATCTTATTTATCACTCATTGTAGATTATTTGTACATTGTTACATTATTATTTATTACTGCATAGAGTATTATACCAAAGTTTGTACGGTACTGTTTTATTTATTATACTGTTATCTGTGATCATCGTTCTATAAATTTCATTTTTCCAGCTGGTTCTTTATTCAATAATACACGTATTGTATTTATTGACTTAGCCTATTGTACATATTGTATTTAATGGCCAAATAAAAGACTTATTGACTATTATCTTTGTGTTAGTCATTAAATTATCTTTATCTCATCCATCAATTTTACCTTAAAGAATTACCAGCAGACATTAAGTTATTCTCTTTTTGCTACCCATAACCACCCCGAACAATAAATAGTTTTCATTAAAAGAGTACATAAAATAAAGTACCACAAAAGAGGTGGTAGATTGGATAAAGACACCAAGTTATTATATTTTTCTATTTTCATGTACCATAAACACATGCTTTTGTCTTTTTTCAGTTTAACACTGAGTCTTCAGTTCAGATGTGTTTTCTTTCATCTACTTTCAGCTTTGTACTTCTTCACTACGGCAACGTTGAATTCGTCTGCCCGAATATAAATTAACTCACTGTCTTGTTGTATATTTTTAAGTGGAAAGAAAACGCACAGCTGGGACACGGTGTTTGAATGTCTATTGATTTTTATAGTAAAATTGGGTTTACTGTGTGTAAATAAAATAAAGCTTGTGCCTTTTGGAGACATTCTCAAAGGTTTCGGGATTCCAACCACGCCTTAAATATTTTTTTGTTTTTGATGTCACAAGCTAAAATTATACATCAAAAGTCATTGGCCTTCACAGTGACTCTAAAATCAAGCCAACAACTCATCTACAACACCACTCCAATTTTAAAATATCAGAAACTAACTGGATTCTAGTTTACTGCCACTACTACTTTAATATTCTGCGGAAAAACATTCAAATCATAGAAAATCTGCAACACTTTAAATCTCGATATCAGAGTTTACTACAATCTATCCAACCCAAAAGGAAAATGTGAGGACCGAACCCTAACTATTTCCTTGACCTAATTCTTACATAATCACTGACAATTTCGAATACAAAGTTTCAGTCTACAGTGCTGAATAGGTAAGTAAAGCTGGCCGTAGGCTTAAGTCAATTAGGCTATTAAAACATTAAGTTCTTTGTCTGGCCTTTCAGAAATTTTAAAAGCATTACGATATTATCTAAGAAGAAAGTACTGTGCAATGGTTACCGATGAGTGGCCGTTTAGCCCATGTAGAACCAATCTAGCCTCTGTCTAAGGATCTTTAAAATATAATATACTATATATTTTGTGATATTTGTTCACTTTTCAGGGATACTTGGTATATTAATACAAGAATTGAAAAAACTGAGAAGCACCCTTTAAACATTTATTTAAACCACTACCAGTTTCGGGAACTATCCCATCTTCCTGGTGGTACAAAGCATCTTAAATTACCTACAAAAATACTTAACTTTGTATACAAACAAAAGTATAAATTAACATGATAAATAGATATTTGCAGATGGTTGATTTATAAGTTGTTAGCATTATAAATATGCATAATGGTATTATTAACATCTACATTGGTGCTGTTAAAAAATTGCCTGCACTCGCTTTTTAATATATATATATATGAAAATCCTCCTTGCAATTCATTCTGTCTCCCTTCTTATCAATAATAGAGAGAATCAATTCTGTCTCCTTTTTCTTCAAAAATATTAATGTTGACTTCCATACTTGTGTAAGTGTGGCTGGGTTGGAGTAGGTGCTCAGCAAAAGATGACTTCATCGATGTAGAGTTATTAGATCTTAAGGCTTGATTAAAAGTTAATATAAGTATATTAAAGTTATTAGATCTTAATATACTATATATTTACATAAATGAAATATGCTAGCCTACCTGTGAGTAAACCAAAGATGTGAGTTCCTTAGTAAACCAAAGATGATCATCATACAATATCACACCTTATAAAACGTATTATTGTAGATATACTCTTGCAATTTTGTGGACCTAAACAACCCTATAAATTAGTTTTACAAAGTTAAAAGTAAATAAAGAAATTACTAAATTACCTAACACAACCGTTACAATCCGACGAACGAAGACAGCGGTGACATGAAGGCCTTGGCTTTGACACAAAATTGCGCCTTCTTTAGAGTTTGGAGCCACAGAGTATAATCTAAAGACAGCTAAAATGCAAAAATGTTTATTTCGATTCAACATATAACGAATCACACTATAACAACAATTCATAAACAATGTATTTAATGTGAGTATTTATGGAAGCTTCCATCACAGGTAGGTGCAAAGTTGTTTAAAAAATCCCCGAAAACATAAAATCCAATGTAATTTGTATCTCATTCTAAAGAAGGTTTAGAGCTTATCTATTGGAAGGCTCGTACTATTCTTTAAATCATGATATTTAAATTTGATTACAAATTTAACTAGGTTTGCAATACTCTTACTAGTGGTTTACTTTGATTAATTTTCAATATTTGTTTATTTTGTACTTTTTGTTACCTTTTTTAACTTTTTTGTCAACGCAAAAGTTTTAGTGTGTGGAAAATAAATTATTATCATTAATATGATAAACTCAATGATTTAAAGCTAATTTATTGGAGAAATGTTCATACAGTTAGCAAGTCATAAAAAAAATTAATAAAAACCCTCAAACGCAGCGATAGTATACCACAATGATTGTAAACAGTGTAAATATCACAATAAACAGTATTACACAATTTTAAAGTATAAATGATAACAAAAGAAAACCAACATCTTTTTAAAATTGGGGCGGCTGAAAAGAGCGGCTGCGGGTCGAACTCTTAGTACCACTTATAACATGGAACTTTAAGTAAGCAAGTATTCAAGTATTAAATGATCATGTCAAGGCATTCTTTTATGAAATAAGGACTTAATAAGAATAAATGATAAGAACACAGACCTTATAGCCAATACAATGCAAAATAACTTGTCACTTGCTCTTCTAAAACTTGCAGGCAGGCGGGGCCTACGTAAGTTACCTTTAAGTACCTTAGGGCAGTAATGGTTTATTCAATACATTAATGGTGGCTGGATAGAATGGCCACTTATAATATGGACTATGGAGTAAAACTGCAAACAACGTTTAAAGTTATTAGAATGATGTACACAGTACATTAATATGTAATGTTTTGGAAGCATATACCTGTTGATGCAGCTGCACGAAGACCTCAAAACGTGTACTTTCATCAACAAGTAAATTTTTCATTTCAATAATTAAAACTACAAATTTTTTAAAAGAACACGAACTTTGTCATTTTTAAATAAATGTTTAATTTTGTAACTTGTCTTAGAGTTGTGTCTATATGCTGCAGCACTTGACTTTATGGTTCCAAAGAAAATCCGTCCCTATTTCAATACATTAACCATTGACTTTAATTCGTATTATATAAAGTCAATGCATTAACCTACTAAAACCGCCGTTAGCCAATTTCACCCACGTTAAAATTTCTATACCTTCTATACCGGTAAAACGCCCCGCGGGTTAACTTGCCATTGATTTTAAATATACAGTCACTGTTGCAGCCCTGCTTCCACCTGCATCTTTCAAGAATGGTTCATTGATTTTAAATGTATATTTAAAGTCAAAGGATGATTACAATACATACTTGTTGTTACCTATTGACTCATATATATATATATGGATATATATATATATCTTAATTTGTATAAACGCTAATAGCTAATTTATTACTAAATAAATTTGAAGACAAAAATATTTGGACCGAACCGATTTGAACCTGGTCTCCTGCTTGCCGGGCGGTTATGCTAAACCACTACACCATCCGGCCCAACTATTTCTGCCTTCAAATAAGTACTTAAATCTGAATGTTTATCCGAAACATGTGACTGTCAAATAGTGACTTTAAATCAACAAGCTGGAAATATTACAAACAGAATTTAAATACTGTGTCAAATGACTTATTATAGATCTTAATTTGTATAAACGCTAATAGCTAATTTATTATAATAAATTTGAAGATACCTGATGAATGATTGCGGGCCGTAGTGGAAACAACACATAATATACTGTTTTAATTTAAATCTGAATGTTTATCCGAAACATGACTGTCAAATAGTGACTTTAAATCAACAAGCTGGAAATATTACAACCAGAATTTAAATACTGTGTCAAATGACTTATTATAGATCTTAATTTGAATAATTGTTTAAAGTCACTATTTTACTGTGCTAAATTTCTTGATAAACATTCAGATGGTACTTATTTGAAGGCAGAAATATTGGGCCGGATGGTGAGTGGTTTAGCATAACCGCCCGGCAAGCGGGAGACCCGTTCAAAATCCTGTCCGGTCCAAATATTTTGTCTTCAAATTTATTTATGGATATATATATATGAGGAAAATAAAATAAATAACTATTATAAGTATCCTTTCAAAATGATTTATTTCACGACCGGTTACGAGGATTACCTATGTCGGGTGCTTATATATAGATCTTAATTTGTATAGCAAATCGCTAAATAGCTAATTATTACTGAATAAATTTGAAGACAAAAATTTTGGACCGAACCGATTTGAACCCGGCCCCTACTTGCCTGGCAGTTATGCTCTCACCACTACACCATCCGGCCCACAGAGTATCTAACATATATATATATATAATTACACAGAGAGGTAACTCAATAGTATTCCTCTGTGCCAGCGATAGTGCTGCTGCCTTTAGTGGCGGACCCGAACTAATCCGCGCCATGGCGGGAAACGTGGTTTCTTTCCGCTTTCCTAGTTGGCGGGCATTTCAAATGTGTTTATTTATTCTATTCATATTTATTCTAATATCTCAATGTTAAATTTTTTGCAAGATTCAAGTTTGAACGTTTAGTACTATATTACACAATATATTCTTTTGATTATTTTAAACATTATTAAATAATCAAACATTGTTATGTCATATGTATTAAACTATATCGCATGTTATATCAACCATGTTAATCATTTCATTATTTATTAGTGTCAACTTTAGTATACACACAAATATCTACTGTTAGTTTCAAACTTTGAAATTTGTAAATGGGTATTGCCGTTGGAAAATAATAAATACACATTGAAACATTTAAATTTGTCTTGGGATCATAACATTGGTTGATACAAATACTTCAAAAAAATCAAAGTCAGCTATGTAAAAATACTACTTTACTAAATCAATATCTAAAATAACCTTATTGATTCAATCCATCCATGTACATAATTATTCCGTCTTATGTTGTCTCTTTGTAAATAAATTATTTCTTTCAAGGCAGACATGTACTTTTATGGGATCTGACTTGGTCCGTAAGTGAATAACACATTAATTAGTATTACTTATGTATGAACAAAACAAACATATTTTTAAAATGTAATAATTATATGTCTTTTATTTAAACAAAACTTACAAACACAACTTTGGAAAGTAGAATTTGATCGGTGCTCGTTTCATGGTCCGAAGTCTGGGTCTTACCATGCTGACGGCATGAATATCTCATTTTTTCCAAATGAAATTCAATAAAACTACATCTTTGTATTATTAAAGAAATTCAAAACATTCATTATTAATCTGTTTAGTGTTACCTTTTAATTTACTTAGTCTTTACTTATGGTTCCTTTTTCTTGTTGATTCGGCATTAGCACTTTCATTTTCTTGAAAACCACCATGGTAATCATATCATTACTACAATTTTACTGTGTGGTCTTTACAAAATCTTTTATGTTCAATTGGCAACATGAGCTAAGCCATTCAAAGAAAACTATGTTATATATTTTGACACACCAGTAAAAAAATATTGTCTTTGAAAAAGTTGTCCTTCAACAAGTTTTAAGAAGATTAGAGCTAAGATCTACTACCACTATTAAATCTTGCTTGGATAAGTTAGTCGAGGATAGTCGTCAAACTCTTTAAACACAAACCATAGGTTGCAGAAGTGATGAGGGCTGAGATTTAAAAGTCCCTGCCTACATGCCTGACATTTAGATTTGGAAAGAACCTCCTTAGCAATGTACCCACTTACAAGGAACAGCTGAAAGGTCTTAGGGCATTTGCTAGAGAACCTCTTGAGGCTTCTGTCTCCTGATCTGTCCTGGCCAGCAAGTTTGAAGGTTGGTCAGAATTTCCTTCGCTTCTCTTCGCACCATTCCTTCTTAGCTTTGATACAAGCCTGTTAATGATACTTTGCTTGGTTGCTCGTTAATGAAGGCGCCAACAAATTGTCCAAATTATTGATTGGAGCCACAGTGATCTGATGGCCCCAAAAGTATTTTCTAAAGGGTCTGCTTATGTATGAATGTATGTGTTAATGTATTTTAATTGAAGATTTGTGTTGAATTTTGAACCTTTTCTTGATTTTATCTTCTATTAGAGGAATACAAATTTAGAGAAGGCTGTGAAATACAATTGTTTTTATAAATGGCCATAGAAGAACCATCTTGGACAAAATGAAACAAAATTTCACGTGCATGCATGGCAATTTATAATGCCGATCGTATTTCACAGCCTTCTCTAAATTTTAGCAATATTTTTATTGCACTAATAGAAGATGAAATCAAGAAAAAGGTTCAAAATTCAACACAAATCTTCAATTAAAATCTATTGTATTCACTATAGTATTAAAGAACTTTTAAAAGCTATTCTCGGCTGAACTTGTATTTGTGTGTTTTAAGTCAAGTTGTTATTTTCATACAATGTCTTGTGTTTACAACTGATGATGCCTTAACCGGTAAAGCCTTTTCTAAATTAAATGCAATTTTTTAAATGAGTAATTCTTTAACGTTTTAAATAGTTAATTTTGGCCAAGTACATAGTTTCTAGCAATGTTACATTATTTTGGGGAAATTATTCTTCCAGTATTAGATTATTTATGTTAATAATTTATATAGTTTCACATATTATGTTATGTTAATGAAAAGATAACTGTCTAGTCAGATATTGTGTCAGATCATTTTTCATTTTGTTAATGTCAATGGTATGTATTGATGATTGAGGTAGAAAGGTAATAAATAATGCGCTTTTCATTAATAACACATATATTTTATTTCAGTAAATCCTTCAAATAATTATTATCTAGCATAGTGAGAATTAAAAAAAGGGAACAGCTTACATTACAAACAAGTGTTAGATTAATATGTGTATCTTTCTGAATGTGCCCACTGTAAACTAAGTTTCTTTGTTGAAGGCAACAGCACTTATTCATAAGATGATTTTGGGTAGAAATCACAATTACTCATGGTTACTTTTGATACAACTACACCAAGACTCAAAATTCCTTCCTAACATATTATGTCTGTGAAGTTTACAATGCAATAACCCTTTATATGTCAAGAAACTAAATAGTACAACACAATTAATTTAACAGTTTAATAAATCTATTTAATATTTCAAAATGTATAAATAATACTTCACAGACTTTTAAAAAGTTGCATTAACTTATTTATTTATTATAAACTTACTTTATTAGGTAGAATGTAATAAAAGTATTACATTTTCAATAAAAGGAATAATTTTGGATCTATTAAGGCCAGTACTGTAGTATTTAAAATTTGTACCAGTTGGTTTTATTCTCCATTGGCTAACTTATATAGGGGTCTAGTTATCGTGATCAATATTATAAATATGCTCATGGTAGTTTTTTGACAACAAACCTGTAATAAAAGCGTCATTACCTTTGTATATTTAAAACATTTTATAAGTTAGCAACTACTTAATCCATAGATGTTCATATTCAAAAGCGATTTCGACATATTAGATGTCCAAATGGCTTAATCTTGGAACAAGCCTTTATGATGTTAGGACTGAAATGGTGGAAGAATTTTACCGCGTTTATTAAGTCATCATTTCGGTTATGTTGATTAATTTGATAACTGTCTACCACGCTAATTGTAGTTAGTGGATGGTTGAAGCTGGAGTGTTCTATTTATTTTTACACAAAAGCTATTATCCTGCACTTTAGTTTTGAATGGTACTAAAACAGATGTAACAAGCAGAAAGCACTGATCTAGCTTTAGCATGGGCTGAGCAATGACAATTATAGTAATGCAATAACACTGACTTGCTTCTAACTGGCTAAGCCTAGGTAGGCTAAACCACAAGGCAAACTGCAAGAAAAAGCCAACCCAATGAATACTTTGGTAGTTTGGTTTGAGACACAAACTATTTTTTGGAGGGTATTTTAATTTTTAAGGTGGTTTTTGGGAAGAATGGTGAGAGTGACAATATGAGTGATACGGTGTAGTCTTGTTACATACTAGGACCTGGTTTTCCAGATTGCTATTACTTATTAATACCCCCCAATGACTAGTGGAATGTATCCACAGTTCAATGCAAGATACACAATTATAAGATATGTCAGATTTATGTCAATAATGATAGGTCATACTCATAATTGTAAACTATTTAAATTATACATAGGCCTTCTGAAACAATTACTTGTTATGAGATTTGTTGGAAAAATGATTTTGAATGGAATGATCATTACGTACAAAATATTTACACTACATGACTTCAATTTGTAAGGCATTGTAAAAGAAATCTTGAGGATAGGAAACGGATAATTTTATAACTAGGAACAATAATATTTAATTTAATGCAACTAATTAAAACATTAGACAGCCACAGTCCGCCATGTTGGATTCTTTCTTCAAAGCAGCAAGAACAGTTTTTGAAATTACCATGGCAACCAGGTCATTGCACCTGTCAGAAATCTACACTAAGTGTTCCTTCAGGACCGATCCTTACCAAAAAAATTGGTAACGGTTGGTCCCATAAGATAAACGGGCCTGATCCGGCTCATCTATTTCTTGCTTTTCAACAAGTACTTAACGAATGTTTATCCGAAACATGTGACTGGTAACAGTGACTTTAAATCAACAAGCTGGAAATATTACAAACAGAATTCTGTAAAATATCAGTCAAATGACTTATTATAGATCTTAATTTGTATAAACGCTAACAGCTAATTAATTTATTACTGAATATACAATACTGAATATACTGAATATAATTTACATATATATACATATTATATATATATATATAAGTTATATATATAACTATACTGTTTCTGGACAAATAAAGAATTTGATTTGATTTCTTTAGGTGGTAAATACTCTGTGGTTAAGTATTCTGTGGCAATTCCCCTTTTTTTGCGCACTTGCGCATTCTGTGCCCTAGCTAACTAGCTTCCATTAGCGCTCGTTCAATAATTGTTTGGAATTTTCAGTGTATTCTCATTATTTCGCTATTTCACTTGCGCTGCGTTTCGATAGTTTCTGTGAATTCGAAACCAACAGTTTTTGTTTTTGAGCTGTGAGTCCGAGTAGTTTTGATTGAGATTGGAGTGTCAAAATATTAAAAACAAATCTATTAGCAGACTCCGGTAAGTTGCTAGGCTAGGCCTTGGCTTTGTAATATTTACAACACGACAAAATTTTAGGCTTGCTGCATATTCTCTGAAGTTAGAGGCCAAAGCCAGAGTTATAGCTTCGCAAGATTGTAATTTTGTCAATATTTCCAACATAATGGACAATCTTTCTTGCTCCACAAAAAAAAAAAAAACTCTATCTAGAATTCTAGGCTATCAACTTGTTCATACTGTAGAAAGATTGTTCGGTATTTGTTTACAAGAGTGACTTATGATCTCATGAGCTAAAACTGATTTAACACAATGTGGAGGAGGCTCCTAAATATATTCAAATTTGTTTTGGGGTGCTCAACTTATTTATAAGTGGTTTAAAGTGGCTTTAAAGTTGGGACTATTTTAAACGCGGGGAGCACCGTGATACAACTGTCACTCATCTGTCAGTGACTTTTCACCTACTTCAAATTAACTTAAAGGTGAATAAGTTATTATCGTGAAATTAGGTTAGTTTATTTTTTATGTTGAACATAATTATTTAAAAATGGCTTTAAAGTTGGAACTATTTTACCAACGAAATACGAGGACATTAGGAAGATGCTGAATTGTAAAGTATAGTCAAAAGTTCTTTTGGTAAAAACATCGTTTTTAATGGTTTCCGCAACTTTCCCAAAGTTAAAACATTGTTTTTTGACCTTTATGGAAGGTTTACATTTGGAAAAGTGCTACAAATCCATAAGTCACTCTTCTTAATTTTTACCGATTGTTCTTAAAGCCACTTGTTCAACTTCGGTCTTAAGACTTTATCTCTTGATTTCAATGGGTGCTTTACGCACCATAGGGGCTCCGTATCAAACTTCCCGTAGCCCCCGTGTGTTGGACTCCCTTTTCTTCAAGCCTCATTGTGACAGCTTCTGTTTCGGTCAAGGTTTACCCACTAAAAAGTCCTGCGCTTCTCTCCTACTGAACTGGAATCACCAATATGGCATTACTTTAGCCCAGAGGGGTCATGGATTAATTTCCTTCTTTTACTTTATTACTCTAAGAGTCAAAAGTCAAGTCTTGCTTCAGTGATCTTCCGTCTCATTATCTCCCTAACCATGTCAGCCACTGTGTCCCAGTCATCCTTGTGGCCAAGGATCTTCTGCACCTTGTTCTCCTTGTTCAGCACCTCTACCTTTAGTAAATAAGGTCTTCTTAGTGGGACCCATCATTCACAGTCGAGAACTGTATGCTCCGCCGTATCCTCATCGCCACAATACCTGCAGTCTTCTGAAGCTGACTTCTTGATTTTGAACAGATACTTTTGAAAAGACCCGTGTCCTGAGAGGAACTGTGTCAGGTAAAAGTCTAGTTCTCCACTAGCCCTCCCTGACCAAATGGTTAGATCCGGAATTAGGGTTCTTGTCCAGGCTCCCTTCGTCGTATTTGACCACCTTTCTTGCCATCGGGTCATCATCATGTTTCTGGCCTGTGCCATATACCTGAGTGACAATCCGCCCTCTCCAATGCTAAAAGTGGCACACCAGCAATGACGAAAGCAGCATCAGCCGAGATGGTGCGGTATCCACTACAGATGCGAAGTGCCATTCTCCTTTGGACTTGGTCCAATCTTCAGCAGAATTTTTGCTGAGCTTAGGGACCTCTTCCAGATTGGTACTGCATACAGAGCAGTGGATACTACCACTGATGAAAGCAGTTTTCTCTTACTTGGACTGGGTCAATTTCACTGGGTAGACAGTTGTATAGTTTTGCTCCAATGTTGGCTTTTGCTCAAAACGCTTGCTGTGGTGTGTTGGGAGGTCAAAATCATGAGCACGGCATGTGTTATACAAAACATTTCATTTATATCTTCATTACATTGACATTACATCTTCATTTTGAGGAGCTGAAAACTCAATTAATATGGACTAAAATACTTACAAGATTATACGGTATTTGTCCAGAACAGTGACTTTTAATCTTATGAGCTAAAACTGATGTGGATGCCCCTAAACATATAAAAATTGGTTTTGGGGTGCGGAACTTATTTAAAAGTAGCTTTAAAGTTGAGACTATTTTACGATCGGGAGACGCTGAGCGATGCTAAAAGGGCATTCTTTGGCAGACGATAGTCTCTGTCACCCACTTCCAATTAACTTAAAGGCTAATAAGTTATTATTGTGAAGTTAGGTTAGGTTAAGTTATACTTAAATGACATGTTTATTAGGTGAGGTGTCAATCAATAAACTCTGACTTTTTAGGCCTCACTCACCTTAAGGTTAGCGGAAAACTAAGATGTCTTGAAGATTGTAGAGATTGTACTTTTTGTAAATTTTAAACGGACCTGACGATAAAGGCATTGCTTTTGAAAGGCCTCGTCCGAAATAAAAGTTGTAAATATTGGTTTAATGTTTAAAATTATGTTTTATAATGTTATTTAGCTTGTATTATTGGTCATCATAAGTTGCTATCCCTAACGACGACAGTCTCTGTCACCCACTTCAAATTAACTTAAAGGCTAATAAGTTATTGTAAAGTTAGGTTAGGTTAAGTTATATTTAAATGACATGTTTATTAGGTGAGGTGTCAATCAATAAACTCTGACTTTTTGGGCCTCACTCACCTTAAGATTAGCGGAAAACTAAGATGTCTTGAAGATTGTAGAGATTGTACTTTTTGTAAATTTTAAACGGACCTGACGAGTCATCAAAAGTTGCTATCCCTAATCTTAGGTAGGCCTAACACTAACACTATGTCAAGTGACTGTGGGAACTTCGAATTAACATATGGGAACAAATGTAATTTTCATGATTTATCATATCGATAAGTGTTAATCTAATTTGAGACTTCTTATGTTTCCAGACTAAAAATGGACCAGACAAAAGGGATCCTGTACAAGTTGGTACCAGACCTACCAGTGAGTATTTTTATTATACTTGCCCGATGATACCGGATGCCTAGAATTTAGATACCACTTCAAATTTCTTACTTAAGGCCGGTTTTCCTAACACTGTTTACATTTAAACTGGCAGTTTAAACCAATATTAACCCTGAAAGGTGATTTCCGTTAACTATCCCGGAATGTTTTAAACCAGCCTCTGTGGCAGTTTATGTGACTAGTATAGGCCTAAAAGTTAACCTACAGAAGAAAAGTAAACAGAAACCTAACCTTACATTATAGATAGGTAGGTTTTTTGTTCTGTTAATTATTGCTCAAGTTATTTCGCAGGTTTGCTTACACACACATGTTCAAAAAACCTTTTGACCCCAAGTAGAAAGATGAACTCAATTCAGTCGTTCATCCAATTATTATCAAATGGTAGCAATTGTTGTAGCGATATTAGCAAGCTAACACGACAAGAAAGTTTGAAGTTTTAACCAAGTTATTTTATTTTAACTATGCTAAGTTTTTAACTAATATTCTATTTTATGACTATTTTAGTGAACTGAAACCTTCTTTTTGTTTCAGCTTCCTCTCAAGAAAAGAATAGTCATCAAGACAGAACAAGTTGAAGCGGATGATGGAGATGTAGGCCTACGGGTAAGTTAAAATAAGAGCAAAAGTTATCCTGCACAAAAGTTTTCAATATCCTGCCAAATAACTTAAAAAACATTCAAGACAACAAAACCTTTAACAAGAAACTTAAACAATACCTGCAAGAAAGACCTTACTACAAAATATCCGAATACTATGAGGAAAACAACTACAACTGTATGTAGAAGAGGAAAAAACTCTGACAATTCCCTGGTCTTCACGACTACGGAGAAGAGGACATATGTAAGATGTATCTAATCGATTTTAAATAATCACATTGTCAGTCTTCCAAACACTGCTAAAGTTGTTTAAATATAATAATATTTTGTCTAAAACACTTAAGATTTCTTCCAATCAACAATGCAATAGTCACAGTTTTTCCTTGAAAAAAGGAAAAAAACTATGTTGAAGAATTGACCATATATAACAACACATTTTTTTTTCAATAAATGCATATATTAGAATGTTTTCTAAAGAACCGTGGTCGCTTTCTTATAATTACATTAAAAACAAAAGATGGTTGTAAAAACTGGTAACTATTTTCCCACGAAACGATAGCCTAATAGTAGAGGTTATGGTACCACAGTCATATATCCACATAGTCATATTAGGCCTACATAGCTTGTCGTTACGAATGAAGTATGTCATCACCTGAGCAAGGACTGACACCAAGGAACGGGTAGTTGCTAACACTTTGAAGTCGAAGCCCGAGTCCTGCTCGGGCCAATTATTAAAGAAGTAACCATGATTGCTACTGGAGCGCTAGTGTTCCGCGCAAGCTTGAACGGTTACTGAGAGGATAGCTTCTACTAGGTGTGAAAATGGCCGGCCTGCATGGTCTAAGGCGTCAGTTGACATGCTGGCAATTTAGTTCACAGGGTTGTCGCAGGTTCGAATCCTGCAGCAAGAGCGATCCATATTGAGTGGTGTTACTAACGTGTGGTTTAGTGATGGGGAGGGCTCATCGTAAATATATGGATTGTACGGTGGAAGTTTACGGCGTAGGGGAGTTTAATATGGATTGCTCAAAACACCTGTTTATTACTTTTTGCTTTGAATAGAACAAAATTTTAAACAAATGTTAATAATCAACATGGCATTAAAATAAACTCCAAACTTGTGTACAGT
Source organism: Matsumurasca onukii (assembly GCA_018831715.1). Taxonomy (NCBI): domain Eukaryota; kingdom Metazoa; phylum Arthropoda; class Insecta; order Hemiptera; family Cicadellidae; genus Matsumurasca; species Matsumurasca onukii. The sequence goes on from CM032067.1 coordinate 19,655,882, forward strand.
TGTTACACATATTCTTTCATAGCTTTTTCCACAAGCAATCTGTAAAATTACAAAAATGTCTTAATTTTAATCTGGCGAATGTTAACAAATAGTTTGATTTTCAGGAGCACCTAGACCAACAGTTTGAGGTGGGAGAGTTGCGTCAGGATAGTTTGGATGTAAATATTATTTTTGTTGTATTTTTCTTAGTTTTAAACTGTAAGATAGTGTAGTTTTTTGTAAAGTGAAGTATTTTTTTGTATTTGTTTTTTGGTATTGCTCTTTATTTTTTGTAAAAGCCACAACTGGCTTGGTTGACTAGGGGACGTTAAATAATTTAACCCTCAGACTCTATTCAACACATTCACCCCAAACAACGTGTTAAATTGAAACACGCAAATTGCATTTGTAAAATATACAGAAACAATGCCATTCTGTGTTTTCTAGTTGTGTCCAACGTTGTTTGCTGACCCAACAAAAACTTTAAATAAATGACAGTACAGGTGACACCTCCAGAATTTCTGGAAAGTTCTGAAGACCCAGTGTATTGTGGGAATTTCACAAACCAGAAAAAAACTGGGAACCATATGCGTACCGAGTAAACCAGACTTCATGGTGCTCGATGAAAATGGTATTTGTTAATTAATGCGGTAGTAATTAATCTGTACTATAATCAAAAAAGAAAAATAGCCCTCAAGAGACATTGCAGGACTAAAAAGTTAAGCCTACGGTAGAACCTCTCTTAACCGAAATAAAGTAGAACAAGGTTATTTCAAATAATAGAAATTCCAATGTGACTCATCATATTTGTAGTTTGAACCCAGAGGGCAGGTGCAAGCTAGTTAACCTTCCAGAGATCGCATTGCGGTGGTTACCTCCGGTGTATCTCCGATAATCAAATCGCCTCCACACAAGCTAAAAGCATCTGAATCTGTGTACCTTCCGTTCTTCTTTCTTAGAACACATTAAATATAATTTAGCCACTTACAGCTTTGATGTAATTAGTTTTTTACTGTTACAGCCTGAAGGTAACTTCCGTGATGCTCCTCCCCGTGTTACGGGAAACCCGAGTTAACCTCCATGTTCGACCCTGCTAGCAGCAGGTGTATTCTGTGCTGTTTTTCTAGTTCTACAGTTTTTTCTGCTTCAGTTGACCTAATGCATTTTATTCTGGTAAAATGTTGATAGAAATTTCATACTGTAAGAACATTGATGTTTTGCCATTTTCAGTAATGTTTTAGGCCACCTGGAAGTAACGTCCGGGAGCGCCCTCGTACATTTTGAAAACCCATGTAACCTCTGGAAGGTTAAGGTAAATGCCATGGCTGGTTTGACATGCAGTCATCAAAGAAAACCAATCATTAACAACGGTCCTTTATTTGACGCCAATTTACAATATTATTAGTGGATCGGCTTTACCTTACAAATTTACGGACAGTTGATTTGTATTTGAAAAAGGTAGATTTTAGTCACACTGACTGTATAAAAGACTTACTAATGTCTAATTGTTTCAAATTTATTAATCTTAAATTTCTAATTTGTTTACAGGGCCGTTTTTCCCAGGAGGTAATCAAAGAAGAAGTTTTGAAGCAGGAAGTTTGCAACACAGGATACGGAAGTTACATGGAAATGGTAATTCTGCAATAAATTCTTATTTTCAGTGTAGATTTGATTTTAGTTTTATGGTAGGCAGTAACTACACTATGTTAAAAGTTGTAGTTGTATGCAGTGCTCCAGTTCAGCCGCAGTACAATTCAGACAAAAAGGGATCTAGAGCAAGCATAGTAGTTTTAGCAAGTTAAAAAAAGTTATTTTATCCAACACTGTATCAGTTGGGATTTTCAGTCTAAATCACTATTTGAGATGCCGACCATTCTCATGAGGGTATTTCAAGGCAAATATGTGGTGAAGGATGAGTGTGATGAGTGGTAGTAATAAGTTATGAGGTGTAGTTTTGTTACAAACTAAGGCCGACTCTTCCTTAGAATGGGTCATTAATTAATAGCCCAATGACCAATGTAAATACAAGGACCAACGGCTTAATGTGACTTCCGAACCACGCAGGTGATGGTCTGATGGGTGAGGAGTTGATCTCCTAAACGATGGTGGGAGTTGATGCGGGTATCATCAGATGATCACTGAGACTATCTGAGCCGCTTTAGACCTATATCATCCTCAAAACCTGACCTCCATGAAGCTGGATTACAGGACCACGCCACGAGTCCCAGTCTAAGATACTATCCCAGTAACAATTATTGAAAATTCCGTGAATCTTAACTGGAAAAAACAAGCCTGCCAGGGAAATGTTCCTTTAGTCTTAAATATTTTAGGAGTTTTCCTCGTCCATTATTAACGGTTGTTACGCTGTCAATGTTGTAGATCGAGGCACAAGCGCGGATGATGCCCTGGCCTCACGAGGAAAGTTCGGGTCCGGACTTTGTCAGTTTGGCGAGTTCTGCTCCAAATCTACCACCCTGGGTAGGTAGCATATATAATATCATAGTAGAGAAGAACAGTTGTTTAACTTAGTACAGTGTCCATGTAACCATTTTAGCGGATCCGTGGCTGATGGGTATCGCACGCGACTCTGGAGCTCATCACTCCGGTGGCGCAGGTTCGATCCCCGCAGTCACCACTTACATTTGTAATGTGACTATACGGTGACGCGAGGTAAAGGCGAGGTTGAGTGGTAGAGAGGACTTTGTAGTCCTAACTTCGCCTCGTTAAAGAGAGAGAGAGATATGCTTTATTACATCAGCGTAGAGCTTAGAAATAGTGTCAACAATGAAAACATTTAAATAACTAATAACAAGAATTTAAATAAATAAATAAATGTGTTATGATGAAGTGTATAACATGTTTATGATGTGTTGCCAAGGTGCCTTCTTCTGCATCGGATAATGAACTCCTCCATGTTGTAGATAGGTTCCTCAGCCATCCACTGTTGTAGTCTTCTCTTAAGTGTCTTTGTGTCACTGCATTTGATTCCTGCTGGAAGCATATTGAACAAAGCAGCTCCGGCATACGATGGCTTCTTGGAGAATCTTGCCGTCTTGTGGACTGGAAGGTTATAGTCAGCGCCACCCCTTGTGTTGTGTCCATGAACATCAGCATTTTTCAGCAGTCTCTGGCCAGAAGAGAAGATGATGACTTCACAAATGTAGATAGCTGCTACTGGTAAGATTTTGAAGGTTTTGAAAACTTCTCTGCAGCTGTCTTGTTGTTGTAGACCTCCCAAAATCCTCACTGCGCGCTTCTGAAGAACAAAGACTCGCTGGATGTTTTCTTTGGTGGAGTTCCCCCAAAGGGTTATCCCATATCTGATGTGAGATTCTACAAGTGCACGATATGCTGCTAGCGTGAAGGTCCGGAAGTTGCAACGCTGTCAATTCTTCTCAGTGCAAATATTGAAGAGCTAAGCCTTTGACAGAGCTGACTGACATGGACGTCCCAGCGAAGCTCTTGGTCCAGAATCAGTCCAAGATGTTTTGTGAACTCAGTTGGCTGAATGTCAAGGGGACAAGTGATGTCATTTTTATGCTTTCCAAAGATGACCTGCTGAGTTTTACTCTCATTGAAAACAAGGTCGTTATTGGCACAGTACTCCATGGCTTTACTGATCGAGATGAAGTTGTTTATCTCCAAAGCCTGAGATTCCTTATCTCTGGTCAAAAGTACTGAGTCATCTGCAAACATTACAGTATGACTGTAAATACTCATGTACATAGGCAGATCAGCAGAAAATAGCAAAAGGACTGGGCCCAGCACGAACCTTGAGGGACACCTCTAGATGCCCATGAGCTCTGACTTGATTGTGCTAGTTTTCCCTTTGATTGTATTACTGATTTCAACTAGTTGACGCCTGCCGGTGAGGTAAGATTTGAACCATTCTAGCGCGCAGTACCCTCGATGCTAAATGTTCGGTTTTTCCAAAATGAGCTGGTGGTCGAGGCAATCAAACGCCTTGCTAAGGTCTAAGAAGGCTGCGCTGACTGTTTTCCCACTCTCCAAGGAATCCACGATGTGCTCTACAATTTCCTTTGCTGCAGTGATTGTAGACCTGCCCGGTAAAAACCCATGTTGTCCCTTAGGTACTAAATCGTTCTGGCAGAGATGCTTTTGCAGACGTATCAGCACTACCTTTTCTAGCACCTTAGAAAAAGTAGGGACCAGGGATATTGGTCTATAGTTCCCCACGTCCTCCTTTTTGCCTTTGTCTATTGTCTATTGTCTTGTCTATTGTCTAAACAAGACAAACTTTACCTTTTTACCTTTAACCATGAGTAAGAGAAGAATGTTTGCATAAAACCAAGAAATTGCTGTCCAAGAATCGCAGTTACTTTCACCGGTGCAGGAATAAAGTTGCTTTTGGATATATTTGGTACGGGGCCGTGTATCGAGTGGTCGAAATGGCACTAACAAAACACATTGTGGGACCAAAAATGTATTGAAAAATGATCGCCGTATTGGAAAACAATTGTGGGTTTAAAACCGAAGCCGGAAGTTATCGCAGGGTTAAACCCAACTTTGAATGGCAATAGGACTAGAAAGCAGGAAGGTATCACGGGATTGAATCTACACTCAGAAGTTATCACAAGGGAAAAACACAACTCAGAAGCAGCCGTGCGAGTGAAAAGGCACTCGTAAGCTATGACAGGAGTAAAACGGGCTGCTGAAAAAACTTTTCGACTTTTCAATCAAGTGTTGGGAGTAACTGTTCAAAAGCACCAAATGTTTTTTCCAACCAGCCTTTAAAAAAATTAGTGTTATTTACAATTTAATTCTGTTTTCACTTTCTCAGTTGCAGCCCGTGATACTCAACGGCAAGCATTGCTCTTGTCTGGCCTCTGTCGATCATGTTGTTGTGTGTTTGCAGGATCTGGAACCGGATTGGGTGATTGAAGATACGCCAGCTCTTGAACATCAGGTAGGAAGTTTACGGAGCCAACAATGGAATTGAACACGGTTTGAGTTTCAACTTTTTTTGTTAGTTTGTGGTAGTTGGGAGGATAATATTAAGAGGCTGAACATATTGTACAGTTAATATACAGAGTTAATGAAGTGACAATATTTGAGTTTTGTTGTTTATTACTAATTATTGTCGACCTTTGAATTATAGGTTTTAATATGTTACAAGTTTTGGAGTGATCTAAAGCAAATTAGGGTTTCTAAAAGTGTTCAAAAACACCTTTTGACTGACTCTATTTTAAAATTTCTGTAGGAGCGACTCAGAAACTACTTTTTAGACAAATAGTATTTCATAATCTCCAGACTTCCTAAAAGTCCCCTGTTCTGATTAGGCTTCTTATGTTCTGATTAGAAAAGTGAGCGTGATTGTACAAAATGTCATGTGTTTTGATGTTGCTACTGTATGTTTGCAGGGTCTAGTACCGTACTGGGCGGCTGAAGATAAGACAAGAGTCTTTGACTCTTTTGCGGTAGAAAGTCCTGCCGTACCAACAATGTACTCGGAAATGGTATGAACTTGTTCAAATGACTGAACAGATTTCCATAGTTTATTAACATATTGTTAAATAACATGAAAATAAATTTTTATTTTAAATTGCATCAAAACCATTTCCAGCCAAAACTTGCTCCTACAGAAGTTTTTTGGTATTCTGATTTTGTTGGCTTATGACAAGATAAATACAAACGCATCATTTGTACCAAACTTCATGAAAATCAGACAAAAAACCTTTTGTAGAGAGCTCACTCTCGGGTGAGAATACGTGTGTGAAGTTATGAAAAGTGATAATCGCTCAAAACTTGTTCTGGGGGTCAGTATCGGTAAACATTTCAGGTCCTGAGTTTGGGTCTTACTAATTTATAAAGAGTTAAGACCCAAATTATAGTCAACACAATAATTCTTTTTGTAAACTGACTAATAAATTGTTATTGTTACTATGCTGACGACAAGGAACAAAAGAAGTGTGCAAAATTCTTACTTAGACTTGAAACAAAACATAAAAAAAGTTTTAACTCTGGCAACAATTTCAGATAAAAGAAGAAGAAGATAGTCCTGAGGAAAAAAACATCATAGAAGAAATCTCCGAGGTGAGTCATATATCACAAACTCACAGTACTTTTACGGTCTACGTTATGTAAACAATATTGAAGTACAGTAGAGTCTCGATTATCCGACCTAAACTGGCCGCGGCAAGGTCGGATAAGCGAAAAGGTCAGATAACACGGAAATCGGTAAAACAACGTTGAAAATGTGTTAAAGTAATTTTATTTACACATAAAAATCTTTTAAAATACATATAGCGTTCTAAAACAATGCGTACAGTCGGGTAAGAAAGTGCAGTCACCGACCTGTCACCTAGCGTGAAGTACAATGTCGTGAGTCGGGTCAAGGAAGTGGAAGATCGGGCTGGCGCAGTCATGCGGGAATCTGCTGCTACAGTCGATGATGAAAGGCGCTGTTTCGCACAACAGCCTTCTGCCAAACCCGTGATAAATGACCGATAATAAATTTTTTTGCCCTGGTAGGTCGGACTACTAGGAAGGTCAGATAACCGAGACTCTATTCTCAAAAAGTACTAGTCAACAAATTTTTTAGTTCTAAAAAAATCTATAGCAAATCAAAGTGTTAGAAAAATTAAACCATTTTGGCCGACATCGCGGTCTGAAGCATTAAAGCTTGCATGAGTGAATCAATTTCCTTTGAAATTTGTTACTCTTCTTCGCTCCGTTCACAGCCTCGCTTTGGCATTTGGCCGTTCTATTACCACGGACGTTACGATTATTGGCTTTCGGCCTGCAAGGCTGTTCACTTACATGGTCCATTATCACAGCCCTACAAGGCTGTTTGTGTCACTCACACCTCAGACATGCCTACGTGTTCTATTTTTTTACTGCAAGTTCTTGGTTGGGAGACTCATTACAATAGGGAATATCAAAATAAAAACGGATTTTGAATTTTATTGAAATCGGACTACTTATAATTTTGTTAAGCGAGAAATCCCTCTTTTGGTTACCATTTTGAAACAACATAACGGATTTTCATAATTTTCAAAATCAAAGTGAAATGCAATTTTTCTGTTTTTAAATCATTAAAACCACTTTTGACCAAAACTCCCTCCCTAAAGGGTACATACAATAGCCAGATTTTGCTGGCCAACAAACTTGACCAAGATATTTACAAAAGAAATATTTATACCAAATTTCATGAAAATCGCACAAAAAATGCGACCTGTAGGGAGTACACACAATATACATATAAACATATGTTTATAAAGTGTCGAAAGAATGCGCAAAAAGTGTTTCCATTGGTCATTGGGCTATTAATTAATGACCCATTCTAAAGAAGAGTCGGCCCTAGTTTTTAACAAGACTACACCTCATAACTCATTACTACCACTCATCACACTCATCCTTCACCACATATTTGCCTTAAAATACTCTCATGAGAGTGGTTGGCATCTCAAATAGTGATAGTGTTCTGGGGGTCAGTATTGGTACTCATTTCAAGGTGCCGGTCCTGGGTCTGTCCTTGATGGCTGGTGGCATGAATATCTCATTTTTCCAAAGGAAATCCGATAACAAGTGAGTGAGATTCTACCGAATGTCATGTGTTGTAATGTTGCCTTATGTTTACAGGATCTGAAACCTGATTGGGTGGCCGAAGATGGGACAGAAGCCATGGATCCTTTTGCAGAAGAAGGACCTGCTGCACCAGTCTTTTACTCGGACGAGGTAACTTATAAGGAGAAGTTAACACATTAACGGTTATTAAAAACTCTTGTTGAGGGGGTTTCCTTTTATCTAATTAATTACTGTATCTAAAGGTGTTGAATTATTAAACATCTTAAAATTCTTGCGCTTATTAGCTGAATAGGTCAGAAAATCATCAAAAAATGACATTAAGATAAATTTATAACATGATGACTGTTAATGAGTGAGTTTTGTTATTTCCCTGTGTAACCTAAAAAAATAATTGATTTTTGTTGTGGTTACACCCTTGAGAATAGAAAAATCCTTGAGAAGAATGGAATTTGGCATTGTTGGATTTGCCAGCGGTGCGAGGCAGAAAGTCCTTAAACAATAAAATAGTACAGTAGACCCTCAATAGAACGGACTAATGTGGCGGAAGGGTGGTCGGGATTTTGAAAAATCCGGACGATCGGGGGGATACGGTAAGCATATCCTGGTGCATTAGGATAGACTCAAGATGTAAGGTACAAGATCGGTAATTTAAGGTCTCGTAATTTAAGGTCCAGATCGGTTACTGACGTGTTTGGCTGAGCCACACACCTTAAAACCACTCACTCTCGTAGGTAGTACTCACACTGAAGGTCTTACGAAATAAAAACACATTTAATGTTCAACAATGTATCTATTTCGTTCAAAATACTGTACTGTATTTTCACAATTTATGTACAATTCATATTTACAGTAAAAAAGGTTTCTAGTTTTAATAAAATTCCTCCATACGAATGAACACTCTCTTGCGCTTTTTGTCCGCCATTGTAATCACACAATTTAATCACCCGACACACTAACACAAGTTATCGCAATACAGATATCACATCACGAATCAGCTCCAGGTGACTCACTGTTGTTTACATTAATTTTGTGACAGGTCAGTGGCGGGGAGGGGTGACTCGCCGTTGCGCAGTAGATAGCCTGACATTATCGATCCACTCCCTGCTCCAGTCTGCGCGGTGTATCCTGACAACTCCAGCATCGATTAGCAAACTCAGAACTCAGTTGCGTTTCTGCGTAGCTCCGGTATTGTCAACGTGACGTTAGTGCACTATATTGTCTATAAATATTGTTTAAATTACTAGCGTTTAACGTTGATATAAAAAAATACTGTATGGAATATATGTTTTTTGTTTATTTAAATTTTAATTTTTTTTACCGAGGGGTGGTCCGGACCATCCCGAATCCGGTCGAGCGAGGTCCGTTCGAGCGAGCGTCTACTGTATTTTATAATCTCCGAACTTCCAAAAGTCCCCCTGATCTGATTAGGTCTCTGATTAAAAAAGTGAGTGTGATTTTACAAATGTCATGTGTTTTGATGTTGCTGCTATATGTTCTTACAAATACACTGTTTCAAGAAATGTAAACAAAATTGTAATGTGCAAAAGACTTACATAGTTAATGTGAATTTGTAACAAAATACAATTTTTTATCTAAACACTCTTTCAACCATTTCAGATGAAGGGAGAAGGTGAAGAAAATGAGCTGCAAGACTTCAACGAAGAAAACTTGGAGGTTAGTTTTGTTTCACAAAGTTGTTCACAGAGCATAAAAGTACTATGTAAATGACATGAAACTATGCCAAAGGCTATATATCTATAATTATGTAAAGAACTCTAAAAGCAACCAAAAACCTTCAAGCAAACCTTTTTGTCTATACCTAGTCTGGCTAGCTTATAACATCAAATTATATAAGTTGTCTGAAAACGCGTATCACATGTGTATTTGAAGAATTGTTTGTGAAATGTGAGAGATATAAAAGAAATTATACATGAAAAATGACTCGAAGAATAATACGAGGGTCATCCAGAAGCAGAAAGTAAAAAACGTTTTGGCATGGTCAAAAAAAAAAGAAATCAACACAAAACTGTATTTACAAATGCATAGAACCCTCCTCTACTTTTCTACATAGTCGCCATGGATTTCAAGACACTTGTTGTAACGTGGGACCAGTTTTTTTATACCCATGTTGTACTAATTTGCCGACAAAGACTTGAGCCAGGGTTTTTTTTATTTTTTTACCATCTACACTAGTGGCATTTTAATTTTGAGACTTAACCTAAGATTTTTTGTGGGCATTACCAAACGCTTTTTAGGAAAGCAGTCCAAACCCATGTTTCATGGTTTCACACCTTGGAATTTCTCATCGTTTGCAAACTGTTTTCTACCCATAAAATCCTTAAGCTTAGGGAATAAGTGATAATCATTTGGCGCCAAATCAGGGCTGTAAAGGAATGGAAAAAAATCCCAACGTATAACGTTGAAGTTCGTGACATGTTCTTGCAGATGCATGAGGCCGAGCATTGTCATGGATCAGCAACATTTTTTCTGAAAGCATTCTCCGTCTCTAATTTTGGATGGCACATTGAAGTCGTTGGAGGGTTTCACCGTAGGCTTCTAACTTAATCGTTTCCCCTCTCGAAAGTAAAAAAAACTCTTGCTCAAGTCTTTGGCGGCAAATGAGTATAGAAAAACTGGTCCCATGTTACAACAAGTGTCTTGAAATCCATGGCGACTATGTAGAAAAGTAGAGAAAGGTTCTAGGCATTTGTAAATAAAGTTTTGTGTTGATATCTTTTTTTTATTTGACCATGCCAAAACGTACTTTCTGGATGACACTTGTAGAAATTAGAATGTCCTTTTTTTAATCAAACATAGTTTGCAAGTTATAATTATGGGCGAAAATATTAGGGTACTAATAGTTGTATTTATCTATTTTGCCTAAAGGAGCATCCTTGACGAGCCGCCACTGATTGATATTGTTGTCGTTATGTTGGCAGGATCTGAAACCTGATTGGGTGGCTGGAGATGTGACAGAAGTCCTTGACCCTTTAGCAGCAGAAGGTCCTGCTGTACCAGTGATGTACTCGGACGAGGTATGACTTTGCTGAACTTGTAGAAGAGAAAAACATAGCAGAGATACGCATATAAATCACTATTTGAGATGCCGACCACTCTCATGAGGGTATTTTAAGGCAAATATGTGGTGAAGGATGAGTGTGATGAGTGGTGAGGTGTAGTCTTGTTACAAACTAAGGCCGACTCTTCCTTAGAATAGGTCATTAATTAATAGCCCAATGACCAATGGAAATACAAGGACCAACGGCTTAAAGTGACTTCCGAACCCCGCAGATGATGGTCTGATGTGTCATAACGATGGTGGGAGTTGATGCGGGTATCATCAGATGATCACTGAGACTATCTGAGCCGCTTTAGACATATATCATCCTCAAAACCTGACCTTCATGAAGCTTGATTACAAGTCCATGCCACGAGTCCCAGTCATAGCAATAGAATGAGCATTAGTGATTATTCAAAGTTCTTTTTAACAGTTGGGCTTAACCATAGACAAAATTAAATAGAGTATCTGAAGGTATTAAGTTTTTAAACAGCTTCCATTTCTTGCAAATAAGCCAGTATAGCGGGTATAAAAAAACCCCAATTATTTTAGATAAATAATTAGAAAGACATTACAATGTTTATTTAGCCCACTTATATTATATTGGACCAACTGTTAATGTTCTTTCAGGTGAAACTCGAAGTGGGAGAAGTCATTGAAAATCTGGATGTGAACCCTAACATTTTAGAGGTAAGTTTCAACACTTAAATGTCGTGAATGTGACTTCGTGACAGTCATTGGTGACAGATTAGTTTAAATTAAATATGTATAAATTATTAGATATTTTTGTATTTGATTTTGTGTGAATCAAAATAAACAAATAGAACCATAATCATAAGGGGACACTGAAGAATTCACATGGTGTATACAATAAATATGTAAACATATTCCTGATTGGCTGATTAAATATACAAACTATGAATAAAATTGGGTTGGACGGGACCCAAAAATCAAGACATTACCAATGAATTAAAAATCCTGAAAATCGGGCGGGAAATCCCTAAAAACAAAATTTTTGGACGGGAGGGATTTTGGGATTTTTTGTGGGGCAGAAGGGGTTTTTGGGGAATTTTTAAAGCGGGAGGGATTTTTTGGGCGGGTTGGGTTTTCAGCAAAAAAATGGAAGTTTAAAAGGAATTCTTGGCAGATTTTATAATTTGAGAAGATTTTTAAACAATCTCATGTTTTGATAATTTTACTCTGATCAATGATCAGTTTTCTAGGTGAATTCGTATACAAATTCCCCCAATTAGTGAACAGATCAAATTGAACATTTTTAAACTAAGTTTAAATTTTTACTTTTAAAAAAAAGTTTTATTTTAACCTATTTTGAAATTTTAATTTTTACAATTTCTAGTATTATTTACAAAGTTTAATTACATGGTAATATCATTAATACGATCAATAATATCAAATAAAATCACAATCATGCTGTACCATTTCTTTTTGTTGGGTAAATATACGTTTTCCTTACTATAATAACATTTTTTATTTTCTGACCTTTTCTTTTTAATTTGCAATGACTAAAATACCTTGCCCAAAAATTTTTCGAAATCAAGCAAGAAAAAGTGTTCCTTGCCCGATTACCGCCCGAAGGGGAAAATCCAATCCTGTCCACCCTTTTTTTTTTTTTTTTTTTTGAGGGCTAGGTTTGTGCAATAATGTGCCTCCTAGTAATTGCCTCGCAGCCATTGGCTTATTGTGCACCCTCATTTACAGGAGACTACTCACCGTCAAACCCAAGATCCTTTGAAAACCTGTTAATCTTGGATAAAATACTCTCCTGTTTGTACCCATCCTCCGTACAATAAGTACCCAGGGTTTGTTGTCTCCTTCTCAGCAGTGCCGGACAATTGAACATGACATGGTGAGCTGTTTCTTCTGCCTCACCACATTTCCTGCAGAGGATATCCTCGACTCTTATACCCATTCTCTGCAGGTGACCGCGGAACCCCCAGTGTCCAGTAATAAAACCAACTACTCTTCGGAGTTCCACTCTGTTTAGACTTACAGCTTCTACTGCCAGGGCTTGGGATGGTCCACTTAACACCCTTTTAGTTTGTCTGTTACCGTCTACGCTTACCCAGTGTCTTTGGTGTTCACCTGTGACCCACTCCGCAACTGAGCGGCGTGCTAGGCTGTATGAGATGCAACACGCTGGTTCCGGGCCAATGAGGGTGGTGCTGGCACCTATGTTAGCACATTTATCCGCACCTTCGTTCCCTTCGACCCCACTGTGTCCTGGCACCCATAACAAATTAACCTTGTTGGCTTCTGCCAGTGTTTTAATTACCTTGTGGCATTCCCATACAGTTTTGGAGACGTATTCCTGGCTGTCCAAGGCCAACAACGCCGCTCTACTGTCCGAGTTAATGTAAATGACTTTGCCTCTATAGCCTCTACTTACATTAATCCTTGCACATTCAGCAATGGCTGTCACCTCCGCCTGAAAGACAGTTGCCAGTTTGCCCAGACTTATGCTTACGCTCAACTTGGGTCTGACCCCTAGTACTCCTGCTCCAGTCCCTCGTCCAGTTCTGGATCCATCCGTGTACCAGGTAAGGGCATTCCTCATGTAAGGAGGCTCCCCATGACTCCACTCATCTCTACCAACAATACTGACCTTGTATGGCTTCTCTAGATCAGTGGTCCTTGTCATTCTGTCGGGAGTCATTTCTAGGATATCTAGCTTAATAACATCGACTATCCTAGAATGCTTACTTGCATTATGATAATGCCAATTACCACTGCACTGTAGTCTGTAGGCCGCCATCCTCGCTTCCCCTTTGAGGAATATGTCCGGGGGAGGAATATTTAGCACTACCTCCATAGCAGCAGTAGACGTGCTTCTCATCGCACCCAGCATTCCAAGACACGCCATACGCTGAACCTTTGACAGGGTTGCTGCCGCTGTGCCTTGTTGTACTTTGGGCCACCACACGATAGAGCCATACGCTAGCATATGCGCGTACCACGGTGCACCCTACCATGCGTCTCACCATCATGAGTGTGGTCTGAGACCGGTTGGTGATTTGTGTGAGGTGCCTGTTCCAGGTGAGTTTGTCGTCCAGTGTTATGCCTAGGTACTTGAACTCTCTACCCACCTGAATTCGTTGACCACCCAATATTGGACTCGTTATCCGAAGGCTCCTCTTGTTCGTGAAGGGTACCATGACAGTCTTCGAGGGGTTAACAGACAGCCCCTCCCCGTCACACCATCTCTCCACTATAGTAAGAGCCCTCTGCATGAGTTCTGCACAGGTCGTCTGGTGCTTACCTCTGATGAGAATAACAATATCGTCAGCATAGCCCTGAGCATACATACCTTGGTCATTTAGAGCCCAGAGGAGATCATCCACAACGATGTTCCACAAAATTGGCGACAGCACGCCGCCCTGTGGGCATCCTCGCTGGGTTTTGACCTCCCTTGTAACCCCACACAAGGACGCTTGTGCTCGTCTACTACCTAACATATTTTTAATCCATCTTACAATGGTGGAATTGACGCCTCTAGATATGAGCTTTGAAACTATCGACAAAGTGCTAGTGTTGTCGAAGGCACCTTCTATATCTAGAAACGTCACCAAGGCTATTTCCTTGTATGCGATAGCCTGTTCAATCTGTCTTACCAAACTGTGTAGAGCAGTTTCACAAGATTTACCTTTCTGGTAGGCATGTTGATTTATGTGCAGAGGGTGGGAGACCAAGACACTATCTCTAATATACCTGTCCAGAACCTTCTCCATGGTTTTGGTGAAGAAGGATGTTAAGCTTATGGGTCTATAGGCCTTTGCAACTTCATAGGAGGCTTTACCTGGCTTCGGTATAAATATAACCCTCGAGGTCCTCCAAGATGAAGGGATGAAAACTGTAGCTAAGCTTGTTCTAAATAGGCTAATGAGCCGTGGTATCACCAGATCCGCACTTTCCTGCAAAAGAGCTGGAAAGACACCATCGATACCTGGTGATTTGTAAGGTTGAAAAGAGTTTATTGCCCATTTTATACCTTTAAAGTTAAGAACCTTCCTGGCACAGTCCCAGTCCTCCTTAGACGTTCTGCCTTTCGGTTCACGCCTGGCTTCGACTGCAACCGTATCCAGGGGTTGGAAAGATCCCGGAAAGTGTGTTCTAAGTAAAACCTGAAGTGTTTCCTCGGGACTATTTGTATATGAGCCATCTTCCTTACGGATTGTGCCCACAACATTGCTTGGGTTCCGGGCCAAGATCTTGTTGAGCTTTGCACAGTCGGGTACTTTATCAATACTCCGACAGAACTCCCTCCACGAGCTTTTCTTGACCCTTCTTACCTCCTTATTGTACTCTGTAAGTGCAGAGAAGTAGTTGTCCCAGTTTCTTGTACTCTTACCCACATTGTACAACCTGCGGACATGTCTTCTCCGGGCTTCCAGGCCTGGTGTCCACCAACAGGCCTGCCTTTTCGAGCTTCTACTTACCTCTGGACAGGCTGATATTGTATTGTACCTCAGGACACTGATTGATATTGTTGTCGTTATGTTGGCAGGATCTGAAACCTGATTGGGTGGCTGGAGATGTGACAGAAGTCCTTGACCCTTTAGCAGCAGAAGGTCCTGCTGTACCAGTGATGTACTCGGACGAGGTATGACTTTGCTGAACTTGTAGAAGAGAAAAACATAGCAGAGATACGCATATAAATCACTATTTGAGATGCCGACCACTCTCATGAGGGTA
Organism: Matsumurasca onukii; assembly: GCA_018831715.1. Lineage (NCBI taxonomy): Eukaryota > Metazoa > Arthropoda > Insecta > Hemiptera > Cicadellidae > Matsumurasca > Matsumurasca onukii. The sequence goes on from CM032067.1 coordinate 19,671,177, forward strand.
TTTTAAGGCAAATATGTGGTGAAGGATGAGTGTGATGAGTGGTGAGGTGTAGTCTTGTTACAAACTAAGGCCGACTCTTCCTTAGAATAGGTCATTAATTAATAGCCCAATGACCAATGGAAATACAAGGACCAATGGCTTAAAGTGACTTCCGAACCCCGCAGATGATGGTCTGATGTGTCATAACGATGGTGGGAGTTGATGCGGGTATCATCAGATGATCACTGAGACTATCTGAGCCGCTTTAGACATATATCATCCTCAAAACCTGACCTTCATGAAGCTTGATTACAAGTCCACGCCACGAGTCCCAGTCATAGCAATAGAATGAACATTAGTGATTATTCAAAGTTCTTTTTAACAGTTGGGCTTAACCATAGACAAAATTAAATAGAGTATCTGAAGGTATTAAGTTTTTAAACAGCTTCCATTTCTTGCAAATAAGCCAGTATAGCGGGTATAAAAAAACCCCAATTATTTTAGATAAATAATTAGAAAGACATTACAATGTTTATTTAGCCCACTTATATTATATTGGACCAACTGTTAATGTTCTTTCAGGTGAAACTCGAAGTGGGAGAAGTCATTGAAAATCTGGATGTGAACCCTAACATTTTAGAGGTAAGTTTCAACACTTAAATGTCGTGAATGTGACTTCGTGACAGTCATTGGTGACAGATTAGTTTAAATTAAATATGTATAAATTATTAGATATTTTTGTATTTGATTTTGTGTGAATCAAAATAAACAAATAGAACCATAATCATAAGGGGACACTGAAGAATTCACATGGTGTATACAATAAATATGTAAACAAACTAAACATATTCCTGATTGGCTGATTAAATATACAAACTATGAATAAAATTGGGTTGGACGGGACCCAAAAATCAAGACATTACCAATGAATTAAAAATCCTGAAAATCGGGCGGGAAATCCCTAAAACAAAATTTTTGGGCGGGAGGGATTTTTGGGATTTTTTGTGGGGCAGAAGGGGTTTTGGGGAATTTTAAAGGGGAGGGATTTTTTGGCGGGTTGGGTTTTCAGCAAAAAAATGGAAGTTTAAAAGGAATTCTTGGCAGATTTTATAATTTGAGAAGATTTTTAAACAATCTCATGTTTTGATAATTTTACTCTGATCAATGATCAGTTTTCTAGGTGAATTCGTATACAAATTCCCCCAATTAGTGAACAGATCAAATTGAACATTTTTAAACTAAGTTTAAATTTTTACTTTTAAAAAAAAGTTTTATTTTAACCTATTTTGAAATTTTAATTTTTACAATTTCTAGTATTATTTACAAAGTTTAATTACATGGTAATATCATTAATACGATCAATAATATCAAATAAAATCACAATCATGCTGTACCATTTCTTTTTGTTGGGTAAATATACGTTTTCCTTACTATAATAACATTTTTTATTTTCTGACCTTTTCTTTTTAATTTGCAATGACTAAAATACCTCGCCCAAAAATTTTTCGAAATCAAGCAAGAAAAAGTGTTCCTTGCCCAATTACCGCCCGAAGGGGAAAATCCAATCCTGTCCACCCTTAAATATAAATGAAACAATTTGTGCAAAGAAATTATCTTTTGACAGTTTTGAGTTTTAGTAAATGATTAAGATTATTAATATGCAATAAATTACAGGGCCCAGCTGAGGCAATTAAAAAAAGTAACTGTTCAAGAGTGAAAAGGACTTTCTTTTCAAAAAGACTTCTTCTTCGAAGAAAAGGTAAATAAATATTTTAATATTGTAGTACCTAGTTTCAATCAGCTAAGATGTATTAGCAGTTGTTGTATACCGTGGTCAGATTCTTGTAGTCTTAGTGAACAAACCTTTTATCACATTTAATAGTACCGTAAGGTGTTTCTAAAATAGGATGACAGAATTCATGGTAGGGTTTTCACTATTCATGTAGAACAGTGAAAGTTTCCACAAATATAGATACCAAAATGTGTTGTTTACTTGATCACTGCTATAAAATTGGTTTCAAATTTTTATTTTTTTATTATTTTTTAAAATGCTTGACAGATTTTTTCTAAACTTGGCAGACAGTACTTTAGTATTAAAGAAATAAAGTTACCAGCATGATCTAATTTCTCGTTTCAAAATGGTGGGGCGTTATGGTAATTTTTTAAAATCACATTAAAAAGCAAAAACACAGTAAGGTTTATAGAATATTTTAAAGAAAACTTCTCTTTTGAAAATCTTACTACCAGTACATTGAAAACAAACTTTAGTTCCTTAAACTAGAGTACCTTACTACCTCTACGTCCAAAATACGTACTAATAAGTTTCTACTACAGTGGAACCCCTCAAATCCAACCCCGCAAATCCAAAATCCCGGCAAATCCAAACAGGCTTTGAGTAAAAAATGTTGTTAAAAAAATACAATTTCAGTAGCATTTCAACATTTTTATTTACAGTTTACATACTAAAAATACAGTACATACTTGAAATACAGTACATACACGGGAGGGGATGTCAGATGAGTGAGAGTGGTCTAACTATAGCTCATCGGCACAGAGTTTCCATGCAAGGTCACTCACCCCTCACTGCCGCGCCTCACTCACGTAGTGAGTCACCCTCGTACTGCACTGTGCTAATGCGCAGTGTTACTACAGCACTGTAATGTGTTGTGGATACATACTACACATATATTTTGAATTTGATCCCGACATTTAATTGCAATAATATAGACTGCATTCGTATGCAGTATTAATTTTACCATGTTTTTTTTAAATTTTAGGTTTAATTTGGCAAATCCGAACAAATCGAAATCCGAACAGGCCACAGCCCCAATTAGTTCGGATTTGGGAGGTTCCACTGTATATCTATTACAACAATTAAGCTTCAAACTCAATTTTCCAAATTTTATCTCAATTCTCAAGATAATGGCTGATTCCTGCTCTGTTTTGTCTCTACCTATATTGCAAATCTGTTAGTGGTATATTTGCATGAGTTCATTGTATGGTTTTTGCGTTGTTATTACTTGTTTTAACTCTATGTTTATATTTAATTACCGTATTTCATGTTTTGGGTATGTCAACAATGTTGGATTACTGTTGTTATGTGAGTTAATTAATAGGCCACATTAATCCTCGTTCTTGTAAACTATTTATACATTTCTACAAAATATTACAGTTTTGACTTTACCTTTTTATTCATCATCAAACATCCAATCTTCAATGTTCATCCTATCAATACTTTCACATATCTCATGAGCAAACAAATTTTGCTGTTCAACACTTTCATGATATAGGCCTTCAAACAAACTATAAGAAATCCAACTACATTAATTTCCATGTGCACGAAACAACTAATTATCGACGAGTAGTTGTTATCAATGGACAATTATTGCAAGAAACTAGTACAGTTAAGTTTTTTGGTGTTCATATCGAATGGAATTTAAAATGGAACACACATATTGATTATGTTTGCTAAAAACTATCTTCTGGCATATTATGGGCTTATTTACCCTCATTTATCCTATGCAATTAGCATATGGGTCTCTTGCTCGGATCACAAACTCTTAAGATTGTTTATACTGCAAAAAAGGTAATACGAATTATCTCAAAATTAAACTATAGGGATTCATGTCGTGATGTTTTCAAAAAGTTAGAGACATTTACTTTGCCTTGCTTGTATATGTATGAGACTTTAATGTTGATTATAAATAAGTGTTCTCTACAACAAGGCATCGACATACACGATTATAACACGCAATGTAGGAACAATTTCAGGTCAAACCCTTATCGCCTTTGTCTATTTGACAAGCTACCGTCTCAAGCAGGTATTAAATGGTACCAAGCACTTCCTGATGAAATAAAATTGCTGAGAGGCTCAAGAAACTTTAAATCAAAATTAAAACACTACCTAATTTAACATTGTTTTACAGTTTAGATGAGTTTATGGATCCAAATAATTAATATTATAAAGTTTCCTTTAAAATTTTCACATGTTTGGTCCTTTTTATACTAGTAACTTTATATTGTTTTCATTTTTTCGTTTGTCAACACAAAGAAAATGTGTATATTGACAAAAAAATTTCTCAATCTTTTCAGCTGTCAAAATATTGACAAAAGAGAAAAAGGCTCCACTGCTCTGCCTATCCAAAACATGGGTGGATTTACAAATCCCATTAATTTTGAAAAAACACGCCATTCAAATGAAGATTTGGAAGAAAAAGTTGAACTACTGGGTACGAAAACTGGACAAAATAAAGAAGAACCTCAAGTAATTTACTATGCTTAAGAAGTGTTTATATTTTTATAAACAATATTTCAAATAAATGAGTAGTTTTAATTAAAGTTTTAAGACCTAATTAAATATTTTCATAGTTCTCACAATGTATGTCATTACTTTGTAGAATATTTCTTGTCTATGGTAATTAATTAAATTAATTTTAATTAATTTTTATGGTTAAGTTAGTTTTAAAGTATCTATGTCTACAGAATGATTGAAGTCTTTGCCAATACTGCTCTGAATTACAAAACTGTATTTACATGATGAATTTCTAATACTTACACTTTTAAGCCTTTAGTAAGGATGTTTACTAAGTTTTAAAAGTACAAGTTTGACTGTAAGATTAGAGATTCAATTTTTAGAATTAAAATGTTTTGTCTTTATTGTAAATCCTGGCTTTTTTACTATTTTACCCTTCTGAACCTTTTCCAAGTACAGCGTGTTTTCTTGGGAAACACATGGGTTTCTTTAAGGCACATGACTGGTAGTAAAGGTAGAGGGAAAAAGAAGGTCATGTAATATAGAGGAGGTTTGGAAATTTCAGTTTTACTGAGTATTATGTATATTTATATATTTATCGTCTGTTGGTTTTAGACAGCGTTTTGAGTTTTGCCAGGGAATGATGAGAATCTTTAACGACAACAAACATGCAGTAAAAGTCATGAGTGATGAGGCTCACTTTCATTTCTACGGGTTTGTATACGAGAGAACTTAAGAATCTGGTATTTAGAAAATCCCCCAGTATGCAAGAAAACCTTTACGTAGTTCTCGAGTGATCGATGTGGGGTGCGGAAGGTGAAGTTGGAGTCATCGGGCCGCATTTTATTGACTGGGACTCGTGGCGTGGTCCTGTAATCCAGCTTCATGGAGGTCAGGTTTTGAGGATGATATAGGTCTAAAGCGGCTCAGATAGTCTCAGTGATCATCTGATGATACCGCATCAACTCCCACCATCGTTTAAGACATATCAGACCATCACCTGCGTAGTTCGGAAGTCACGTTAAGCCGTTGGTCCTTGTATTTCCATTCGTCATTGGGCTATTAATTAATGACCCATTCTAAGGAAGAGTCGGCCTTAGTTTGTAACAAGACTACACCTCATAACTCATTACTACCACTCATCACACTCATTCTACACCTCATATTTGCCTTAAAATACCCTCATGAGAGTGGTCAGCATCTCAAATAGTGATTTAGTGATTTGTTTGAGGAGGATAATGGTCAGGATGTTACTGTCAACGCAGATCGCCACTTGAATATTTTTTCCTTCCATTCCAAAAGAAATGTTACAAGACACTATGCAAACTTTCAAGTAACGTCTGGAAACATGTATTCAATCAGATGGGTGTCATTTACATTTAATGCAGTGGAAGTTTTTCCCATTTCATTCATGAAGTTTTCATGAAATTCAAAGTCTGTAGAAGAAATTATACAGTGTCCCATAAGTAAAGTGCCAGACTCTGGGAAAAGGTTATATGGGTCAAAATAAAGAGAAAATTAAGAATAAATTTTTTTTCCAAAAACGCTTAGTTAACCAGATATTTGCCATTTTATATTTGTCACTAATTATTTATTATCTCCCACACCACTTATCGGATTTGACTCAAACTAAGCATAAATTTGTATCTAAGTAAGATCATTTGTGGAAAAAATTACCAGCATGATCTAACTTATCATTTTAAAACGGTGGCTATTTTATGGTATTTTTAGGGCATTTTTGTGTTACACCCTTAATAGCGAATAAACGGTGAGTTTTGATAAAACGTAAAGAACACCGTTTTGTAGCAAATATCTATAACACACCAAGGTCAAAGAAATCGATTAAGAATCAACAAAGATATATAGTGGAAACTGTGGCAAACATCAAGGTAATAAGGTGGAAAGTTGTCTGTTGTTTTTCAGAGTTTGCACTATAACTTTGTTTTTCTTGAACTTGGTGGCAATAGATAGGTAGTAAAATTTGCTAAAAAACGGTATTCTTTACATTTTATCATAAACTCACCGTTTATTCGCTAGTTGTAACACCAAAAATGCCTTAAAAGTAATACCATAAAATAACCACCTTTTAAAATGATAAGTTTGATCATGCTGGTAATTTTCCCTAAATGGTCTTACTAAGATACAAATGTATGCTAATTTTGAGTCAACCGATAAGTGGTGTGGGATATAATAAACAAATTAGTTAAAATATAAAATGGCAAATATCTGGTTAACTAAGCGTTTTTGGAAAATTTGATTTTCTCGTCTATTTTGATCCATAAAACCTTTTCCCAGAGTCTGGCACTTTACTCATGGGACACCCTGTATAGGCCAAAATAAATATTTTGTAACATTGTAAAAAAGTGAGGCTTTTCAAAGTCCATGCGATTCCCAAGAAATACTCTGTACATATCTTTAATTTACAGAGATTTATCGCATGCATGGCTCCAACTTATTCTACGTCCCATCAAAGTTAGCCAATGAGAAGCAACCAACAAAATTTTAAATACAGATTCTATTTCTACGAAAATATAATTGGCAGCTAAGATTAAATTGTTTTAGATTGTCGTTACAAAACGGAATGTTAAATAATGTTAATGAAGTTTGACCAATCAATGTAGTCCATGAGCGTAAAAGTCACATGGTTTCGAGCCGCTTAGAACTGTAAAACCATGATCTTGTTTTGTTCTTTTTTTTCAATGGTTCTTAGCAAATCGGTAAAGACGTAAAGATTTCTTTTATAGGGTCTAAATGTATGAGTAGAATTGTATATCAGATCCTTCCCTGAGAGATATGTGATTTATTATGTTAATTCCTATTAAAAGCAATATTTGAGTATAGATTCCACACGCAAGGTGTGTGTTGGAAATTTGGAACATCATCCTCAGTTTTATCGGTTTCTTCTTCAAGCTGCTCAACAAAATTTATAAATATTGGGTTTTTATCAACTTCTGTGGCTGAGAGCTGACCATGCAACTCTCGCTAAATATTTTAAAAATACCTAAAATATGCAATCTTAAAATTTATATCACTGTTAAAGATTCTATGGTTTTAGTTTTGATTAAATAATATAACTGTAACTGGCAGAAGAAGCAAATCTTACATTCTTAAAAGAAGAAGAAGAAATATTAATACCGCTGAAGAGAACGATTCTTACAGTGAAATTTCATTTGTCGCAGAGAGGCGTTGAGAGACGTGAAATTACCGTTGTCTGGAAGATGTAATATTGTCAAGTGTGGCGTATTCTTCTTCCAACCATCCCAACTTTTCATTCATTTCTTAACCACAATTTATTTCTTATTAAC